>CABEGB010000728.1:204227-461940 GCA_901521435.1 Crematogaster levior
CACACATATATGTATACTTGACAATTGTAAATATTACAATACATATTACAATAAATACGTTACTGTATTATCGACATTCGGGTTTAAGGAATTTTATTTATCGAACACTGCAAACCTTTAGTAACTGCAAATCTTTAGTATATAATTTCGCCGATGTCACAAGATAACTACAGAAGGTAAACTGGAAGGAAATTAAAATTTAAATAAATTTGAAGATATAATTAATAAAAGTGATGCGCAACTATGTTATATAAAACTATTTGACACTTTAAACTTACTACAGTCTAATAATTAATATTTTAAATTGTGGAAGTAAGTTCTGGAAAATACGCAAACATTAATTAACATATAATGTTAAAAAGTATTATTGAAATATGTGTATTTTTTATAATTATTAATATGATGAAGAACAATAAATATGTATACACATATTACATATTTAACAAATTCAGTAACAAATTCAGAAATTTGTTTTGTTACCGATTACAGATAAATGGAGATTAATTGAATAATTTAACATTAGTATTTTCAAGATTCGAGATATTTTGTAAACTAAGCATAATCTGGTATAAACCTTTTTCACAAATAAGTCTAAATTTTTATTAAAATTGGTAGCATTATTTTGTCAATAATATTATATATTTCAATAATTAGTGGTTTATAGTACTGATACATTTATTGTACAGACAACTGGCAAATTGAAAATATTATATTTAAATAATATAATAATATTTAACGCTATTACAATGCTATTTCTATATATTTTTTGTTAAATATATTTTATTTATTTATATGGATTTAATGAAAATTTTAAATGTGAGAGAAAGAGAAAGAAAGACAGAAAGATTGATGGAAACAAATTATATTTTCTAACATTACTTTTTATCAAAATAATGGTATATACAGAATATTTATGGTGCACAAAAATATAAAAAGTAAAAATTCTGATTTTCTGATGAGCGATGATTATCAAATGTTCGAGGTTTCTTCGCGATGCATATTACTGAATAATTTTCGAAATCAGAAGATGTGATCGTATCATATTAAATATAAGAAACAAAAGCGTTTTCGTTGCTAATATGGCACCTCCGGAAAAGAATATTCTGTCATGTTGTTTGCACTATTCTATAATCAAGAAAAATATATATTTTGTCATTATAATCTACTTTAATTTATGCAACAATAATTAAAATATCTTTTCTCAAATATTTTTATACAAAGTAGGATATATTTCAGAACAAGAAGTAAGAAAAGAACAGATGTATTTATCATTTTAAAAAAGAATTGTAGAATATTTACCTTGTGCAAGAGGGAGGAGGTCGTATCTTAAGCAATTAAAATCTTTCTGCATCCTCCGTTACGAACGAGTCTATAGCCCACCGGACATTCCGGCTTTACTCGATGTCTTACGGGGAAAGACAGTGGCCATCCCTCGCACGCAAATACTAACATTATCGATACGAGAATCAGTAGAATTAAACGGGTGGGTGCCATTATTGCAGACGATATTCAATCTCCTGGTCACTTCCTTAAATTTCAAATTACGCAATATCAGACGGATTGGCGTCAGGTTTCTCCCCTTCTTCTAAAGTGTACGTTTGCAAGATCAAAATGCTAGTAACTGGACTGGCTCCTGTAACAATAGCGCATGTGTTTATATACAACTTAGATCCATCTGTGCGGTTTCCTGTCTCCTTTCCGTCGTTGTTAGTGGTTGAAATCATATCCTGGTTGCTTACGCACGGCGCGTTTATTCGTAATTTCCGCAGCGCGATAAATTAATGATTGTGTGTGTCGTGCACATTCGGGGTTTCATACGCACATTGCCAATAAATCTTGTTTTATGACGTGGCGGAAATACGGGAGAAGACATACACAAATATATTTAAGATGTTTCATTTATTTGTACATGTACATGAATATTTTTATTATTCATCTTATGTGTTTTACGTGTTAGTTATATAAAATTAAATTATGTGAATTCTTGCGTGTGTACAATATTATTCGTACATTTATTATTAGATATGTACAATATATCATTTGACATATTTTTGTGTCTGTTTAGAAAGAGAAACAGTTAATGTAGTTTGTTTTACGGGCGATAAAATATTTCATTTATTCTTTGCAATTAGTAAAATTCATATTCTGTGATATATACTCTCACTTCGGTTTTAATTGTTGCAGTCTTAATATAAAATTATAATCTGTTTCTTGCGTTTTCTGGATAAAAATGCGCAATAAAAATAATTTAGTTCATAGTCTTTATATCTTAATTGCATTTTGAATAAAATCTACAATTGCCAATTCGATTCAGTGAACTATAGATCTTCCATATATCATGAATTAATTAGATGTAACGTAGATTCGTGGCTCCCATAATTTCCGATGATCAGAATAATATTCTTTTATTTCTTTTTAATCTTCCTGTATTTTCCCCCGGATACATCGTCTTTTATAAACAGGATAGTTATCTATAAAGATTCTGTAACAAAAACAAAAAATCTCGTTATTTCGATTGTTAGTTCGATATAACTCTGTTTCTTCGCAGGTAGACATATATACAGGTTTTACACTCTATGGTTCGAAATAAGACAACTGTGCAGTGTATACGCAAATAAAATGGCTATAAATAAAGATCTGGGCAATTTATTGCATATTTAAGTTTGAACGCGGGTATGAAGAGGGATCGATATGAGGTGACGATTGTGTGCGCATCTGACGAGTAGGCTGGAATAGTTGATGAGTCGTAGCGACTTCCGGCAAAGAAAATCAAGCGTTACATACTGACTTCGTCAGAATTATAAGTTTACGTCACAGTCACACTCAACGAGACATAAACGTAAACGTATTTGACGTCAGTGCATCGTAGGAGTCAAGTATTATTGACGCATGTATATAAAATAAAAATGATTGGATAATGTACACAATTTAATATGTAAATAGCATTTATCATTTGTTATATTTGTCATTTGTTAATACATTGCATTATTTATAGGAATATTATTGTGCCGTTTTTTAATTACAGTACACGCTGGCATAAGTCTTCGTCTAATTAATTTTTAGAAACAATATCGTTTACATTGTTGCAAACGTGCAACGTAATTATTAATGTTTTGCTTGTAAAGAATTTCTGCTTCATTCTTACCTAAAAGAGACTTCGACAGCGACTTCCAACTTGGACCTTACCCGGTGGACATTGTACAGGGACATTAATTATTGATCCAGCTTCGATTTTGAACTTATCGAAGGGCAAAAAACGCTTTTCTTCCCTCGAAACACTTTTGTTGAACGCGCGCGTGGTCGGTGGCGACAGGATGAAAAATAACGCTATCGCGAACGTTATAGCCAACAAAAGCCTCATAGTTGCAAATGACTGTAGTATACAACGTGTGATCGACGACTGAAGCCTCGTTCCGATCTCGCAGTAGCTTGTTATGTGATCACGTAGCGCGATTGTCAATCCGATGGAGTTAATTGAAGATTCGCGCGATTGTCATGAATAAATCTTTTTTCTGATTAATCACCTTCTTGAGAATTCAAACGTGCGGCGTATGCATTCGAGACGAGAAGTAACGCGCAATAATCACGCGTAATCTTCGCACACTTGAAGGAAACTTTAGGGGATTATCGATAGGAGATTTCGCAGACCGATGTAGAGAGTTATCTTCGAATAAAATACGACACAATCACAATGCAGTTAGCGCTGTGACAATTCGTAGCGTACTACTGCTCGTGCTTCGAAAACACGTGTCCCAGAATCATTATCAGCTCATGATAAAGTTCGTTAGTCACGACGTAGAGAGTCTCGTTTGGAATCTCATCGGGCGGGCAGTGCGTGATCGTGTCGAAATTCAGATTCGACACGTCCGGGCAGCCGACTCGGACCTCACATTTTCCGCAAGAAAATCATGACGCTCGCTGGACAGCGAACGCGATAGAGCCGCTGAGAAACTGACGGCGATTGATTTCTATCCATCACCGCCGCCGCCGTCGCCGTCACCGCCTCCTCGAAACGAATGCAAACAGAACACTTGGAAACGAACGAGCGGGCTAATTAAAATCGACCTTGTACGCAAACCGGCTTAAAAGGCTGCTTTATCTGCGACGTGGAATATCGCGAAGACGACAGTCAGCAGCTTTATCAGCCCGACGTGTCCAGAATTTTTCATTGATTCGAGATTACGATACCGAGAACTGAAATCTTGAACTTTACTTAGACGTTCACCCAAAGTCGACTAAAGATACGAGGATAATAATCCGGACAATTCTAGAAAATTGTCGGGCAATTTCTAGAAAATTGCGCCCGAAAATGATAATGTATGTATAACAGGCGCGCGCGTGTGTGTGTGTGTGTGTGTGTATGATAGAATAAAGTACGCGTAAAGTGACACATTAATTTCTATTTCAAATTATTAATTTCTAAAAGAGGTGTATTGAGCGAAAGTGTTTTGTTTATCTATTCGATATTCACATTATCGATAACCCTCGATGACACTATCAATAATTGGAACCATCTTTATTGCTGAGTAGGATAATTGCATGCAATGATAATGCTACTTTTATGATTTTCTCGAGAACTAATCCAACATTAACTAATATTTATGAATTTAGTAATATTACATATTATAACGTTCTATTCAACAATATAAGTGTAATATAGCACATGTTGTACATAACAGTTACATTGTTGAGTAGAAAATTATAACATTGACGTAATGTTGCTGTTAGTTTGTTGGGTAACTAATTTAAAAAATGTGCTGTATATTCTTTATTTGTTTTTTAACGAGAAATTACGTCATTACAGTTATTGGTTATTCTGTATGTAATTAATGGATAGCGAAAAAAATAAATAATTGAAAATTGGAGGAAAAAAGTGAATCTACATGATGTAAAAGATTAACATATTTGATTTGTGACAATTTTTTTTATTGTATTTAAAATGTACCTGATTATTATCTGTCGAATTTCACCATATTATCCTACACTTGCCACGTCGGTCGACTTGCTGACCCGGTTGACAGAAGGCTTTATTCCTTCTTGGAACGAATATTATTCTGCCTTGTACCGTGATCTCTGGGGATTCTGTTGACGTAGCGCCGCCATTCCCGTTAAATTTTGAAACTTTTGAGGTATTATTTTGCGGTCGTATCAGTTTGTCGATGGACGTCGCCACGTTCGAGAAAGACCAACATTTGGCGAGGCTCGCGGAGAGGATCACGAGCACAAGAATCGTGTAGAATGTGTGCATTCTTCTTAACTAACCGGCCAACTAATAAGTGTTTGAGTCTGCTTAAACATTGACGGTCACAGCCCGATAACCTGATGACACTGACGATTCCAAGCGTGTTCCGTCGTTCAAAAAAATCTTAGAGTTGGTATTTAACTCGAATGTTTGGCGTGTCATAATACGGTGATGTTATGATTGGTAACGAAACTCTGTCAGGGATTGCAATTTAAATAGAGCATGTGCTAGTAACGTGGATATGAAAAATAATGTGTTGTTTTCCAATTTTAAAGCAAAACGCACGTGCATTCTGTTTTATCTGTGAGTGTTTCCGATAACCTTTAGTGACATTATAGTAATAGAATCATTTCTAAAACTAAATAGAAATATTCCGTGACCATTGCAATGCAGATTATTTTTATATAACTTGCATTGTAATCTTCGCAATTATTAAATATAAACTTACAGAAAGTTTGTTTCAACAAAAGTCTGTTTGTAATGATATAAATCTTATGATACATGAATACAAAAATATAAATAAAGTACAAGTGTATATATAGAAGCGCGTTTTACAAGACGCTATAGAGATACTTGAAAATTATTTATCTTTAAGTAATTATCGATAACTTTTTATGAGATCGTCGTCGTCAACGTGATGTTACCGGCACATTAGCAATAAAGTAATTGTTAAAATTTTTGGGTTTAATAAAAATCCAAGTTTTTTATAGGAAGTAAAGCGAACCGACTTTGAAATATAACCGAGATATAACTCGCCAACGTCATGCAGATTATTTTATCGGAGCATATGGGAGCACGTCTCATGGTCGTTAGAATTTCCATCACGTCTTTCGTTTGATATATACGAATCATCTATAATTTAAACGCAGGGATATGTGTATTAATGTGGCAATGTTTCGCAAGGTTAATAACATTGATGTTATTAACTCTGAAATTTTACACATTTTTTATATAAATCTAGTAATACAATTCTTGATAGCTTTTGAGTAAATCATATAGTTACAAAAGTGAATATTTTATTACTGCTATAAATAAAATTGTACATAATTGTTGTATATATTATTGTATATATTAATATTACTGTCATTACACGATTGAAAATACTTTACTAAACTTATGGACTTATTGACCGATATAATTTAGAGTTCTTGGGAAGTTCTTTTCAAATGCATCAAAATATTTATCTACAATACGAAAAAAATTGTAAAAGAAATATGATATTACATTTTATAATGTATAATCCGTACTGATAAATGCGCTTATAGATTTTATCGATTTAAAGCAGTTGGTGGCGCCATCCGTTGCTACAGACAGAAAGATGAAAATGGATGTATCACAATGCTGCGTTATCACGCGCTAACTTAAATTACATAAAAATTACATTGCACACATATTTATTATGATTTTAATAAAATCTTTACAATATTTTAATAAGTTTTTTTACGCTAGAGAAAACAATTATTGAATTATACCGAGAAGTAATATTGAAATTGCTGAGCCATTAAAATACATTCCAATCTTCGATCGTGTACTTTTCCAGTTACTAAAAGAAAGACTGTCAAGTTAGCGTTAAAGTTATCATCTATATATTATAAGTGGAAGTATAATATAACACTATGTAATATAATATAATTCCATATATTATATTACATAGTGTTATTTTATACTAATATAATTCCATATATTATATTACATAGTGTTATTTTATACTTCCACTTATAATATATAGATGATAAGTTTAACGCTAACTTGACAGTCTTTCTTTTAGCAACTGGAAAAGTACACGATCGAAGATTGGAATTTATTTTACTAGGAAGTATAATATAACATACTATATAATCTACTCTATCTATATTTTTTAAGTTAATAATTATAATAAGTTTAATAATTTAATCTTTTATTGCTTTTTCATGTGTCGATTCTGTAATTTTCGCTTATAAGTAAAAAAATCCAGTTATAAAGAGTAAATAACGAAATCGCGCGATAAACGGGCTAAAACAGCCTGCTTATCCTTGACACGCACTCCGGGTGTCTTTTGAGTCGATCCCGTAATCGATCAACGACAGTTTTTCCCTGCGGGTACGGACGTCGATAATGTTTTTACGTGCGGATCATGTAGACACGATTTCTCACACGTACGCATCAATTTCCGACATGGCTCGCTCCCAAACATGAAATTTGACGTGTTCATATTTTTCGCATAATTTCGTCATATACCAATCACGCGTTCAATTAAGGGTGCGTGCCATCGAAGTTAGAGACAGGCGCCAAACAACTCTTGTTGTAGGATCGAAATGAAAATTATCCTGGTTTTATACAGTCAGGGGACATTTTTAAAATTCAAATCGCTCACAAATCTTTGTGAGCGTTCTGTATTTTGATTGCCGGATGATAAGCACTTATGCGTGCCGCGAATTTCCTGCGAAGGATCCCAGCGTTTTCTCTTCCACATACGCGAGGTGGGTTCCCACGAACGAAGTCGAGCACACGGTCTAGAAAGGCAATAACTAAAGATGATTAAGATATAGTCATTTTACTTCTCGCTTCCCTCCTCTCCGCGGCGGTCCAACCTGTCTGCCGACACGAATGCAAACGCAGCACGGTCGCTAAACATACAATTATTGCTTATTGGTAGCCTCGATTCGGAGGATAATTCTTCCCTCTTTTTCACATTAGAGTCACGGGCCAATCCAGTTGTTCAAAACATCATATCGGTGAAAGGAATGTACTCTGTCCCTTTATATGCTATTTTGCACGACAAACATGCTGAAAAATAGCTCTACTATGAAGTGTAGAATAGAGCATTTTTCAGAATTTCAAATCAATAAACTTTAAATATCTTTAAATATTTTATTTCACGGTGAATTAATGCTATGCAATTATGACAGTATCATCAATTTCGCAAGAGACTACAATATTCCATCGATCAGATACTTAAATGTTCGAAGACCAGTTTCTAAAGATTATTGAAATATTACGGATACCCAGTTAGCTTGAAACCTTTCTCGCACGGTTCGTATGCAAAATAACAGCGTATATCGATCCCTTCCGTTCTAAGTTTGCCTCTCAGCCACGTGATGCGCCGAGTATAGGAACTGCTCCGATCCTAAGCACGGTTAATACCAGGATGACCATTATCACGAGTTAAAGGGTTGAGAAACGGTGTTCAGCAATACACGGTAAACCATCGCGCGATCCGTATACCGAGCAATTTATTCGCGACTTTAATGATACGGGTAGCGACATCACAGAATATCCTGATACGCTCGACTGACTCGACAAGAAAATTAATGCGCGACGTAATCCAGCCATAACACCTCAGTGTTAAGCGATGTATCGAAACCACTTTACGTTCGATGTCCGTCGTAACGTGATAGCTGTCAATAACAGAATTAGCATCTCTCTTACATTATCATAAAATAATCAAAGACATTGCAAAATTAGTCTCCATGATTATTATCTTGCAACATCTCTTATTCTACTTCGGATCTAGTATAACGAGTGAAAGAATACGTTAATATCATGTTTGACGGTTTGTTAAGCAGCGTCAATATCAAGAGCGTACATTTAATCAGATTTCTCTTAGAATAATATAGATTTGTGAATTTTTGTTCCGTAAAATATCTTTCGTCCTCGGCGAAACAGAACGATAGAAGGGCCGGCGAAAGAAAAAACGCTGTCAAAAAGGAGAACGCCTATCGTGAATCGATTTTTAGCGTTGGGAAATTCCGCGTGCCGCGAAGTCGTGTGTGCTTGCACACGCGTGCACACGAGGGTCGGCCGCATGGAGTTACGGATGGATGGACAGGCGAGGCAACGGGGCGGGCAGGTAGGATCGATTTAAAAAGTAAATGACTGACGGACTAAGGTCGCCTACCAGGCAATTCCAGTAGCGGGCAATTGCGTGCAAGAAATTACTTGCCAATGTTGAGTGGCACGCAAAGCTCGGAGCGAACGTGAACGCTGAAGGATGGCATGGCGGCGAGGTAACATTGGCCACCACCGCCGTTTTCTCTTCTTCTTCTTCTTCGTCTTCATCTTCCTTCGAACCTCGACAATCCCGTCACCATGCATGCGAACCTGTCGACCGCGAACGAACCATACGACTCCTCTCGAATTCGTGCTCGCTTCTTGGACACCGGTCGAATCCTCCGGAGATCGACGTCACGCGGTGTCTAAATCCCGTACTTCTTTTTAGCGTTTCCCTCGGAACTCGTTGATATAATCGTTCGGTTGCACAGTGGTGCCTAAGAGAAATTTTGCGGACAATGCCTCACTTTTGTAATCACTATAGAAAATTAATCGAATACGAAAAGTGTACAAAAAGAACAGCTTATGATTCGTATTTACACACTCAACTCAAACTTCTATTTTCAAATGCATATTAACATTTTCTTTCGTTGCTTTTAACATTTGAATGATACAAGGAAATAACGCGAGGTACTTCAATTCGTAATTATTGTACATTATCTAGCTCACAAAATGATTCCAACTGTTTGAAAAATTTTTAGTCTTATTATATAAAGATGATTTAAAAATTTCAGAGATTTTATCCGTCTTGACACCACTGTGAGTCATCCCAAAATCGCGCAGCTTCTCAGAAAGCACTCCGTG
This sequence comes from Crematogaster levior, assembly GCA_901521435.1. Classification (NCBI taxonomy): domain Eukaryota; kingdom Metazoa; phylum Arthropoda; class Insecta; order Hymenoptera; family Formicidae; genus Crematogaster; species Crematogaster levior. The sequence goes on from CABEGB010000728.1 coordinate 214,084, forward strand.
AGTAGATATTATGTTAATTTACTAAGTGGGTTTAAATTTATATTTTTAAAACTATTATCCTTTTCCTCGCGTTTCTTTTCGCGTTCTTATTGACGTTTGAGTTACTCGATTAGAAGCTAGCGAATTGTGCTTCAGTTATCCGGATTCTTCGCAATGGCGACGCTCATGCTTATACAGTGGCAAATATCTCCCTCGCACGGGTCTCACGGATATCTGAATTCTAGCTCCTTCTTCACGCTTCGATGAATTGACTCTTCTCGGAATTTTAAAATATTAGTTGCCCTCCGTATTATGACATCAAGTTTCTCCGTCCACTTAGGAATTTGAACATATGTTCGGACGATCTTCTCGTGTCAGAAGAAAACGAAACATGTTATGGGAATATGTCATAACAAACGGGTCGTGTTCTGCATTTGTTTCAGATTGCACAATTAATAAATTCGCATTATTTCTCAGGGTCAGATAAACGTGGGGCATGCAAATGTGGAGTTGTGTGAGCTCCTCAGACACGACGAAGAAAGTCGTCGGGAGGAACAGCGTCGTAAAATTAGGCGATCGGACGACAGGCGTGCGAGACGCAACATTATACGTAGTCCCATAAAATTAGCCCGATATCGGCCGCCGACAGATAATTCCTCGGTTACGACAAATTTTATGTCGGGCAATCAGCAACCGCGGATAGTTTCACACCATAAGACCTCGCCTTGGGAAACAAAATAGCCGCACGAAGACAAGCACAGCACCGAAAGAAAAGTTTATAACAGTTCTTATCAGACTTCGGTCTGGCCCGTCGTGCAATTTCGTGCGCGTGTGTGTCTCGGACGATGATTTAGGGGGCTTACCGCGCGAAAGTGTGGAAATATTTTCGGAAGCGAAACGCCTCTCATTTTCCAAACAAGTTGTCACCGGAGGAAGAAATCCCGAGGAAAAAGTATATACTGGTAATACATGTGTTAATAATGAAAAAGTTAGAGATACCGTCAACTTCTAAATATTAAAACGCCGTATAATTGATAGTATCGCACATTGAAAGGAACCAGTCGATTATTAATGGAGCAAGAGCGAATCGCTTCGATTTAACCCGGATTCCAATGGGCCATAAACGAGCGAACCGTTGGTCGTATATACAAAGTAAAACGTGCGCGCCTCCGACCTCCTCCTCAGAACTGATTTGCGGTAAGAGGAAGAAAGAGAAAGAAAATGGGGAAGAGCAAGAAGGAGAAAGAAAAAAAGAGAGGACAGCTGCTCGTAACAATTACATCCACATAACATACACGGCGGTTATTCCTCTCCGGGCTTAAAACCAGTCGCGAAGTTCACAGCCCGGAGTATCCCGAAGAATTATGCCGTTGCACCGACACCGACTGATTTTACGACGCACCGTTGCGCTCGTATCTAGCACGTCGCCGCCTTATTTTACGATGCTGCCCGTCTTAACGCCTCCTTAGCTCGAAACATCGCCGAGCGTGTCCGAGCGTTTTACGCGCGTTTACACGCGTGCGAGACTCTCTCATGTACGAGCTGCGTTGAAAGCACGCGTGGAGAACGAATGTATCTCGATTACCACTATGTCGTGATTGCCGTGAAACGGTTTGGAACTGTATGAAAAAGCATATCATATTATTATATGATAATAATAATAATACCAATATCATATTACAGTTTCCAAGAGGCAGAGAACTACAAGCTGTGTATAAACTTATTAACAAATATAGTAATTTAATGCAGTGATAGATCGCTTTCGATTTTATCGCGACAGTTAATTTACTCGCGATGTTAGAGAATACGTTTAGCTACAAAGTATATGTTCCTCTTCTCGGCTTAGAGAGAAACTCCGTTAGAAATATCGATTAATCGAAATGTCGTTGCTTAACCACGGGCGACGTATAAACTCATTACGTGTATAAGGAAACCAGACGAGCTTGCACTCCGATTAACTCGCGTTTATATCGATTAGCTGCCGTAATACGTGTTTATAGAACGAGTTAAGTTCTCTGCTTGACAGCAACTTACGCACAAAATCCGTTACCGCAAAATGTACTTTCCCGTTAAAAGCAATTAGTGTGGATGACTCTCGACTTTGTGAATTATTTACTACTGCTACTTACCGTGTTTGACACTGAAATTTGTAATGAAATAATTAGTTCATATTGCACTGTATTGCACGTTGCATCGATAAAAATTCAATGTCTGATGTTCGGCAAATTTGCATGTAATGAAATAATTAGTTCATATTGCACTGTATTGCACGTTGTATCGATAAAAAGTCAATGTCTGATGTTCGACACAGATATGAATAAAAAATTAACAAGTTGGCTTGTTAAAAAATTGACTTTTTTTACTTCTTCTTTGATAAGCAACAAGCACACACATGATATTATTTTAAAATATACTTTTTGTGCTCGTCGAAAGATGTAATGTACAACAGATACATGCATTGGTACGGCAAATGTAAACTAAGGCCGGTATTCTCATAGTCTGTTCTTATATTTAAGACTGTCTTAAGTACAATCTTAAGATGTTACAAATTAATCACAGAGCCGTATTAGCATCAAAGACATTACTTAAGACAATCTTGGAATAAGAATGGACTATGAATACCGACCTAAATGATCTTTGTAGTCTCTAGTCCTATAAAATTAGCGATACTTCGATACATTCTTTGATTCATTTGACTCCAGTTTTTGTCATAGTTTTAGATTCGACCCTATTTCTCACGAATTAACCGGGCAAGCACGGTCAAATTAATATCGCAGACGAAAAAACGAGCCTGTAAATCTATAATCGAATAACTTGAAAAAAAAAAGAACCAGTATTGAAAACATCGTCTCTTCGTGAAGGATCGCCCTCGTCACTATTCTCGCTACCGTACGGCGTATCCTATATCCGTATCAGAAAGATCTAAAATCAAGCGTCCGGGCATAGAATCAAGAGAGTCTCTCATCTCGAGAGAATCCAGGGATGAGCACATCTCGGGAGGGGAAAGTAATTAAAGAATTAATTAAACGGAGGCTTACTCAGCTAAGTTCAGCCATCGATCAAGGCTAACCATGGCGGGCTCTTGTTTGGCGCTGACAAAAAACACCGCTACCGAAATCATAGGGAGCCTATTGTGCTCGATCCACGCCGAGCTCCCGAGAGTCCGGGCCGCTCTCGGACGGGTCTCGCGATCGACATTGAGATCGCGGGGCGGTCAGTGCATGGGCTCAAGGTGGACGTAGAGCTGGCAGGAATGCAGCTCGCGTGCTCCATCCCTGTCGGTACAAATTAGAGTAAAAATCATGAAGCAGGATCGTGGCAAATAACTCGCGCAGCAGGAGATCTCTCCGAGCGCGGGCCAAAGGAGCGAACAATGCCTTCAGCTCTCATCTCCCTTAGCTCGGACTCCACCGTCCTCTTTCTTCGGGACCCATTTCGTTCTCCTCGTCTGGCTTTCCCCGCGTTCACTCTCGATTCAAGTTGGACGCTGTGAGGAGTAACCGGGAGCAGATATCCATATTGAGACAAAAGAAAAAGTATAAGTCAAGATTCATACAAGAGTATATCCCGTGCACACAGAAGCGACGTTTCGCTCCCCGCTGTAAATTGACTCTGTATATCTCTGTCTTTCCTCTCCCCCGTTTCTCTCTACCGTTCGTTGTCACTTCTCATTTTCTTTAGTTCGAGTCCTCATGTCAGAAGGGTAGAATTTAATCAATTACGAACTTATAAAAAATAGAAAATTAATCTAGAGAGAAGAAAAGTAGGAATGCGTAAAAAATGTTTAAGAAGGATAGATACTATTTACTAAGAAAAGAAACAAAAAAATTGTATCGCTATATTAAAAAATTTACGTGCATTACGATTTCAACGCGAAAGTTAACAATACTTTTTCTACAGTCAAAGTTATAGAAAGAATCTCGGTCTTCTTTGCTAAACGAACGTGTTAATTTATGTGTTACAATATATTGTTATAATAAGAGGGACGATTTGTGATTGACATATTCTTAAAAAGAATGTTCCATTATATGAGTTCGATGCAGATCAATATGTATGTAATAAATTTATTATAATTTTACAATCAGTAAATATAAAATATCTCAAAATTACGGGATTGATTCAAACGTCAGTTAGTTTTGAGACGTTTTGTGCAAAAAATTCAATGGAAATATTTGCAGGAATCAATGATAAGTATCAATAATAAAGATATGAAGATTTACATCTTCGCTTTTATTTTGAACTTGATGTGAAGAAACGAAGGTCGTGATACGTGTATTTTATTACACTGCACTCACAATCAGTTGCATTAATGTTCCATTGTTATTCATGTTTTATTTTGTCAGTTATTGAGTCTTGGTGAACGATCTGTCGAACAAATTGATCAAGAACATTACCCGGTTCTATACTCATTTAAAGTCTATTTTCAATTGACAACCTATCCATTTTTTCATCGCCCATTATCGACGGTTTTGTACCTGCAAATTCTTGACTTGAGTAAGTCCTCGAGTCACATGATAGTTACGCTTCTTCAGTGGTAATTTTCGAGTAACAGTATCGAGCGTGTGGAAAATCAGGTTAAAAAAAAGTACACCTTGGTCGATTACGCTAATTTTTTTTTTTTTTTTTTTACAAAAATTACAGAGCGAACATCAAAATGTCGTGATTACAGATTACTGCATTATATTTAATTTTAGCAAAAGTTACAAAATAACAATTCAATTTAGTTCAACATTCGCGACTAATATTATATTTAATGTTAACATAAGGATTGAGAGAGAGAATTTTTCATCAGTTTAACCTACATCTTTTTATTCGTTACTGTTGTTGTTTCGCTGCAATACTCGACTAATAAGAAGTCACTTACTCTCGTTCCATTTGCAAGAAAGCCAGTGTAAATAGTTTCATTGCATCTCACACAATATCGCGCGTTGCGTTTGTGCATCTCTCTCCGGATAATTTCTTCCTCCATTCCAAATTATCGTGTCGATGCTCCCGAGAGCCATCGCGCCGTCACGCAACGGCATGTAAATACCACTCATACTCGATCGGAGAGAGAGAGAGGGAGAAAGAGAGTGAGAGAGAGGAAAGTTACCCTCCCGCTTGCCGAGAATACAAAAGCCGCCAGCGCCCCGGAGAACAAACGGAGCTGGCGAATAAATTGGTCGAGGCGTTCGGGCTGACCGGTAGCACCCGACAGCTTCTCACTTTGGAGCTCGTCCATTTTCGACGGTCTGACGAGCCGAAGCGAAAGCCTGTCGGCCATTAATAATTGTTCGTAATAATGGGGCGGTAGGGAAGGGGCGAGGAGCTACACACCGCGACGCGCGGGAAGGGAGAAAGGTGGATAGAAAAAACGACCACGAGACAGGTAACGAGCCTGACCGATTCACGTTGCATCGTTGTTGCTGTTGCTGCTGCTGTTGCTGTTAGGAGACGAGAGCGAGAGGCGGTGGTAGCGGTGTCGATCTTACGCAGAGGCCACCCCCGCTGCGTTCCTAATAAACCCACTTGCTAGCGGGATAATGGCTCCACGGTGACTCCACACTTCTGATGAGGGAGCGAGACAAGGCGAATGATAGAAGGAGAGGGAGAGGGAGAATGAACGGGTGGTGGCGAAATGGAGAACACCTTCGACATCGAGACGTTGGCTACCATATCGAGCGGCAAAAAGGAAGAAGTTGACGGTGAGCCGAGCATTAGCAATCGGCTCGGAGTATGCTTTGTAGCGATTGCTTCTTCCGAGAAGCCGTTGCTGCGAGACGGATTGCTTGCTTACGAGGCGTTATACTTCTGACGCGTCCGTTTTATTTCGCGAGGAAGAGCGGATCTTAGTTGCGCGGAATTGCCTGTTAAATGTCACGTCAGTTCACTTACATTTAAATCGCAGCAACAACGTAACGACACGCGGTTCGTATAAATCTTATTTAGTTACTCCCACAGCTATTGTTATTTTTTAGAGAAACATCTCGCATCCTACGTATATTCCTCCCTTATCAGAAACGATCTTATTTCTATAGTAAATATAATATCTTAACTGCTCGATACATATTCGTTGTGGAGTCGTATCATTATTTGTTTGAATAATTCGTTTAAATGCTTCGTTGTTTTATTTATATGATCTGCTTTTACAATAACAAACGAAAATATAAATTAGTAATAACCATGTAGTAACCAATAGCAATTATTTTAAAGAGTTATACATCTCCCACGAAGAATTGTTAGATCCTATTAGGATGACTCAGCGTCCTTATAAATCGACTCACACGTAGCTTACTTCTTAATAGCCAATTACTTTGTGCCTTCGTATAATTAGGTCTTTTTCCGATCCTTGACTCTCAAAAGCTTTAATCTTCTTCCTATCTCAGGTGATCCCTCGCGCCTTCATCGTCCGCCTGGTAGCAATCTCAAATCGTTAGAACGTATACGCGACAGCAACCTTTAAAATAATCTCTGAAATCAAATTTCCAATTAACGCACGAAGATATATGCTATTTTAAGTCGATCCATTATACAGTTATTGAATATTGTTTTACATAAATGTTATTTTAGTTTATTTGAAAATTATATTGTCGTTAATGTTACAAGTTTTTATTATATATATATATATATATATATATATGTACAGATAGTTTTTAAAAGAACGATGCTTTAATAAATAAATGTTGATAATATGCGTTTTATCTCTTATCTCCACAAAATTTCTTAAAGCATTGACTGATGCAGGATGTGGCATATGCCACATGCATATGCCACATCCTGGTTCAACGAAATGTATTAAAAAAGCTTGAAAATTCGAGTCACGAGCATGATTGCGGTAATCCATGATGGCAATCAGTCAGTTCACGCGGCGTATGTGATAGATCGGATGAGCGTCGTATGCCCCTACCCTCACCCCTTATGAGGGATCGCTCCGATTTGCATCCCTCGTGCAAGGAATAATGCATAAGGCCGACATTTAAATCTGCTCGAGTCGAGGTGACGATATCGTCGCATTGTGATCGATTTCACTACTTCTGGCCAAAGACATATTATATTGTAAAAAGTCAATATCTTTGTTATTGATTTATTTTTCTGATTTATATGACATAATATTATTTGCCTTTTATAATGAAATTAATCTGTATAATTACCTTTAGTAGCTTATTTATCAAGTAATTTATCACACACAAAATGAATTTTTTAATAAATAAAAAAAGGTTATGATATTTTCTTGTTGTAATAATTTCACTTTATTTCTGCAATTTTGAAAATTGTGTGTGTGCACATACACACGCAGTTTCATTCTCTCTCAATATGTATATTTGCAGAGAAAAAAATAATTACTTAATATATACTTTTATATTTTTTAAATGAAGTGAATGAATTTTATTCTTTGATCAAACGATTACTGTGTAATAATAGCATGTGCAATAATTTCGCGAAATTAATCTGGAAAACAAGTAATAAAATATTCGCTGTGCCTTTTTTTTATTACAGTAAATATTTCACTGTGGCTAGTGCGTAGCATTTGGCATACTTTTTCATATTATATTATATATTTTGTAATATATTATTGTATATACGTGATTACTTTTCTATTATTCGCATGACGAGGCTCTAATAAGCAAACATTAGTATGAACCGCTTCGCGTTTTTTCGCGTCACTTTTCAAAATATCGTGGCAAATATTAAAAGAAAATACGATCATTTTCTACGAACAATTAGCAAGTATCGGTTTGCGTAACTCCTGAGATTTTGTAATACATTAAATATTTTATGGTAAAAATATGCGTAACATATAACGCGCCGTGTGTTTGTTTGTTTAGTAAATATTAGGTCCATAGGTTAGTGCGGATTTTTAAACAAAATTTAAATATATTTTACAAAATTTTAATTTTTTAATTAATTATATACATTAATAATTATTAATTATATGTTATTAATAAATAAATAAATAAATAAATTTTTAATCATTATATTCAACTGTTAATTAGATAAAAATGAATTTGGATCAACTTAATATTTTGTACGATTTGAGCGGACAGGTAGTGATGCGAGCAACTCTATATATCGTTACTATCTCCCAAACCGTCGTTGTGACAAGTATTAAGAGAAACGTTATCGCATCTTACATATAATTAAAAACCATCGTTTTGTACGATGAATTAATTTTTATGCTAAATCAATAATTATTTCTGAAGTATTTTGGGCAATTTATCATTACATAGATTGAAAATGAGACTGACAGGAAATGACAAGTTTTTAGTGTCACGATAGTCATTAGGACGACAAAAATTTCTTTAATACTTGGTTTTGAATTTTACGAATCGTGCTTCGAACTTTTTACTTCGTTTTAGGTACGTAATTTGTCCGTTTTCGAGCACGGAACGATACACGAATCGTCAGTTTGATCGTTAAGTAACGTACAGTCGTGATATGTGTATTAATAATTATTTTAAAATATATATGTATAAACACTATAATCGTGTGAATTCGTTTTGTAGGGTATTAAACGTTTTTCTTTCAGTACGGCAAAGTATGAACTACCTACCGCGCCTGAGTGCGCGGCCTTGATGTTTTATTGATACAGTATACAACACGTTGTATTTACGCAAGGTCGCCGCACTATCATTCGCATGTCGAAACTCAAACAGGCAGGTAGTGACACGAGTTGCTTCCCGCATCCCCGCATAAACCCTTACAATAAACGATCGGCAACGTATATGCTTAATTAACTTGCGCGATGAACAACTTCTTGTACGAGATGATAGTACAGTAAATATTTATTATAGTGCAACCTATTCACATTCGAATTATATAAATCGTCAAACAGTTTAGAATGTTTAGATAACGGAAGGCCCGTATTGAATATGTAACTGAATTTTAACTGCGTTTTGTCGATCGACTTGTCGCGTTTTCATTAGCTAGTAACTCGATTTGATTAATCAAATCATGTTGCGCAGTGTGAGATCTTTTGCTGTTGAAAATCTACATAATTGCGTTAATTTATAAAAAATTGTGAATGAATTGTAACTTGATGCGATTATATTTTTTCGAGTTATATTTTTTGTGCAATAAAATACGTTAATGCAAATGCTATTTCAAGTGTCATGCAATTATCATCGATAACCCGTTCAATACGTGGTTACAAATATTTGTATTTTTACGGGTAAATGTTTAAATGCAATGAAGAAGTTCTGAAAGGAGGAAGCATGAAAATCTTCGGACAATGGTAGGAGGAACCATGGGACGAATATTTGTTAATTATTATTATTTGTTATTTACAGAAATAATTGTTAATAATTTTTTTTATAAATGCTACATTTCAAAATATTAGTTATTGATAAATAACTATTATTTAGTGTTATAATTTAAATATACTCGTATTTTACAGAGCAAAAAGTGCAGTTGTGCTATAACTCCATTCTTGCAGATCGGTAAGTAACAAATTATTTTTTATTTTATTTAAGATAATAGGGATCTATGAGAATATTATATAGAATATACAAACATTAGAATAATGTAAATAAATGTAATTTCATATAAGTGTAATATATATAACATAAAGAAACATTAAAATAAATGAGCTAGAACAGATTATAAGACACTGTTATTTCTTGAAATCTTGAAAATATGTTGTAATTATTTATTATTCTTATGTAGATGTATATTTAACTAGTCTGTAACTATCTAACTAGTCTGTAACTTGAAGTTTTTTGTAACTTGCCTAACAGCACAGATGTCCCGAAGACGTCCAGAGTACGTCCCGAGGACGTCCCTTCGTTGGGACGTCCCCAGGAGACTTGTGCTGTGGGTTCCAAATTTAGCCAAAATTTATTAAGTTTATTATGTTTGCTTAATAAACAGACAATAGATAAATAACAAAAAATAAAGGAAATAAAATAAAATAAAATTTTAATAAGATATACATAGATATTTTTAATTAAGATGTTTTTATTTAAATTCTTTATGATATTTACGATATTTTCATACGATGAAAATTGCAATAAGATATTTATAATTTTTTGTAGTATTTATAATAAAATGAGTAAAATAAAAATCATCTGCATCTCAACATAAAAAAAATTGTTAATATGTAAATGTATTTTTTATTTTTCTTTCTTTCTTAAATAATCTATTAAAGAATTTAAGGTTTATATATATATTTTTTTAACTTCCTTATTTCAGAATTATATACCACATAAACTAACATAATCAAGATAACAAAAAATAAAAAAAACTTTTTCAAAAACGTTTCTCTCAAAACTATAAACGCGCGTGACAGAAAGTATTTTACTGTCACATACATATTTCAATTAATTTATTTAATAAAAAATATGCTTGATTTTTTTTTCTTACAATATCTATTAATTTTTATTTTAGTCTACCCATTTATTTATATCCATATTTATTTATTAATACTAAAATTTATTATTAATGATCAGCTTGTCAATATCAGTTGATTGGTGCCGCGTAATACCTAAACGAGTAAGAAACTATAACACACAATCAACTTATAAAAAAATGGATATTATTTGAGCTTTAAAATCAATAGATGATAAATAGGTACCATAATTACAGACTTAAGTATACAAAATTATATGCAATAATATTTATCAATTATAATGTGTACATATTTTATTATGGCTTCTTGTTTATACACAATTTCGATATTTTCGTACTAGAATTTTCTACTTTGATTAATCTTCAGAATATGTTAAAATATTGTACGATGGTTAAAAGGCACTCCGTATAATGATAAGATACGAAAATTTGTTTTGTCGCGATGCAAACGATGCATGCATTCGGACAAAACCCGTTTTCTTGAAACACACGAGCAGTTTCCATTTCGAAAACGCAGAGCACAGTAGGAGCAGGAGCAATCTCGAGGTTGCATTTACGTTTGAATTCTTGTCGGGGGGTAATTTGGTACGAGGATCGAATGATCTTGGATGGACGATAGTAGTACGATTTGTCAATCGGCAGGTAGAAAGATTCTCTCGGTCTTCCCCCTTTTTCTCTTGCACCCTTTCTCTCGCTCGACACGAATTCTTCTAAACTGAATTCTTCTAATGACGATGGTCATTAGAACATTAACTAACTGAGCGCTCTATTGAAAATTTTTATTGGGAAAATTTAGACGGTTACCTCCGGTAACTCCACGTTTGTGTTAATTCTTGAATGTACGCCGCTGTTCTCGATTAGGTAGTTATTTGTACTTTTTATACATTTTTTTTCGAGAAACTCGACTTTCTTCGTAGCGATCGCTCGACCCCGTTCGAGAAGTTTATGTACTTCTGTCACTTACCCACTTAGTCGTTGCTCATCAACGCGCTTCTGAGTTGCTTCGTCGATAAAACGATAATTTGTATGCTGATGAACGTGATAACGATTCTACACTGTAAGAAAATTAAGAGGTGAGAAGCTAGATTATATTTCAGGGATATGCGTCGGTGGCAGAGATTTAATTGATTACAAATTGGTGGATCCACGGTCGCACATCCGCACCCGGCTTTCATTCCCAAGGGAATTTCGTATTTCAGGACCTTCTGTTATCTCATCGTGCGCGCCGCGTCGCTTCGGTGTAGCCGTGTTTTTCTGCAGATAAATTAAATCGTCCTTTTTACTTCGGACCTCGTTACATTTTAACCGCTCCCCATTCGCGTCGCTTCTTCTGCTTTTTTTTCCTTCCCTCTTCCTTGGCCACTTCATTCGCGCCATGACATCACGGCACCTTATATGAGCCGTGTGTATCCTTCCCTCTTTCTCCCTTCCTGCGATCGCTGCCGGACAAATTCCCCGCAATCAATTCCCAACACGCTTATCACTCCCAATTTGATATTTTATCGCTGCTAAGGCCGAGTCATCCGGTTCTCGTTGCATTCCGGTGAATTGAGCACCAATTCATACGTGCTACGTGATAACGCAATCATTTGTATGCCGAGTGTCGGCGCGATTATAATCGATTCCATTTCATAATGAGGCTAAAAAAGGAAAATAGACTATTGTTCTTTTCTCTTAGTCAGATGCATTCACGGACAGTTATCTAATTGACAAATCCAAAAGAGTGACAGAACTCATTGCGTGTGAGTCTCTCGATTGCTTCCATATGAACATGCTAATGTTTCTGATAATAAGCTAATGGCTCGATAGCGCTTTACGTCCCTAGACATCTTCGTTACACGTGAACGCGACTATTCCCTAAGTGAGTGATGACGAGACGTAGCGAGATATTGAGTAGCAAAAGGAATGAAGAGACAGAGGATGCGGGACACGAGAGAAAGGAAGATGGAGTGAGATGACTAAATAATGGAAGAAACACCGAGAACGTATCGGAATACGGCGGAGAGGGATAAGAAGCAGAGAAAAATCAGACGCGAGACGCGGTGAGTTAGTCCGCGAGAAGAGAAGCGAGAGGGCGAGATGGGCATCGAAAAACAAGACGAGAGTAGGTGACGAGAAAAAGAGAGAGAGGAAGAGGGAGGGAAACAACGAAGGAAGAAGACTCTGATCGAGAGACTGTGCTTTATACGCCGATGCATTGGGAGATGTCGAGTCGGTGGTGGTGGAGGCCGACGAACGAGGAGAGCGAGAAGAGAGGAGTGGAGGGAAAGCTCGGAAGAAGGGAAGGGTTAGTAGCTCTTGTAACGCTATCGACCCTGTCGCTGTACATCACGTCGACACCATCCTAGTCCGCTCATTTCAGATCGCAGGAGTAGTAGGAGTCGGCTTCTGCGCCATTACTTCGGTCGCCGGCCCTACGTGTGCACGCACGCACGCACGCACGCACGCACGCATGCATATACGCGCGTGTTAGGTGCTGTGTGAGCGTGAGCTCACGTTGTATACGCAGGTTGCACGCGAGCAAAGCGAGGTGGACGAATGAAGGGCGAGGTGTGCGATGGCGAGGAGCGTGCATTATATCTTGGGAGCGCGCTCCTTCGGAGATGCGATGCCGATTGCGCGAAATAGAACGGTTGCACTCGTGGGTAATATCGATGAAATTTATTCGCGCCGGGGCAATAACGAAAGCGTGTGACGTTTTCCAAAGCAGTTAAATCTCTGGAATCAGTCTGCTCCAAAGTTCGAGATCGGAATGATCTGAATAAAATCGGTAGCCTCGACCTCGAGATCTCGAATATGAGAGTTTACGAGTGTCAGATAGGAGTAGTCAAGCATATTCGCAAATTTCCACGTAATGCACCGTGACAGTATCCTTGCTGCTATTCTCTGAGAAATATCGATAGATAGACTCTAATGGTACATCATGATAATGAAAATTTAAGAGGGACATTCTCGTTAAACGTATAAAATTAGCATTGAAACAGAGTCTCTATAATAGGCGGAAATTTTCCATCTCTTTCAATCTTATTGAAGATAGTTTTTGATTCTCATTTTAAAGATACCCCCGCGAATTCCTGACAAATTGATTTAAATGGACGCCATTCTACAAGCACGTTTGTTGAGAAAGGTTGCCGAGTAATCTAGATATGTAGGACTGAAATGGTCTCGACAGTGCACCTGCTGTTAACGAATATTTGTGCAGAAATTCTATTTCATGGAAAATGGTTTTCGAAATACGTAATGGACAATTGGCATGTTTGACTCGGCGGTTATTTCAGTCGCTTTTCCATTAAGAGATTCGAGAATAATTAATTGCGAAAGTAAAATTACATACACATATGTTATTACATGTGAAGATTACAGGTAGTATAACATTAATATATTAGTTTTAAAAACTTTGTTATACACAGATATGCAAAATTATTATCTGTGTTCGCAATTGGTTGCACATAAACGAGACCTTGCAATCGATCGGAAAAAATTGATTCTACACTCTTTACTTTTTCACGAGAAATATCTCCTGGCTATACACTACAAATTTAGTGAAACTTGTATATAATACGATATATATTTATAACTTGCCGCGTACTCGCGCGTTAATTTTCTTTATCTCACAGAATTATCGCAAGCTATAGCAACGAAGAAAGAGAGCATCATCCGACCGTGAATTCCTCTCGACCGAATTCTTATGCTCACAGCTCGTTGAGTCGTGATACACGCGACCACGATCGCCCAATCACTCGCTCTATTTCCCTCTCTTTCGTACCAAAAACTCCAGGAGTCGTTTTCGAGCGATGCCGATCCCAACGTCGCGTCGCGTCGCGCCGATTGCCGCATGGGTTAACCCGGCGGAGCGTGAAACGTGCGAGAACGTCTGTTTCTGGTGGGATATCTCCCGACCATTTCCATTTAATTGATCGTCCTGAAACGTTGGCACGTATATGTGCTCCGTGGATCGAAGGCGATACCGGGACGGCGATTTCAATGGGCACTGGACGAGCCAATTAGCTTCGTCCCAATGCTCAGGTACCCTCTTTCCTCCCCGATTCTGTCTTCCTTGCCACAACTTTATCCTCTTTCTCCATTTCTTCCCACTTTTCTCTGTCTTTCTTTTTTTACTCTTCTTTTTACATATCTTTCTGTTAATCCTTCTTCCTGTATCTTTCTGATTCGTTTCTTCTTTTCTCTCTTCATCGTTCTGCTGGCCTAAGTTTTCGACTTGTCTTTCTCTTTCTCTCTCTCTCTCTCTTTTTGTTTCTGCTTCCAAGTCAAACTCCCAGTCTATATGCGACCTGGAAGGCTTCCGGGCTGAAGCGGGACATTACGGGCCCCTCTCTCGCCTTGGACACGGGAACACAGAAAACCAGAGTCCTATCTTATCCGCGAAGAAGTTTATAGCCCGGTCGACTCTAATTGGGCGAGAAATCATCGGGCACTCCTTTTCTCCGTCCGCACGCTCAAAAAGACTCTCACTAATTCACGATTTCTCGCGTATTATTGCCGGATCGCGCCACCTCCTTCCCTTTTCCTCCTCGCCTTTCGTCTCTCTGTCAAAACCTTTTTCTCCTTCTTTCTGGATCCTTAGTAACGAGCAAACATCATTTTGAGAGACTTCGACACTTTCGATATATCGACGTTTAAATTAAGCTGAATATTTGAATGTTTTCATGTAATCTCGTCGCATTTATATTTTGTAAAGAAATAGCGAGAATTTAAAAGGACAACAAACTTGTATAGATAAGTGATTATTAAGCACGCAATTAATTGTCTAATTATATGTAGCGGTACTCTGCTCGTCTAATCATTTCTATCCTGTTGAAGAAGATTTTTAAAATAAATGCAATTTTTATTATTACAAAAGCTATTTGCTTATCAGTAAAGTATATTCAATAATTCTGTCGTTTGTAATGAAACTGCAAAAGATTACTGTCAACGTGTCAAATTACTCTTTCACCGTAAAACCGAGAAAAATCACAGGGTTACCCTGAATAAAAAACTTGAGATAGTTGTTACGTATAAATTCTCTTAACGTGATAAATGTCAATTACGAGAAGGCATTCGCCGTTTATTTGCTCTTTATCGCACGAAATGTTCCAATATTTTCACGGATCAGAGCGCGCGACGGAAATGGCTTAACGCAATTTACGGTGAACGAATGACGAGCTACGCCTGTCAGTAATCCCTTTGTCTAATTTCTCGGCCGAATATCTCAGCTTAAGCACGCGGGTTATACGCGCTTATGACTGGTCCGGTAACATGCGATTTGAAGCGAGCACGCGATTTAACGTGCGAAAAGGTGCGCTATCTCGGTAGGCAATATCTCATTGAGCAAAGGAGGAGGTGACTTTAACGTCGGCTCCCCCTCGCTGCCCTTCCGTGAGCAATCGCGGCTTGAGACGGGGCCGACGTGCCCGCCAAGAGAGTAAGATCGTTAATCTTGCCGCGAGCCGATCGGGCGTAGATAGTAATTGTTACGTTCTGCTTTCCTGTGGCCGACCGTTCGACCGTGTCCGACGAGCCTCCTCCAACACCCGAAGACTCGATTCGTTCCTCTCTCGCACGTCTTTGCGTTCTATTTCCCACCTCTCTCCTTCCACATCCGTGCACGCGCTCATTTCCTTACTCGTCTCTTTTCTTCGCGTCGGGAGTCGCCGACCGATCCTCACCCACCGGCAGCATTAACGCCTTCGGCGAGTCTGTTGGCACTACAATGCCGCCGATATCCGTTCGCCACTCTTCTGCCGACTGTTTGCGTTGGATCCCTTTAGCTTGTATAGTTATACAGCGACAGCAGGTGAATGGAATCGCGCGCGCGGAAGTCGAGTCGGCTGAAGCTGAAAACTCTATGATTCAGATGAAGGTGAAGGTATGATGTAAGGGAAGTTAAAGAGTGATTGATCAACAGAGAATTAACAAGCGAATTTTCTCTAAATTTTTACTTGTCGTTATTCAAAGTCAGTAGTTCAGGAAATCACAATGGACCTTTCTTAATAAGGGAATTGATACAATCGCTATCCTTTATCTAGGTTCCGATTTCGTTATTGGACATCCTCTTTGGGCGTCCTCTGTTTCTTTGTTCACTTTTGGACGGCTTGAATTACTCGGACGCGTGATCGGTCCACAAGTATTGTGTATACCACTTATAAGCTGGATTTCGTGACTTCTCACGGGACCCGTTTTTTTTCGTATCATTCTATCCACCTTGCCGACGAGACTGTCGAAGTCGTTTCACGCTCTGATAAAGTCTTGCAGACTCCCAGTCTCTGGATCTGGCTACTAAAAAGAGATATGCACGCGAAAAGGTCGATCCGTCGTGTTAACATCGTCATACGAGTCCGCTCGTATTACATGCTCGACGTCTCTCGCTTCTCTTTCTCGCCTCTCTCCGGTCTTCTCTTCATCACCCGAGTCGCTGGGTCTGCGTTTCCTCATCCTGCGCGTATCCTCGGCTCGTGAAGCCGAGCGTGGCCATAAATTCGCCGTTCGCGCTGACCGTTGACGCGGGCCACGATATCCGAAATGTCGCGAGGATCCAATGTTTTCGTGCTCTCAACGGCAACAAGCGATTCCACCCATGGAAGAGAGTGTCGCTCGGAGAAACCAGTTTCACGTGCAGATTCCTTATTTGCGAGCCCGACGAAACCGTAGATTCAAGTTAATCGTCGATGAGCCTTCTCTCGTTCACGCACTTTCTTCTCCCCTTCCTTGTATCCCCCTTTCCTATCCTCGCCTTCGTGCATCCTTCGGATCGACGCAACTCGGATACGCGAGTGATCTCGGAGTATATTCCGTTGTCGAGAGAATGGGATTTGTCCCGGCGTGGCGATCAGGTGGGACTGACGTTCTCACATCGCAAAATTTAAGTTTCACCGCATTGTTAATGGAAATCTCGAGGCGTAAGAAAGCATACGACGTATGGAAACTTTTGCGATAGATACTTATGCATTCGTGGAGCGCCAACAATTATCTTTTTTGAATTTTGTACAGGAAATCGAACGTTATGCGTTAAACTACGTTCTATGGAACATTAAGCAGGAGATAACTATTGGCAGTTTTACCTTTCTTGTATGTGCTCGTTACTTTTTTCTTTTATACCATTGACAAAATGGCAATTTAAATAGATACACGGTCATGGAGAATATCCGCGAGTTTATATAAGAGATAAGCACGGGAAGAATATTACTTCAGGTGTGCGATCCGTAGCACGAATATCTTGTATCTTAGAAGATATGCGGAAATATATTCCACCAAGGATAATTGCCGTAGGGCATAAATCAGGGAGTACCTAGAGCAACTTGTGATATCGATTACTTTACGTATTGATGTCCATGATAATTTCAACGTAAATCAGTAAAGATATGTATAGTTCGTAGGAAAATTTAGGTTAAATTCAGAGTGTTAAATAAAGAACGTTCACTTTAACCTTTAAGTTTGCATTATCAAGATAATTTTAAAAGCTGGATAAAAATAACTGTTAAAAATCATATTTTACCCTATTGTTTTTTTTGTTCATATCATTATTTAGTTTAGGATCGGAAGGAAATTGATTCGATAAACAAGAGCGTAGGATATTTATGTAAATTTATTTCAATATAATATATTTTATTGTGCGGGTATTTGATGGCTAGTCGAAAACTTCGTCTGTCGGAGGATAGTTAGAAAGAAAGTTTGGAAGAAGTTTGCAAGAGAAAATGAGTTGTGACGCCATGTGTGGATATTTACAAACGGTTTCATTTAAATAAACATTATTTTAACACAGTTCGTACAGGATTATCTGTGTCGCTTATTTCTATCTCAAGTACCTCTAGACGTATATTCCTAATTCATAAAGATTCGCTAGGACTAGTTCCGAATGAGCTCGAGCAATCTCATTCTTTCTTCACGGTATATTTTTTATTCTCTACTCGTACGGCTCCCCAGATAGATTTGAGCGGTGTAACAGCGTTTGCTTTTGTCCCACGATATGCATCGATTACTTATCTAATCAACAATAATAATTACAATGACATGATGACGTTGTATTTTAATTACATAGCTCGCAACACCTATTTCGCATCCGCGATGGTAAGAAATCAGCCGTATTCGTAAAACAAGCAGTTCCATAAATATAAAAAAAACTTCAACCAATAGAAAAAAACTGAGCCCGGATAATAACGAGAAGAAAAAAAATATTGGGTACAACATACGGTGCCGCGTTTGATGCTACACGCTGATCGATGTTACACGCCGATTTATCACTCGATCACTCACTGAACAAAATCAATGTTCCGGATCGATTTTGAGATTAGCTAACATTTGCCATTTTTCATAGCTCATTTCATGCACCGTAAAGCAAAAAAAAACATTTTTATCACTTTTACACTTATCGATCCAATAGATAAAAGACAAAGAACTGCGATAACGCACTTCAAACACTGACAATTACTGCGATCCATGCGATTTGTCTAGCCAATATTTTTCAATAAATAAGTCGCAACGCTCGATTTTTGTTGCGGAAACATCACTCCGGATTCGACCGCATCGCTCGAAATTAAACCGAAACATCTCGTTCAACGATCGTGCTTCGTCAGTTCCAACGGTTGCTGATCAGTCCAATGATCCCTCCAAGAGACCGGTGGCGACGACGGTACATCTTGGTCGGAATCTTGAACATCAATTTCCTCATCTTCATCCTCGTTCTGATCGTAGCGTATCCTGTGCGCCGATCCCGGACGCGGACCAAGACCGGATGTCTGCCGCTGATCGTATACGGGACTGCTCGGTCTCGACCTCGAGAGCCCGGACGAGTCGTCACCCACCAGTTGACTGATCATCCGAAAGGCGCTAGGTTTTCTTTCTGGTTGTTTCGCTACCGACTCGTGCCTGTCAATCCTGTCGGGTCTGTCAAGGCCGGTGTCCCTGGTCGTGGAATTGGCGACGACTGCGCGAAACGCGCTACTTTCGCCGCCCATGCCGGCGATGGTGGAGCAGCTGGACGTACGCTGGCCGATTTCCATAGCGGACGTAGCGGAGTGCTGCTGCGGCGGCTGCGGCTGCGGCGGTGGTGGTGGAGGCGGTGGTGGCGAGCGCTTTAAGAGGTTCATGCGCTGGTGACGACGCCACTTTGCCCGTCTGTTGGAAAACCAAACCTAAGAGTCACGAGTTAGGTCGTTAGAACGCTCGTGATCAAGTCGGACAGGAACGACGCGGCCGTTGTCCGCAGGGCCTTCTTCAGTTTATAAATGTCGAATTAGACCCTGCGTCGGCTCTTTATCTTTATCTGTTGGTAGATCCTCACCTGAACGCGGGCTTCCGACAGAGACGTTTTCGAGGCGAGACGTTCGCGCGTGGATACACATGGATAATGCGATCTCTCGAATTCCTTTTCGAGCTCCTCAAGCTGTTCCGGACTGAAAGTCGTGCGGTTGCGTCGGAACTTAGGCTGTTCCGAACCGTCTAAGCTTCCGTCGTCTCCGTCACCATCTGTACATTAAATAGAAATACGTTTTCTGTGGATTGTGTGTTTCTGAGTACAATCCAATATTTAAACTAAATATTAAAGTAATAATCGATTGAACGTTACAAAAAATCAAACTTTTCCTCTTTCTTTTGGTTCTCATTCTTTATTTTCGTTTCAATGTTCGTTTCAATTACATAATTTAAATTTCAGGATTCTTGAAAACAACCCAATAAAATTTTTTTTTTTACATTAAACGAACTAACAAAACTTACATATATATATATACACTACCGTCGGAAAGTTTTGCAACACCCTCCAAAAACCAATTTAAGCTCCTATAGCTTCCGCAATAATAAAAGAAATGTAATAAGCTTTTTATGAAAAGTTGTATTTATTTATGTATATACTACTAAAAATGATTAACAAAAAGCTCAAAAAATATTTTTAATTTAAACAGCAGACTCATCAATATGGCCACCTCTCTTCTTGATTACTTCTTCACACAATCGAGGCATCCTTCCACCAACGCGCCTAATTCTCGTTATCAGACAACACTTATGCTTATAGCAATACGAAAACGGCAACTTTTCATGACCCACTTGATTATTTCATTTTATTAAAAATTTTTAAGCCTACTTTTTTGTTTGCTCCTTTTACGAGTACAAATTACATGTCTGGAAAATAATATATCCCTTTGATTAGGTGAAAACTAAGTAATAATTTATAATTACATTTATTTTCCATATTAATTTGACTTAATATACCAAAAATTCGCGGAAAACTCATTTTTGGAGGGTGTTGCAAAACTTTCCGACGGTAGTGTATATATATATATATATAATATGTATATATATATAAAATATGATTTACATTATAGTTTTAAAGTAAATTGGTATCTACAATATTTCTGCACGACTGACATGAAAATACTCTGGTTTTTCTACAAGAAATAATACGTAAAAAGTCAGCGTACAGAAAACTTTCAATTGTAGAATGATAATTCAGTATTATTTGCTCCACCACGTAATAATCATAAACATTTAGCAAGAAACTGTAACAAATATTAAATTAAATAATCGCTTGAACGTTACAAAAATCAAACTTTTTCTCTCTCTTTTGATTCTCATTCTTTGTTTTTGTTTCAATGTCGGTTTCAATTATATAATTTAAATTTCAGGATTCTTGATTTATTTGAATGAATGAATTTAACAAATTTCAATTGTTTATCGATCCGTCTGGCAAATTATCTACGTGCCGCTGACTAGATTTGTCGGGCATAGAAATGCAAAAATATCGCCAACTTAAAAATCAATATCAATTTTAATTTTTGGTCCTAAATTAGATAAAGAATTTATTGCGAAAAACATTACCTCAGCCCAGATTCGAACCTGGAACTTCCTCATTCCGTACGGCGTCATACCAATTCGACCACCGAGGTATGTGATAATATTTATCGCAATAATCTGTATCCTGTGAACGTTTTTATTTTGGCAACATATAATATATGTCTGAGAAACGTTCTGATACACCATTATTTTGATCCAAGGTGAAAATTTCACAAATTCAAACTCTTCTTCGCCATTTCTGCATTTCAATGAGCGACAAATGTAGTCGGTGGTAAGCAGATGATTTGCCAGACGGGTCAATAAACAATTGAAATTTGTTTATTAATGTTATTAATATTGACTGGCAAAGAAGAGTTTGAATTTGTGAATCAATTTAATCTGAAGGAATTTTATAGGATATTTTCGTAAAATCTCAGGTCTGGGGTACTTCTGTTTTCTGAAATAGGACAATTTTCGCGTCGCGATACCCAAGGACAGTCGCGCATCTTTTTCACCTTGCAGATATCCACGAGCGATCGCGTCGGCGGCATGAAGTGCATGCTCGGAAGTACCCGCGGACGCGGATGCGGCTGCGGCCGCAGCGGCGGCCGCACCGGGGCTCAAGGACGGTGGTAAAAGCAGAGCGGACGCGGCGGCGCCGGATATACCGGTGGCGAGAGGTGGCAGCATCCACGGATGTCCGGTTGCCCCAGGTGTCGGCCAACCCGCCGGCAGATGATGACTCGTCGTCGGGTGCTGGTGCGAATTGAAGTACGGGTGCGGCCCGGCGGCCGCGTACAGGCCATAGCCGGCAGCCCGCGCAAATTCCGCGGCCGCGCGTTCCGCCGCGCGGTTCCGCAGTATCCGATTGATGCTGCTAACCGACGGCGCTGTCGCGTTACTACAAACCCCTGGAACAGGCAAGTAACGACATTGTGGTGAACGCGAGTCGCCATACTTTCACGATATCACCTCACGATACCGTGAAGTATGTTCACACGAATACAATGAAAACCTTGTTACAAATGTGCAGAGTTTTCAACGAAATTTATTGTTAATACAAGCTATAAGCGTGACGCAACTTTTAATGATATAACGTCGAATTTTTTGAGTGACAGAGCATGTTGAAGTTTACCGACGATCGTAATGATATTCATGTTAGCGCGAATACTTCGAGAATGTGTGTCAAGAAGTAAGGTCGCAGAAACGCGTTTCTTAATTCTTTCGTTTAAATTATATGTTACTCATACATGCGTCTGTAATCATGAGTGGTTTGCATTCGCATGGCTTACAGAGGACGAGCATAATTAAGTACGGAACACGCTAGTTTATGCATCATACTGGTGAAGTCTCGACGTTATGACTAAGCGCGTTCTAAGAAATATATTGCGAAAAATCTTAATCATTGTCAATGTTAATCAAATTGATCAACTTTCGAATGTTTACGCTTCGCAATTATCACGTTACCGCATTCGCTCTTTTCGTAAAAGTATAGTAATTTGTCAGACGTTATCTTCCTTTTCGCAAATAATTTTTCAGTGTGGCACGTAAATTGATTTCAATCTGATACATATGCGAACATTTACACTTTCTAATAAGGGACGACCCAGCATTATTATCTTACCTTCGGAGATTAGCCTCTCCCGAATTTCCCAAGCGAAGATAGTCGGGTTCTCCCTTTTATATTGCTCGATCTTAGCGACGACAGCCGGTGTCGCTACTTTCGGCTTACTGCCACCGATCAGACCCGGCGGGCGCAACGTACCTGAAACACGATAAAACGAGCTTCAAGGACGCGATGCATTGGCAAAACTCGTGGCCCTCGATAAAATCGCTCGTAAATGGCGCCGCGGCATGGCACATTTATATTTTGCGCCCTATTCGGCAGCTCGGTCACGCCAAAACTCGCAAAGCTCGCCGTAATTCCCGAAAATCACGCGATGCATGCCTCGGAATCCGAATGTATCTTTCATAGGCATGATTGATGTAAAAAGAGTGATAATTGTAATATCATACATTAGAATTAAATGGCACATAAAACTTGTAATTTGTCCCATTGACGTAAGCATTTGATTTCGTCTTGGATATTGTTTCATTTGAGATGCGTTAGGATTTTCTCAATCTTTTAAGATGGATATAGAAAACATCGTGAACGTGTAGAAAAGAGAGAACGTAAAAAAGAGAGAAAATACAAATGACAACATATAATATTACAAAAGTCACGGTATCACAGTGCGCTTAACATCGCGTGTTACCGACAAACGGATATCAATCCTATCTTCATATCTGGGCGGATTCATGATGCAGCAATTAGGACAGCATGAGGATGCTTACGTAATATACATCATGATATAAGAAAATTATCTGCAATCGTGTAACCACTGCGCGTTAGCTTGTGATAATTTTTAGTGTTATTATCGCGCAGTATAAGTGCTTAAGAATTTAATTGTATGCTTAGGTTAATAGGTTTAGAGTTTATAAAAATTATACGTAGTTTACCAGATAATCTCTCTCTCTCTCTCTCTTTCTCTCTCTCTCTCTCTCCTTCTTCTCTCTTAAAAATATATGGTGTATTTTTATTTTAAATAAGGAAATATCGGTCATAGAAGAATACATGTATTTTAAATCTACCGTTTAGATCCACAACTATCATATATTCCATAGAAATCGAACTTATAATTTACTACTCGTGGGAAAGACATGAGCGACGCAGCAGTCAATTAATCATGAATTAATTAGTATCTACAAGCGAATGCAAAGACGTGTGTAGCTTCGTAAGCATATTATAAGTACAAAAAGACTATGCATATCATCGATTGCATGTTGTTGACACCATATAAGCAAAGAATACTAACCAAATTTTAATGCAATAAGTTATAACATTATGAAATGTTTCATATAAAAAATCTCTGGATGGTTTTAAAAGTAAATTAAATATACAAAGCTAAAATAATTTATTGCTGTCGTTACATATATCGATATATATTGATTGATATTGATTGATTATATAGTAAGTATTAAACGATATACATACAGTGACAAGTGATACAATTCGAATAGATTGCATTCTCTCATGCATTGTATTATAAAATTGTTCTTTTTTGTCAATGTCACATTGCTACTAATCCAAAGCTACGTCTTTGCTCCGTTTCTCGTGAACGACACGATAGAAGCAAAGAAACGAAAGAGTCATGCTCGCGTGCTAATATCAATGTCAACCATCGGGTATAAAGAGTTCCATTAAGATTCGCCTTCCGACCCCAATTACGCGCGGATTCATCGTGGAGGAACGTGAATGTCGTTCGTACGTACATGCATCATCCGTCATTCGCGTTCTGTCGCGATCTTGCCGAAGACCAGGTCTTCGGAAGCGGGAGGGACGGAGAGAGAGGTATCCGTCAATCTGTGGTGGATGATGTCGGGAGACCATGAGGTAATGGAAACCAGAGGCGCAGGCAGACTTGAACAATTATCGGTCGTTACGTACTATTATTAATAACAATAATGACGGCTAAACCCGGCAGAGGGTATCGCGTGCGCTCCCACGGATGCAGTGCGTGCCGGGTATATAAACGATGTATCCACCTAATAGGTATCCATGCCGCGAGCAAATTCCTTGCCTCGACCTGCTATCCCGGTCTTTCTCTCTTTCTCCCCATCCCTTCCTCTCTTTGTCCTTTAGCTTCTCTCTGTCTTTCCGTCCCTGTATCTATCTTTCCCTGCCTCATCGCCGATCTCTTCCCACCTTGGCCCCCATTTTTCATTGTTACTCGTTCGGCTTGCTCCCTCGGTTTGCTCCTGTACACGTGTATGCGCGCCTATGTGCGTGCGTACATAAAATTTTTGAGCGGAGCGTCGTTTTTAATAAAAGAAACCGCACGAAGCCAATTTCGTTAGCCAGTTAGGGCTAACTCGCGAGTGGAGAATGTCAGTCCGCCGTGGTTACAGGCGTCGTTACAGGGCGAGAATGCTGCATTCATCGCGCGTCGCATGCGTGCATTCGCGGGCGAGGTGATCTCTTTTATGAATTGATAATGAGAGATTAGCGTAATTACACGGCGGGCATGTATGAAGAGCGTCGCGATAGAAACTACAAGCAAACAACCGGAACGCCTCCGGCATTGTCCACTCGATTGCTGTCCAGTTATCCTAACGACCCCAATAGTGACATGTTAAGCTTGCAACACGCTTGAAAAATTTGGCCATTTATCCTCTAGTCTCTCAATCCATCTTCAAAAACTGATATACGTAGCGAAGAGTTCAAACCGCAACCTCTGAAGACACGAAAATCGATATAAATCGAATAGTATTTTTAGTTTATGAATATAAATGAAATGAAACAGCTACCATGATAATAATTTATATCTGTTGTTGACGACGAATGAATCAGATTTCACGTAACGCCATTTGTTTCCTTCTCAACTCGTAAAAGATCATTCGCTCGCGCCAAAGGGATTAATTGTTCGCCGTCGTTAAGTAATTGGTCGGCCGATTATGGTACATTATATTCACCTCGAGACGCCTAAGGACTCCGTATCCAACGAGATGAAGACATTACTGGCGCGCTGCGAGAGAGCAGGCCACGAACGGTATTTTTACGAGCAGCTCGTAAAGTTAACGAGGACCGCGAGGTAGGCAGGCAGGTCTACGAGAAAGAGAGAAACTCTGGCGTTCCACGACGATGCTCGGTGGCTCGTCTCCATTTTTTATTGTTCACCTCTCTCGGCGCGCGGATCCCTCTTCTTCTTCCTCTCCGTCTTTCTTCTTCTTAGTTTCCTTGTCTTTCTGGTCTTTCCTCGAACGCGATCCGGGCTTCCGTTCGCTCGTATGGATACCTGATACGATTCCCGATCTCGTTGGGAATCTTTTCCGCGAGTTTCTTTCTCGCGTGCAAGATCGCACTCGCGTGCCCTTCTCGGCGAAAGCATTCGATCTGCATGAACTTGCGAAATATAGCAAAGGTACGAGGTACGAAAAGCAACATGAGTAGCCACGAAGAGCGCAAATGTCGAAAAGCTTAGATTTTCTTGAGCGATTAGCTCTTTATTTTTACAAATGTTATAAATCTTTATTGAATTATAAAGATTGTCACTTTTATTGAAGTTTCTAATGTAATTTGATTAGAAAAAATATATATATTGTAATATATCATGGCGGTCATAAAATTCAAAATTTCAACATTTACCAAATTTCAACATTTACAAAATTTTAAAATTGAAAAAGAAGATTGAAGCTTTAAGTTAGCTGGAATATAGAGAAGCCAATTGGCGCAATCACTGACGAATTATTCAAGTTTGCTGCCGAGGTGCTGAAATTTACTGCATGAAAGTTGTTATTACGTGTTAATTCTCGCGAGCTAACGAGCTTCGAGTGGACGACGCGCTCGTTACGTCCGCACCCCACACCGTACCCCGCAAGTTTGGCGTTGTGCCCTGTTCTTTGCTTGGAATCGTTCAAGATATTAATGCGGCATCGTTTGAGGCCGCCGGTAATTGCAACGAAAAAATACAATCGAGAATTATATAAATTTCGAAAAAGAGGTAGAGAGAGGGACCATCTAAGAAAATAAAACAAATTTAAAAATAGAATTATTAATTCACTCTTATTTTAAAAAGTGGAAAGATGGGAGAGAAAGCTTCCATTCGGAAAAACATTATATCAGTATTATTTTTCTCTCTAGAAGTATAATAGGAATTACTTTAAAACTCTACTTTGACATATACGATGGAAACCTTTTATACGAATCTATCTAACCTATCTTGACTTTGGAAAAATCTTCCCTTCTGCATCTCCAATATCTATTTTTTTCCTCATTTCCGGAGGAATCGATGGTATTCTCGGAACATGGAATATAAATGGATGATTTCTGCCTTGACTTCATATCGAAATTACGTGTGTACGTAATGCGTGCAGAACGCTCGAGACTCGCGATAGGCATAGTGGTTGACGAACATAATAGCGATATGTCAACGGAGTAGTTTCCCTACGTAAGTTTCTCGGTGTTCGGAATGTCACCCAATAATTTGCATATTCTTATCGTCAACGATAAGAAACAACGTGGGATATAATATCATGCGTACAAATATGAGTGCAATTCTCCTCGCACGAAAGTAGTTTCGTGGTAAATCGCAAAAATACAGTTTACAAACCTAAAAGTTTCGTAACGACTGCACCTTGTTGGTTTAATGACAACACATGGTTGGCGAGATCGTTGTAATGTCTGAGAGCTCCTAATCCATGTGACAATTCGATTAGACGTTGCCGCGATGCGTTGCCGTTATTGCCGCTGGCAAACGGACCGGCCGTGCAATTCTGTAAACTCACACCTGCAATCAGAGAAACATTTCGTTGTATTACCTATAATAATAAAAGTATCGTATACTAAACAACTAATAATAATTGTTAGGGCGAAATCTCGGTTTGTCTTTGGCTGTTAAGTTTATTATATTTTCACATTCTTAGTTTTATAGTCACATTTCTAGATTATTTTGTGAACTGGCTAACAAGATTCCAGAGATGACTTTACGGATCTGAGATAACCGGGAATTTTTTTTCTTCCAAAGATCTCTTTTAGGATTCTCGAAGTCAATGGAATGCTTCGTTAAATTAACAATCACCTGCGTAATCGCTGTGACGAAAGTGGTTACGGTCAAATAACTTCGCATTCAGACACATTAATTTAAGTTGCTGAACGTGATCTCGCGATCCTGTTATTTATACGGTTTTACAAAATGTTGAAAGCGTAGAGATACCTGTCATTCAAAGTATGGATAATAATTAATTTATATTTATACTGTGTGTGACATCGATATTACTTTGCATAACATTTTTTATAGTGTATCCTATTACAAGAACTTTAATTTTAGATGATTTTATCTTCAGTTTCGATGATTATCGTTTACTCTTAGATAACAATTAATCAATTTTAGGCATTAATCAATTATAGAGTTAGTAGAAGTTAATTGGTTTCCAAATAAATTTAGATTTAATAGAAAATTATCCTTGACGTTGATTTAATAAACTTGTTATAATATGCTAATCAATCAATATGTATGTATATTTACCGGTTCTACCATATACTACTACTATATCGATACATTAAAGAAAGATATATAGTTCGGTTTATTATACCTATGTTTTTAGTTGTATGGATGTAAATAAATCATCAACCAGATGCGGAGAATTTTTTTTAAAGGATGCGCGTGGATTAAGTCTTTTTCGTGGATTTATAGCTAAATAATCTTCACGACATTTTAATCAAGGAAGGAACAATTTACGATTGACATACATACGACGCTATTAAGAGTCGTTCGTTGACTTAATCATAATCCGAAGATAATGGTTCATTTAATTTCGAATAATCGAGCATTTGATGGAAACGAATGCATCGAACGTACTATCATTATATTATATATATATTGTACATATTATATATATTATATATATAATATTATATTATAATATTATATATATGCCATTATAATTAAATAGAAAATTGACTCGTAGAAAATAAAATTTTAAACGAGAGAAAATGTAATTACACGACATATCAAATAAAATTGCGACAGAGCGAAACGAAAGTTTAAGCGTAAATCGAGGCAAGCTTAAGGATAATATGAATTAAATGTGAGATAGAGATGTTAATTACTATGCCGGCAGTACGATCAAAATTATGATGTGCTTATTATAGGCTCAGCTTCCTTGTAATCGCACTCTCGAATAATCTTAACAACGTTTAGCGCGAATCGTGCAGATGCCAATTTACGATCGAACGATGTATAGCAATATTAAGAATATTGCCTAGTACCTGTCATTTTGCGAACGACGAGCGCAATTGCTTTTATCCAGTCAATCTTATGTAAAGAGCCTGGCGATCGCGGGAAGAGACCGTCGGGCGAAATTAAATCTCGAGTGTTGGCAGAAAACAGGTCCGTCGTGCTCATTTGTATCGCGTTGTTTTAATTGGTTTCAATGGTGAACCCAGCATGAATACGCGGCAGTTCGTTTACATAGTGCGAACGTTTAATTAATTAGCCCTTTATGAGGCAAGTGGATTGCCAAACAGCTCAGTAAATGCATCTTATGCGGATCATTTGCAATTTGTTACCCGCATAATCGAACGGTCGCTTTTGCACAATTTACAATGTAACTAATTACTAATGGTTTCTCATCAGGAATACAGTTAATCAGAATTTATACAGTTAATTGTAAACTGGAGAAAAATTGATATTTTTTTGTACACATTTATTATAACATTTATTATAACACATTTATTATTTATTATTGAATGTTTCTTGTAACAATTTTAGCTGTAATTTGTTTTTTAGTTATACTTTACATCGATAAGCGTTATGACGTTTTACATTTCTTGACTTTTGCTATCTTTTCAATCTTTTTGGTTTATTTCCACTTAAAAATATTATTGTTACGTTTTATTAAAAAAAAGATTATATAATAAAATGTCGGAAAAAGTTAAACAGTTTTAAGAACGTATATCAGTCAAATGATCAGAAATCGCACAGATCGTGTACAAATCATGATTATTTATAATAATTAACAACTCTAAACGTCTAAACTTATATAAACTAAATATGAATAAATTTTACCTTTTCATTTGTTCATAATTTCCGGAAAAATAATTGAAATTTAAATTTTTTTTAAAATCAGTGTAGAATACATCAAGGAAGATTCTGTTAATATTTTTGCGATTTTAAATAAAGTTAAAAAAAGTTACAATAGAAAAACGAAACACATGTCCCTTTAAAATTCACTTTTCTTCAAGTTGGTCTAGGTAATTTCACTTATGATTCTGGAGTTAAGAAAAGAAAAATATATGTTGTCAATTACATTCGCAAAATTCTCGAAGAATTTGTTGCTGAAACTGAAGTACTGCCAAAGTTATTTTCCGAGGAATTTCGTTCGCGATGATTTCTTGAAATGTTATACAAAATGAAACTTATGTGAATCCCGCGCCCGTCCGCTTGGATGGCACATCAGGCGCGCATTCCGCGCTCGTTTTGTGTCAAAACGATCGGAGGTGTCGTGAAAACGAAAGTAGCCGATGCACAGAAAGAAATGCGTCCCATCGTCGTTGCATCGACACCAGGCGGGAACCGGTTCTGAACGAGTTCTGGTCTCGCGATATATTCATCCGTACATTCGAAATCGCAACCGGTAAAGATCGTTTGACATCACGGTAATAGATAATAGACAGAAAAACTGGGAGGCTGATTCTCTTTCTGCGGGCTCGGCGACTCGTGAGATCATTCGCTCTGCGCTCCCGATGAGTGGTTTTATCTGGAGCTCGTAGATGGTTTCAAGTAAAACCGCATCGCGTTACGAGTGTTTGTTGACGGTACGCGAATCAAGTCACACTCCTAAATGCACATCGTTTGTTTACGTATGCATACGCATAAAGATAAAGTGCAACAGAACACACTTAAATTATTTCGAAAAGAACGTTGACGAATGTGAAGTTCATATAATACGTGTGTATATAATGGAAAGAAAATATAAATCGCATAGAGTCTGAGATAATACAATGACAGCAATAACTTTAAACTATATTTGTATGTGGTTTGTTTCTTTAAGAGAAAGAAACTTACTTCTATAATAGTAATTTTAAATGAATATGGGAAAATCTTATAGAATTTAGCAGATAGAATTTAGGCTTGGAATATTTTTTTAAATATTTATTTATAAATTTATTTATGAATTTTTTTTTACGTGCAAAATAAGATTCAAATATTAAACAGATGGATAGTTGTGTTTATACTCGAAGATTGTACCTCACAAAAAAGTAATCTTATATTATCAGGCTATAATTTCTAAAGATCATGTTAAGAGTAAATTAAACTAACTAGAGGAAAACAAAGTCAAAATCATCCAATATCAAAATAAACGAGCAAAAACAAATAGATGTTATATGATGATGTTATAGGAACAGTTCGAATTTCATTTTTATATAAATCATATAACATTTATTTGTCTTTGCTTGTTTATTTTGATATTAGCCTTTGTTTTCCTCTAGTTAGTTTTATTATTCCAATGAGCGGTATTATATTATTCACTTGATTGTTTAAGAGTAAATTGTATATGTAACCAATTGATACACATAATTGATACACATAGCTACAGGCAAGTATTTTACGTAATAACTCGATGATTAATGGAATCCGTAATGAGATAGTTAATCAAAGAATTAAGAAGAAACTTATTTGCAGATATCTATATCCATGAGATATCTTTCTTGGCACTTGTCAGAAATATATTCTAAGACGTAATTATAAAATGTTGAAGTAGCACTGTATTATCATTATGCGTGTAATAACGTCTAATTGCTCATAAATTTTATTCACGGCATCATGCATCATTGAACTATATTTTTATTTTATATTTAGTGATGTCCCAAATTGAACATTATCACAGGCTGATATAATTTGGTATTATATTTAGGACGTCCATAGTGGAAAGAACAAAGTGACATCATGAATCTTTTGATTGACCAACATATTTTCGCCATAAAACGAGTAATAAGTTCGTACTACACGTTTGATTATTTTGACTATAACGTTTTTATAAGGAGATTGTTATCTCGATTGTACTAATGATCCCCAACAATTCGGTTTTTAATCTTTGAATCTTATCTGCGATATGATTGCGTTTGTATTTGTATCTTTAACTTTTGTATACTCAAACAACGTTTTATTTTATGTTAAATTATTTTAATAATTTTTGTTAAGTGCTGATGAAGACTCAGTGAAGTCGAAACGTACACATGTATCTACTTAGAATAAATTTAGCTATATCTTTTTGAATTTTTAAAAGACATTACTTGTTTAACTCGATTTTTTGACCTATTGGCCTGTTTATTTCCTTTCAATTGTTATTATTTATATCGAACGGAATTATTTTCTTATGTATTATATTTAGCATTCAATGTATGAGATGAGAAAAGCGAGCTTCTTTTTTTGATCTTCTTACGATTGATGGATTAGCGTGCTAAAAATAATGCGGATCACTTTGATTACAAACTTAAAAGCATCGATAAACATAAGTCGAAAGGTTTAACGTCGAAGGGTGGACACTGCAAAAAGGGATTGCATTTCTTAGAGAAATTATAACATGGTTATGCAGTTAGCAAGTAGTATATATTTTACGCATAATTAGTGCATATATCTTCGCGGACACTTTCGACGATTGGTCATCAAAAAACAAAGTGCTGTGCCAAGACAGCTATTAACCGTGAGGTGTATACGTTTCAAAACACTCTGGGTCGTAAAATCTGGCGCTGCCAAGTATCGTGCTCAGCATCGGAAACAACGAGGCGAACTCGTATCGGGTTTTAAACTGGATTAGCGCCTTTCTCACGTAACAAAGCTTTGTCTGCCACGTCAAACTGTCGGATTGGTTCGCTGCTTTTAATTTGCAAACAATATCATTAGATCACAATTTAAGGGAATCAATTTAAATATTTATACAAATCGATATTTAAACAAATTATGTGTATTTAACTGTGAATAGAATATTCACGAAATTATTGGATTATTATAATATATATCTTTTACTAATTAGTGATGAACTATCGCAATGAAATGCCAAATGCCATAATATGCTACCAGAGCTTGAAACACATTTTTTCTTATCCTTTTCTCACGTCTCTCTCTCTCTCTCTCTCTCTCTCTCTCTTTTCGCTCGCTCGCGAACGAAAACGTCCATTGCCTACATGGTATCTGCCTCGAAACGGTCTGGGTGTGGTCATAAAATCTCGCGGTTCTGGAACGAAGTGCTCTGTGAACGCGGGAGAATCGAGAGTACCCGCGGGATGGACGGGTATTGAGCGTTAAACGTAATACGTTCGCGCCGATCCGAAGAAAGGTTGCCAACGCATTGAAACCGGTTCCGGACGAGTGCGCTACTTGGTAGCACCCCGTGTTCTGTCTGACAAGTGCGAATCGCGGAAAGATCCGCGAACGCACGGTTAGACATGTCGTTGTAGACATACATATCCCATCATTACTCCCAATCTCGCGTTTCCTTTCATCCTCTTATCAACAGTTTCGCGGCCGAGCTGCTGGAAGCGAGCAACCAGAAAGGATTTCATGTCGCATCAGACATTCGTGTGTTGCGGAGAGCGAACGTGGAATTCGTTGCCACATTACATTCGAAATAACGCAGGCTGAGTCTATTACACAATCGCGATTCTGTTTTTTCACAACTTTATAACTGGATGCTGAAAAGGGAGACGGCGATGATGATAAACTGTAAACATTGGTAACAAAATCATCGTATCACGTTTTGGAATATTTTGAAGACGAGCTTTGTTTCTCATATATCTATATGGTAAAAATGATATAAAGTGTGTTGATAAGATATTTGGAACAGGTATTCAAAACTTTGCAGTGATTTATTTAATATACATTTATATATATGTATATGTTTATATATATGTATATTGTATATTAAATTATTATGTATATTTTATGATATAACGATTAATATTGTGATAACTTCGCGAATCTTTGAAACAGAAATATTTCGTATATAGAAACGCTGTTTCTGATTTACACTTCTATTATAATTTTTACAATCAAGTGGACATTAATTCCAACTTGTTCATAAATAATTTATTTCGAAATTACGGTCAAGATCTCATAATACTTCTGAGATTTTTCCGTGTTTTGAAATGCCTTCCACTGTATATATATATATATATAAAGATATATTGGTTGACGAGTCCTGTTTGGTCGTACAGGTGTTTGGCCGTACAGGTGTCCAATGTTAATTGCTTTTATTATCCTGCATCGCGAAAGGTTCAAACGAAAGATCGTGAAACGATTCATGATTCAATTAGCGTTACTTATCTCTCATCAAGACAGATATAATCGATTTAGTCATTTGTCATCATACATATCTCATGTTTACATCATCGAGAACGTATAATGGATAAATTATATTGTGGCGATTACATCGTCACAATAAGAATCGCGTGTCATATTTATATGAACATCAAAATCAAAGTTATCATTCAATCGTACATATATATGTAGTAGAACATAAAATTTTAAATTGTAACTGTAACGATAACGTATTGCAATGTTCTATATGTAAGTGATTTTCTTATGACTTATTTGTTTAAGAGGAAACTGCACTATTGTAAGACATTAACTTTCTAGAACACCGAGATTAACAGACAACGAACCTTCGACACGTTTTGAAAAACAGCTAATATGATAAATAGAGGACGGATTCGACGCGGAGACACAGAGTGACAGTCTCGGTCGCGGACATGTAAGCATAGCGTAGGACTTTAACTTATTCTTAAGTCTTGTGTTCACGAGACCAGAAATCGGTCCGAGATCTTGATCCGAGAAGTGTTCAGCCAATAAAATTACGTCTATTAAGCTGACACAGCCACTTTAGCACAATCGAATAAAACTTACATAGAAAAGTGTTCTTCTGTTGCTAATTGTTGCTCAATTCCCGATTTTGTTGCTCTAGCCAATTCAGAGAAAATAGTGGTTGTGCTAACTTGTATTTAAAGTTAGCACAGCCATTGAAAAAATTGTTTTAAATAAAAAATAAGGCCATATATTTCTTTAGTGCTAATTTGTTGCTCAATTCTCATTTTCGTTGCTCCAATAGATTCAGAGAAAATAGTGGCTGTGCTAACTTGTGTTTAAAGATAGTACAGCCACTATTAAAAAATTGTTTTAAATAAAAAATAACGACATATTCCTTTAATGCTTTTCTTGCTAGTTTGTTTCTCTATTTTCAAATTTCTTGCTTTATTTTTAATGTATACTACCTTGTATATTACCCTTAAAGCTACCCTTCCTTACGAAGACATTCTAGAATTGTGAATTAATTAGATATTTCGATTCATTATGTTTTACTGATTTTGTTGCTCGCCATTTGTAATAATTTCGATTTTGTTACTTCAACCTTATTCTTTAAAAATCTCCCCTAGGTGTCTTACATCAGCACAACACCTTAAAACTAAAATTAGTTTGATATTTCGATTTATTACATTTTATTAATTTTGTTGCTCGTCAACTGCAATAATTTTGATTTTGTTGTTCGATATTTTTATCGTATAATATATTTTAATTTGTTAAGATAGAGTTCTGTATAATATAAAACTATATACATATATTAATAATATAACTATATTAAGATGAGCTTTTTGTAAGATATATTTTGTAATATTCTGTATGATATGTTTTGTAAAATCACATTTATTTATTTTGTATATACATAAGTAAATGTGGATTTACTTCTTTTGTTTTTTAAATCTTTTTTGAAGATACGAGGTCATTATACTCCAGCAAAGTATATTATTCTTAATATTAACATAAAAATTATTGCTATTATTATTAAATAAAATTATTAATCATATTATTTGTTTTAACTATATACGGGATAATTTTATTAAACAATCAACAGTTTTGTGTTATAATATTGGAGATATACCTACTATTCTTGTGTTAATCTGTTTTCTTACTAAACATTAGTTTGTATATTATTATTATTATTACATTGTTTTCTACTTGATGTCGCAGATATATCGGATCATGAACATACTGAGGAATTCTTATCAGAAAAAAAGATTCAACTGTTGAAACTGAATTGAAATTGAACCGTTGATTTTACAAAAAATATATTACGTTCTAAATTTTTCTTAAGAATACACCTGCAAATTTGTACATTTTTTTCTATCCCTATTATCAATTATCAAATTAGAATTAGAAACAAATGTATCTTACAGAAAGCCCATCTTATTAATATAGTTCTATTATTAATATATGTATATAGTTCTATATTAGTGTTTTATATAGTGGCGATCATGGCTCAGAGAGATGTACGTTGGTTTAATGAGCTGAAGATCCGCGAGTTCAAATCCGACCAAAAATCGTCGGTTTTTATTTGACGCCACCTCTCGGAAGGCAATGGCAAACCACCGAGAGTATCTTGCCAAAAAACAGTTTGTCAAATTGACGAGCTATATGCGAAAGGCAACGGAAAACCACTGCATTATTCTTTCCCAGGAGGACAATCATGGATAATACCATGATCGCCAACGATCGGATACGGTCACGGCACTAGAAGAAGAAGAAGAAGAGTTTTATATTATACAGAACACTATCTTAACAAATTAAAACATATATACGATAAAAATATCGAGCAACAAAATTAATAAAATGTAATAAATCGAAATATCAGACTAATTTGCAGTTTTAAGGTGTGCTGATGTAAGACACCTAGGGGAGGTTTTTAACCCGTAACGGTCACACGGGGTCCAGTGGACCCCAGACAAACTTTGTGGCTATTTTGAGTTCAGAAGGGCTTTTCGAAATTAGACTTATAGCATGTATAAATGTACCATTTCTATTTCACGAGATTGACCGAAATTTGTAACTTCAGACTTCAAAATAAATATACTTTTTTCAAAGTTTCTTAAATCTCTATTTTTTTTCAAAAATATATTGTTTCCCGAGTAAAACGCCGTTGGATTTTTTTCGATATTGCAAAAATTAAACTTTCTATGAATTTTTTTGTAAAAAAAGTTAAATTTCGTGAGTTTTTTTTTCTTATCGATTTTTGACTATTTTAAAATCATAAAAAAAAACGATTAAATCATTTAGAGGGAATGTTAAATTAAAGTTTGGCGCAAGATTTAAGTCAATGTATCAAATAGAATACAAGTAAGATTCGTTTAAGTGCGTGGGGTCCGCTGGACCCCGTGTGACCGTTAAGTTATTATTTGGACGTGTGACCGTTACGGGTTAAAGAATAAAAATGGAGTAACAAAATCGAAATTATTACAAATGGCGAGCAACAAAATCAGTAAAACATAATGAATCGAAATATCTAATTAATTTACAATTCTAGAATGTCTTCTTAGGTAGCTTTAGAGATAGTATACAGAGCTTAAAAATAAAGCAAAAAATTCGAAAATAGAACGACAGATTAGCAAGAAATTAGCACTAAAGAAATCTGTCCTTATTTTTTATTTAAAACAATTTTTCAATAGCTATGCTAACTTTAAACACAAGTTAGCACAGCCACTATTTTCTCTGAATTGGCTAGAGCAACAAAATTGGGAATTGAACAACAAATTAGCAACAAAAGAGCACTAAATTTTTATGTAAGTTTTATTCGATTGTGCTAAAGTGGCTGTGTCAGCTTAATAGACGTAATAAAATTGCCTCTTTTCCATAAAAACTGCAAGTTGATTGGCAACATATTTCTCGGATCAAAATCTCGGAACGATTTCTGGTATCGTGAACACAAGGCTTTAAGCCTAGACTCCTAATAAAGTATAAGTTTTTAATTTGACAAAGAACATGGAATCATCTACGATACATTCACTCAAACAATTTTCCATTCCTTCCCTGCACGTAACGGAGCCAAAGTATTTTTATTAATTATACAACAATGATATAAATGAATGATGATATAAATGAAATATATAACAATATCACATAATAGTACAATTATTACATGAAATTTATGAGATTTTCTTTATAATTTAATTTTTTATAATGTTTTATTCAAAATGGTCAAAATTTATATCCGAAATCGATATAAAACCAATATAAGTGTATCAAAGAAACAAAATCTGCGAATGAAAAAATCTATTTTATTACCATAAATATCATATTATAAAATTCCCGCATTTTTTTGTACTCCTTATATTTTACATTTATTACATAATTCTCTCGTCATTAATTATTATTGTCTCTCTACCTTCAATAGTATCTGAAAGTATATTCGAGTGTCTTTTCATTGAACAAGGGTTTTAAATTCCAATCACCGTACTGTGCAATCTTATTGTTATAAAGCACATGAAACACGATTGTAAATAATGGCGCGTGACGTATTCCGTAATTATCGATTTGTCGTGGCACAACGAAATTAATTAATCTCCATTGTTTACACATGTCAACTTTATTTTAGATAAAGACTGGAAGACCGGAAAATGGTATAACGATTACAATATCGAGAAAAATATTCCTATAACAAAACGCAGAAGCATTTGTGCGTTTCACTTTTTAGTATTAGAATATCTATAACACATAGCAGATATTTAATTGCAATAGATTTGATAGATGCTTGAAAAATTACGCGGCTCAATGAGAAAGTTGTCTTATCATGATTCATATCAAACGTTTAGCGTGAAATAATTATTAATGAGTTTAGTGCACTCGGGAATCTCATTTGTACCTTTAACGATTATTGCAATAAACATTTGTACATATCAGACTTGTTCTAAATGACTTATTTGATAGCTATATCGGTGAATCGAGGGCTCGGCGAAAGAAAGAGGCTAAAGTAAGTAGGACTACATAATCGAATCGGATTCGAATTTGCAAATGCTCTCTACTTACCATCGATCAGAGAAGCCGGTACATTTAACTGCTGGTGATGATGTGCTGCCGGATGCTGTTGGTGGTGGTGTGCCTGCGGATGTACCTGCAGCAGGTGCGATCTCGTCTGGGAGAAGGTCGGCGACGGTGGTTCCCAAGGTCGGGCGACACCGGTGCTAACGGGAACGTCCTCATCCTGGCAGCAGAACTTGTCGCTTGCGCTCGAGGCAGTAGTGCCGGTGCAATTCGTGACTCCATGTCCGTCATTATTGTTGCTAATCTCCCCGTTATTATTGTTGTTATTGTTATTGTTATTGTTACCGCTATTGTTATTGTTGGTGAGGCGCGTGGTGGTCGCGCCCGTCGCAGGGCTACCACTACCACTAGCACTGCCACTGACACTACCACTGCCAATGCCGTCGACCTGCACCATTTCGCTGTCGATCGCAGCCGCCGACTTGGCAGTACCAGGAGGGGTCGCGACGCCGCCACCGATCATCATCACCAGACGATCTCACCTCCGCCCCCTCCACATTCAGCAACGGCTCCTCCCTTCTCCTGTTCTTCCTCCACTGTTGTGGATGCCCCACGTCTATCTTCGAGTCGCTTCCGTTTCGCATTCAATGGATTTTTCCTTCGCGCCGCTCGCGATTCCACGAATACTGACGAACGTCTCGGGTTAACGTATCATTTGACAATACTCTCGTCTCGGAGTACAGCGCCTAAATGATATTAATGCTTTCTTATATGTGTTGAACGACGATCGTTGAACAAACATTTTTCGACACACATGTCAACGATATGCCACAGAAATTACTAATAGAACTGCTTGCCGATTTTGCCATCGTCAAACACTCGAATATTCCTCTCCTGTTGTACGTACACACCGACACGGTCCAGGGTAAATTCAATGCATTTTCGTCTTATTCGTCGAGTATCTGCAGTTTCCATTTGTATTCAAGAAACTTTAGCTCTTCGTCTTCGTCGAATCGTCGATTACCAAACTGTCACGTGTATACCACTGAAGCATACCGCGCCAACCACTATCTTCTAACAGCAGGAACACGTTTTCGCAGATTCGCCACGTGACGAATGAAAAACGAATCGCTACGGAACTTATTAGGACGCTACGGAATGACTTTTCGAGTGACGATCGTGCGATGCGAGCTTTTACGTCGTCGCGACACTTGAGCCTAGTCGAAGCCGAGGAGCCGAAGGTGCGGAGTATCGGAGCGCAGGCGCCTTCAACGAAGCTCGTGACCACGTTCTCCTCCTTCTCTTCCTCCTCTTTCTTCTCCTCCACCTGGCCCTCTTCCCTCTCCGTACTCTTCTTCGCGTGTCGATCGCTCTCTCGCGTTTCTTCCGCCTACGAGGGCTCCCTTCTCCAATGACAGTCAACGAGGACTACCACGGCACCGGGGTAACTTGCTCGCGCTCCGCCGGATTTGAGCGGATTGCCTTCCGCTCGGAGTTTCGAAGCGCGCCCAGACTCTCCTCCCCTTCCCGCGACCTCCCGGGACTCACCGAGGTGAGATCAAGATTTAATGTGACGTGACTTGCCTCGTTTCATATACGCGATCAATTTCATTCCTCGTACCCCATTCTTCGTTCTTCACCACCGGAATCTTTTTTTCTTCGACGCACAAATCGCTAGATTATCTCTTTGTATTCGATTCTTCGGTACAAAAGAAAGCAAGGGAGATGAACTTGTTCGTACGGTCACACGAAGATGATTATTCTCTTATTTCTCTCTCCGTTTTCTCTCTCTTCGATAGTTCTACTATTCCTCTTCGATGTACCGCTTCTCTTGTCACGCGATCAAATCTCCCTCGTGTTCAGCGTGAGGACACTCGTGCGTTGCGATTTTTCGATTCGCTTCTTTAAAAAGATTTCGGCTTCGATAACGA
Organism: Crematogaster levior; assembly: GCA_901521435.1. Classification (NCBI taxonomy): domain Eukaryota; kingdom Metazoa; phylum Arthropoda; class Insecta; order Hymenoptera; family Formicidae; genus Crematogaster; species Crematogaster levior. The sequence continues at coordinate 254,426 of CABEGB010000728.1, forward strand.
GTGCGACGCGTCTTCGTTTCCGTCTTTGACAGTGTGTGTGTATGTGTGGTGCTCTGTTCAAATCATCCTTCTCTCGCACTACTTTTGGATCACGATCAAAAACGCGAGTGCGTTACGCGAGGCAACCTGCTCGCTCTCCGCCGTATTCGAGCAGATTGCCTACCGCCGCGCGCTCCGCTCGAAGCGCGCCCAGACTAGCCTTACCCCCACCTTTATACTCTTCCCGCAAAAGACTCCGCTCTTCTGCTTCTACCCGCCGAGAAGAAGAGATCAAGATTTAAGGCGCCGCACCGCAGTGGCGGTGGCGGTGACGGCGCGGACGAGGGAGGGTGAATATGGCGGGAAAGTTGCGGCCGCGGTTGAAGGTGCTGATTACACCAGGTCTGGTAGTAAAGGGTGAACGCAGGGTGGAAGACGCCGAATGCGGGGCACGGGGATTCTCGTATCCAGACTTAGTCGATGCAATATTACAGACCAGGTGGGGAACGAACATCGTGGGGATGCATGAAAGAGAGAGTGCGAGAGAGGGAGAGAGAGAGAGAGAGAGAGTCGGTAAAGCCAGCCAAGTGCGCACTGCTCGTCGCGCATCTGAGCTTACCAAACGCCCACCGACCATTACCGAGTCGATCAACCAATTGGGCGATCTGGTAGCCGCCCACCGATCTGATGTGTCCGCTACCACATCACCCACGCTTTTAAAGAGCCTTCCGCTCTTCTCTGTAACCGATATGATACGGTCGTTGCGATCCTTGTCGTCGATTGTTACCAAGCCTGCTCTATGCAATTTCGGATGTCAATGCCGGACGACCCTCAGGGATAACCGAGGGATAACCGATTGGTACGATTTGATTTAACTCGATAAAACTAGGGTACGAAATAGTCATCTGTAAATGTGCAACGAGAAAAGTCTATTTAAATTGCTCTCGAGATTATAAATCGTTGGTTATTGTTAATAGATTTCACAAATCGTTGGCTGAAATGATATATGACTGGTGGTATGTGACTGAACGTATATATTTACACACCGAGATCAATCCTTTCTTTGAAGGACGGTAAACGTGTGAACAGAAATTTACGAAATTTTCGCTTTGCATTGTTTTAATTGATGCGGGGATAAATTACACACACGCGCGCGCGTATGTTTAAATCGAATAAAATTATCAGCTGCATTTTCAATCATAGCTATCTTCTAACTTCTGGAGACAATTTCCTTAGTAAAAAAACTTTAAACGCGCCATTTTATTTTTCAGTGTTATTTATCTTTATAATTATATATATTCTTTAAATTAAAATTTAATTATAAACTTCATTTTACTTTATTTATTTTAAATTTAAACCAAAAAATATAACGTCATGAATTCTCTCTTCTGAAGTTTAGTTATTTAAAATCATCTATATAACATTGAAATATTAATTGCTTCGATGAGTCTATAGATATCTCAATATACGTACTGACAAAAAATGGATTACAAAATATTTATAGTGTCAAAGATACCTGAGGATGTGGTGAATTGTTCCGCATGAAAGGTCGACTCTTATTTGGAATCTTAGGTTCGATCCTGCATTTAGATCCCTCTTCTAAAAAAGAATTTACAATTTATTTCACAAACGTATGTATCATTCCTAAATACTAATATACTGTATGTATACTACTACTATATGTATACTACACATACTGTATATATACTTTTATACATATATGTATATTGATCACGACACATATAGAAATTATACATTGCACTTATCACAATAAATTGTAACTTTAAAAACCTTCCTTTTTAACTCTCTGGTGAGTCTCTATTTTTCAGTTTATATCTCATAGATTTTCCCATTATTTTTCTCTGCTTTTTAAAACAGAAAAAAATAATTTTTTCCTTCATTAGCACTAATAGATCAAGCATCAAAGTATATAAATAAATTATATTTATAACTATAACTATAATTATAATTATAATCAACAAGTATTAAAATGTATAAAAAAAACCTAAAGTGTTAGTAATGGTTTAAAATAAATATTGTAATCTGAACAAGTATCTATTGTATTATATTTTGTATTATATTTTGTATTATATTTTGTATTATATTTTGACTAACAAAGGGTTAAATGCGAGATAAACCTCGAGATCTAATCTAAGATTTCGAATGTTATGATTGTAGATAAAAATTTAAACACAGAATGCAATGTGTACATATGGACGCGCATGCATGAAATCACATCGTGTTATAATTGTTTTTATTAATATTTAATATAAATTAAATTATTCTATGACTTCTACCTGCTTAATTGAGATAAAGATATGCAGGATGTCCCATCTTTCGACTGTAATTTAATACAATGTAATATATTTCTGAGCAAAATATAAATTTTTATAACAAAAAAAGAAAGTAAAAAGCCAATATAAACGAGCCAATATTGAATGATGTAAAAAATAAACAAAGACTTTATTACATATAATAACAAAAGTGAACTGTTTTGACCTTGCGGGTTTTTCATCAGCATGCTGCCCTCTTTTGTTATTATTATTATTTATAACGAGCGTCTTAGATCTTTTATTGTTATAAATTTTTATAATTTATTTTTAATCTTTTTAATAATTGTGTGAATATCTCTCTCTCTTACACACTACGAACAACTATCCACAAATAAGATAAGACTACATTCCCATACAATAATTAAATTTATTTTAAATTTGCATTAAAAAAGATTCTAATCTTGGAAGTTTTAATGAAAATATCTGAAAAATCAGAAAATTTTCAGGGAATTTTTTTTTGAGAAATGAGTAAACACCCTGATAATTTTCAAATGGAAAGGATTTAATAGAACATGAATCAGGTAGAGTCTAAAATTCATACATAAAGATACTAGCTATTAATACATCGCATAGTGACAAAGAAGTTCTTAGTTTTGAAGTTGTCTGTGACATTTCAAGTATTGACGCCTTGTTACGTTTATTATTTTTAATATCCTGTAATAGTTTTTGGTTATGATTATCAGTATATATATGTACAATTTATTTGTACTTGTTTTCTACATTTAAATATGCTTGAGTTAACTTTAATATTATTGTACTATAATTACTTCAATCTTATAAGAGATTTTTATCACTGTACTATTCTTAAATGCATGAATTTTAGAATTACTCGATGCGCGCGCTTTCCATTTGTATATAGTATTAGTAGTTATAAATATTATGATTGTGACATTTTTGTCTTAAGATTTTCGTTTTAGTTTTTACACAAGACTATATCATTAAAATAAAATGGTCGCAAATTATGGAATATTCTGTATATGCGACGTACTATCATTTGTATATCGTTGTGGCACATGTATTGATACATCAATTCTTTAAGAAAAATTACTCGGGCGTACCGATCGATTTTAAAAGAGCATATGAATAATACTTATCTATATACCTATAATTCATACACTATAGCTACTTAACGTATGTTACAAGTTTATTTATGATAAATAGGTATTATCAAGGATGTGTCAGCGGTTAGATATGCAGATAATTATTGATGGAAAGAAACAGATGTTGATAATTTGGAACAATGAAACCGTTTCATACACTCCACTGCTCTCTAAATATATTTAATAATGATTTCTACTAACGAGATATTTCTATGTCTTCCTTAATGTCATCTGCTTAATTCTAATAAATAAAATGCATTAAAAGAAAAGAAATTTAGATAATTACATGAAGAATTATACAAGATGTAACCAAAAACGCGTAGTTTTTCTTTCTTTAATTAACGCTGCAATGCATCTCACGTTGAATCAAACAGGCCTGAGATCTCCTCGAAGCTTTGAGAATATTGTATTAAGTTTAGAGGGAGAATTCAGTTCTAAATAATGTCACTGTAAATAATATTACGCTACTTGCTGAATAATTGGGACGATCATATTACATATTGCAACAGATCACATTCGAGTGTGAATTAACAGATTGCTTTTCCAACAACACACACACAACACACACACACACACACACACACACACACACACACACACACACACACACACACACACACACAGCTATAATTAGTGGGATCTTAATTCGTTTAAGTCAACTAGGACGATGTGTCTCGATGAATATTCAAATATTTGTTTTTCGAGAGAACGAGTGTTACATTCGCACAAATCAAATGCTTGTTCGATACTCGCGAGTTGCGTGAATGCTACTAATAACGGTTATTGATTGATTAATAAAATTAATTGTCTAAGCAGCTGAATAAATTGATTTTTATTTCATCAACTGTTGGTTTAAGAGTGATGAAGTTATCTGAACAAGAGACGTGGTGTTTTCCCGCCGGTAGAACATTCGACCGACGAACGAAAGGTCCACGTTAATTCGGTACCGACGAACGAAAGGTCCACGTTAATTTATGACGAGTAGCAATTTGATGTGTTACGTTAGAAATTTTTGCGGAATCGTTTAATCGTTACGTTTGAACAAAGAACAAAAGAAGGAAAAGTATAAAATCATCGGAGCCTGCGTGTTCCTGACAAATTACAAGCCGCGCGATTACTCACCGCGAATTAACGCAACATGTGTACTATATTGTTGCAAAAGCCGCAAAACATTCGTGACTGTTATCATTCGCGCGACGTGAATACGTTGTCGTGCGAAAAAATAACGAGTCAGGCATTTGGTGAAAACAACTATTAATTATTGCATCAATGCATTAACTTCGTTATTCTCGAACTTGTGTGGAATGAAGGAATCAAATAGCGAAGTCGCTTGTTGAAATGGAAAAATTAATGTGTGAACCGGAATTTCGTATTTCACTGTAAGTAAAAGAATGCAGAAAAATATTTATGAAAAATAGATAAAGCAAAATAAGGAAACGATATAATTATTTCCTTTTAATTATCTTTAGTAATTATTAGTATAGCTTTATATAGCTAGTAGTAATATAGTTAGTGTAATATAGCCTATTTATATAGCCTATTATTTATTTATTTTGTAATTAATACTGACGCGCAGGATGTATAAAGTATTTTATTACATGGTAGGTTTTCAAAAAAGAGGAGGGATGGATAAATAGTCTTTAAAGGCGGAATAGAGACACACTAAAAGTAAAAGTTTTTGTTTGCTTGTTGTTTTCTTTGTTTATTTTGGCACTCTACGTTCAATACATCTTATAGCAACAATACCAGGCCTTCTGTGAAAGAGTTTTGCGTGAGATATAAAAGAAATTCGAAGGGGATGACGGAAGACTTTGCATTATCGACCACTGGACGTATAAAAACTCAGTCACCAATAAAAGTAGCGTGTGTGTATCGACGCGAAACGCATTGAGCCTTTCGTAAATGGCATGTAAAAAATAAAGATTATCGCGATTACCTCCGACGGAGAACACCGCGAAGTCACTCGCGGCATCGAGCCTACCTAAAAGATATATCGCAGACACTTTACACCGCCACGTATTCGGGTCGCCCCGCGGTATAAAGTATCGCCCGTATGGGTGCCACTACCGTCATGAGCACTATCACGAGACTACCATTATCACCGTCGCACGCCTGACGGTGATAAATCATGCGACAGGAATGATTCGGCTAAATTGCTGCTCGCACGTATCCGCGCTCGAAGCCTTGCCTTGCCGTGCTGGTCGTTGCATGGTCGGGTAAAGCGATGCTGGCCGGGGTACGGGCAGGGCCAGGGGTGAGATCGAAGGAGAGGAGAGGGTGCGCGACCTTTCCCCACCACATGGACGTCGAGGACCGGCAGTGGCGAGAGAGGCAATGTCCGTCACGAGTGGTAATTACGCACGCGTTCCAGTAGCCATTGGTCTATTGATTTTGCTGGGGGCTCGTTGGGCATGTTGCTCGCTGTTCGCGCCGCGGACTTGTCGGTCCCGTCGAGTACGACGCGGCGTGGCGTTCGCCCGTGGCTGGTAGCGGCTATGGATGGGAGTGGACTTTCGTAGGCGGAGTTGGTTCCAGTGGGGCGATAGTACGACCGATTGGTCGGCCGTAGTCTACGGCTACGCTATCGCCGATCGTTGCGTACGCTGGCCGCTTGAGAAACGTTCTCTTTCTCTCTTTCGGTCTCTCTTGCTCTCGTATGTGTTCTCTCTGTCTTTCTGATTCTCGTTATTCGACGGGTCATGGCAATAACGTTTGCGTTGATTTCACGCATATGCGCGAATAAAGGGATATTCGATGATCGTCGTGGAGCACTTGATACTTCCGCGGGTTTAACTTTTGTTGAAAGACGAGAAAATTGAGGCTCGCCATTTCGACGCCTCACAGAGTCGATGGTCGATGAAAATGGTTCGATAGGTGCGCGATGTAGGCGGAAACTTTGATATGAGACGAGAATTGATTGTCGGAAAATAAAATTAATAAGTCGACAATTTCAGAAATATCTGCACACTGAAAAAAATAGCTGATTTAACTAAACCGTTCAACTAAAGCAGTAATAACGAAATTTTTTGTTGTCTTAATTGTTTAGTTTGTCTGACAATTTTTAACCTGGACAAGGAAATTTTTGTTTGTCCCAACAAATTGATTTAGTTGAATCAATTTTTTTTTCAGTGCAGAGTATTAAGGATTACACATACACACGGAAAGAATGATTTTGCTGATTAAAAATAATTTTGTTTCACTACATAAAAATAATTTACGTAAAGATGACGCTCAAATATGATGGTATAGCAACCAACTTGTGCGTTCTATAATTTTTTTGATGTCCAACAAAATTATTTTAGATCTGTATCCAGCTAAATTTACTTTAACAAAGTCATTCTTTCCATATGTATTATTAAACTTTAGTCCGCAGTTATATATCGACGTATTTCTAGTTATCCGTCAGAATTTAAAGAAAGTAAAGAAGGCTTTATATTTTATTAAGTCACGATCAAAGTTTACTGTATAAAGACATGCGTAACTATGTAATACACGTGTAACTGCATGTAATGAGAGCTGTGGACGCATTTTCCATAAGCTTTGTATAGACATGTTTTTAAACGATATTATCTGCCCTCATACATTTTAGCGTATTTACGTAGTCTCGACATTCACGAATTACAGTTCAGAATAAGCTTTCATTAAAACACGTTGCAATGGCATTTCACAATGGCTGTGAACAATTATCGCATAATGCGAGGTAATTCCAAGAGTGACATGTCATGCCCACATTGTCGTAAAAAAATCTGGAATTATATTTAAGTCGTTTGTCAGGAAGGTATCTTTTTTTTAACAGTGAACTATTATTAGCCACATCCTCCGCGCAGAAATGAGCTCGCTTAATGCAGGGAAAAGGATTGTTACCGCGCTAAATGACGGCACTTGATCATCTATCCGATAGTTCTACGCGGTAGCTACATTGTAAGTAATTTCGAGCGGGTAAAGAGAGCGCGGCTAATTACGTGCCTCGCGTAAATGGCGTCGTGGCGGTGTTTCTAAGTACATCGGACGCGTATCAGCGACGTCGCTCCTCCTACTAGAACGAGAATTCGCTACATTCGCATGCAGCCCCATGTGAAAGTCAGCTAATTGGTTGGCAACCAAGTCTCCCCATTCTCAACGCCGGCCTATGAAAATTGCGATTTCTAACACTCAGGCGAGATATCGCGTTAACGTTGTTTTTATCGCGTAAACGAAATCTGCATGTTTCCGGACGGGATCGAATCCGGGAACTGTTTGCGATTCTTTCTAGATTGCTTTGGCACGAACAATAATTGAGCGACAATCTGATATTCATCACGAACCTGAAACAAAAGTCAATTTTAATATAGAATGCTTCTTAAAAATATTTATACTTTTCGAGAGTGATTAAGATCAAACTAGAGTGATTCTGTGAAATTAAATTTTAAATGAAAAATAAGTGATTACAATATTTCCTATTAATTAAGAGAAACTTTATTTTGATAACATTTTAACGTACAGCTTAGTCGCAAAGATGTAAAACAATATTAAAAATTTGACAAACAATTACAACAAACGATAATCTTATAAAAGATTTTTACTAGGAAATAATTTCTAAATTATTCAAAGAAGTTGCGGGTAAAAGACATTGATTCTAAATCTTATACAAAGATTGCAAATTTATTGTAAAAATTTATTTACTCATTTTGATTTTTTTAAACATATATAGAAAAAAAGAAAAAGAAAGGAAAAAGTAAAAAAAAAATGAAAAAAGTAAAAAAAAATTAGTATGAATGATGAAAACTTAAACCGTACACACAATCTAACCCTCACTAAAATATTATTTTCATTTAAATATTTTTAATAATCAGCTAGAAAACCAATAGAGACCTCTTACCGTATAAAAAAAGAACGATTGTTTGAACGATGCATTTATCGGCGATATGCTCGTTCGCGAACCTGTCTTGACCGCTCTCAAACCGCGATCGCACTTCACGCATGCTAATTCCTGAAAACGAAAACGAGAATCGTCACGTATATACGCATTCCTTCTTTTTTCGTCCGTCTATCTGTACGTTTCGTCTTCCTTCCCAAGAGTGACCCTGAGACGCATGCGGTGTGCGCGCGAGAATTAAAGACCGCACAGACCACCGGAACGAGAGGGACAAAGGAATGCCAACGGTGCTTTCATTTCGACGAAAAAAAAGGAAGAAGGGAGAAGAAGTCGGTGAGGACTTGACAGATCCCTCCGCCATCACCGCCGTACCGTTCACGTCGCTTTCCCTCGATACACCTGTGAATGCATCGCGCATGTAATGCACACGTAAATGAGGCGGGACTCGAAACTCCGAGCGCGCGTAATATCGCGTCGATGCGACCGGATGGGAACGCAACGGCGTGGCCGAAGTCGATTGCTCAACCCGAGAAACGCGGTCTGCAGAACGCAACCGCGTGTATTGATCGCACGTAATCGCATGTTCTTCCGCTCCTTCGCCGTAGGCCGTTTCTTCGCCTTTTGTTCGCGTTGTAACGAGGCTCGATTACCGCCGTGTGTACGTGAAACGATAATTCTGATGAAATTCACAATGGAAACTTGACGTTATATCGATATTCACGTTAGTCATATGTCTCGAAAGATGTTCTATCAGTTCGCGAATAACGAATAACTAATCGAGATATTACATTCTTTTTTTCTTTGACTCGCAAATTATATAATGGTAAGAAATATATCTAAATTTGTCAAACGATTAGAGCTTGGATCTTCATAGCCAATCAATAAGCTGCGTACCGACTTGGTTTGTCGAACTTTTCACAGTAAATAAGCTGCGCTTTAAACGCATGTTGGTGATTACGTAATAAATCACCAACATAAAATCAACATAGATTTTAATATTTTTGGTGCTAATAAGTCCCACCCCTCTAAATCGAATAAAAAATTTATTGTATCTATAATCGAGATATATTCTGATATATTCAATCATCAATGTTTAATAATTTATATACAAATAGTATTTTATGACATCTCTATTCGTTATACACGTATTTTTCTGTAAACAATGCATAATTTCCCGTACGATTTTTATTTTTAAATAATTTTCTATTTCCCTTAAATAATATTCCGTAGCATCTCTACGCAGCTTTTTTCACATGTGAGAAATTGAAAAGCCGAAGTTAATCTCATTAGTCATCACGACGAGTTCGTACATATCATCGGCTTATTTATGATAACGCATGTGACGCAGTCATCAGTCCAGAGTCAGCGTCAGCGGCTTCGCATACTTTCAGGACAGTGTTACACATTAAACGAACGACCGTATCGTATCTAGCCGAGGCAACCACCTGTGCGCATAGCTAATACCATATAATAAGGGTTCATGCATATGAATTTGGTGGGCCAGGCTCCACTGGCTTATCGTGAAGAATCTATCGGGTCTCTCTACCATACCATGAACGAGCAACCCTTTTCGATATATAGATATAAACATGCATAATAATTCTTCACCGGTCCTATCATACTACGCACTTTGCACCGCTTAGAATAAAAAGGTGCACGTGGGTGCGTAAAGATGCGCGAAGATCGCGGCGACGCGACCCGATGTTCTTTTCATGCGTGTGCATGAACCATGAAAAAGGGAAACAGAGAGGAAGGGAGATACGGCGATAAATCTATTCTCTTTTATCTTCCAATAAAAATAAGTCTCATAATTCCTTCACTTCAAATTTACGATGTAACAATTGGCTTTCACGCTTTAATATACATTTTGTTTTTACTTAATATTGTTTCTGTGACATTTCTATTTTGATAATCATCTGCAAGACATTAATTTAAAAATATATTTTTTAAAATATATTTATACATATTGTAAATAGCTATTGTAATTAATCTCTATATTATATTTCGCAAAATTTCTTCGCGTTTTAACAATACACACGAGATAGTTGAAATAATTTTATGGTGAATATTTCGATGGACACAAAAATGATAGTTAGGCTTTCTGAAACGAGGTTGGATTGGATCCTTATCGCTCGTCAATATATGCACCGTGAAGATCGGATACGTGGAACTAATGCGCGTGGAGGGACTTTTTGTACTCCTAACTTATAATAAAGGCTGACTAAGGAGGAGCAGATGCAGGAACACGGTAGCTGATCAATTCCACCCGCTGTTGATTCTTTTTGTAAAGGTGGCGATCGATGTCTCGCCCATGGTTCCCTTTCTTCGAGAGCCACGCATCGGTATGTCCAAACAAACTGTTCGAGAGCCACGCATCGTTAACGGAATAATATCGGTTAATTTAAACAGATACATAGGATAATTTAAACAGAAGCCTGGGAGTTGCTTATGACATATTGATAGCAAAGAAATACCAGTCGAAGGTAGCCAATCCTATTGAAACACGTAAAAGAGAGACCTTATGATTACCTTTTCACAGAAATAAATTTAACAAAAAAAATTTTTAATAATTAAACAAAAAAATGAATCAAAGCGCATAAATAATTTATTGCAATTATTGCAGAAAACATTAAAAGAAAAAAAACCGTTTTTGTCATTTATATTGTCATACCACTTCCAATGTACAATTTGCGAAATTTCTCGAATAGAGTCTGAAGTCTCCACTGCACACTTCACCGATCGCGAGTATCGTGACTCGATCGTGATGTGCAACGATTTCCGCGAAGGAAATAATATCCTGGAAAGCGAAGGCCGCGCCGTCACGTTTCCTGATCGCTGTCCATCATACGATTAACTTATTCAACCGCGTCAAACACCTTCAAATTACACACATTGAAGCGAACGGGTAGGCATGCAAAAAGTCACGCGGCCATGCTGAATCGGTTTGCGACATATCCTATCATCGATTGCATTTAATTATCAAACGTCTGTTTTGTTACACGCACTTATCCCTTCCCCTTGTGGAGAGATATTTATTTGGATCCGAATGTATTACCTATACTCCATCCGCTAATCTTATTTACGCGCTCGCGTATTCGCATACTCACATACGTCATCATCACACATCTTTCTTCAATGTACGTGGTTTCGTTAAGTGGAATATGTATTTCATACGTAAGAATCGCCGGTAATAATCTCAATGTATACACCACGAACAAATTGAAGAGATAGAACGTTCAAATGATTAATCGATCGAAAATACAGGACTTTTTGCGACTAACCTTTGTAAATAAAACATGACGAACAATTAAATTTTTTATCAAATCATCAGATTGTTACATATATTCGATTTCGTAAGGAACTAAGTAAAAATCCGCAATTTTAAATTAAAACACGCTCAATCCGGAGAGATCACTTTGCATTGTATGTTGCTAACGCTCTAACAGTGCAAAAATTTCAGTTTTGAAAAACTCCTGGTTTTTATGATCTAAAAATTCCAGAGGCCGAAATTACGAATACATCTCTGACTCGGCGAATACAGCGGATGAAGAACTCCAAAAATTTCAAAAGTGCAGTTTTTGCGCACTTCGTTGTGCAACATGGGGTCTCGCATTATCGTGTATAAAAGTATCGGTTCATCTCTTCAGATAAGGGGAGAGGCGAAAAATGCAAGGTAATTACCTACTTTTTCGAACACAAAAATAATTCTCATTGCAAGTAAACAAGTTTTATTATATTATGACCGTTCATTTAAGTCTGATCGAAAAACGGACATTTTACGTGTAACAACCTGATATTCTACTTTGAAACTGCGAAACTCTTCTAGCTCAGTTATATAATGATACATATTTGACATTTTGAAAATTGATTTTGAATTAAAGAGAGAATCTGTCAAACGGTGAAGATGACAGGTGCCCCATGCGGTTTGATCCATATTGATAGTAGCATTTCATTTATGTATGCACCGTTTATCCCCCTCCCATCTGTCCTGTTTCTTTCTTTTATACATCTATCAATTTCACCCGGGTCCTCTTAACCATTCTTTCTGCTATCCTCTATTTCTCTATCCCTTTCTCATTCGCGCGTTCACTCTCGGTGGCGCTTCGACTGTAATGAAGAGAGGACGTGTGCTGCCGAGAGACAAAAAGAGACGGTTGGACATGGCAGGAGAGAAACCTGAAGTCGAGTTAAATGAACACCTGTGCCAACTGGGGCGCAACAGGAGCGCAGACGGGCCGGGCGGGTGGACAAAACAGGTGGGCCACACCGTCGGGATTCTTGAGACCGCGAGTTAGCCCTCGGGGCACATGGCGCACGAGTAAGCGAGCAAGCCTTTAATTCATGAATTCTCATTGCGGCGCCTCCGCCGCGTATCCGGTGCGAGCCGCCGCCGTATGCGTTCTCGCGTAACGGAAAGGCCGTTCCGCACGTAATACGCGCGCCCCGACTCGCCAATTCGATCGAATCGCATGTTTAATCTGCGAATTGGTCAAGCCCGTAATTATTGGTGGCGGCTGAATGTATTATTACGTAATAATAAAAACGTTGTTTGCGTCGTCCATAAACGTTTTTTTCTTTTTAAGCTAAGATGATATATATGTTTGGAGATTTATAACGGTGATTCTTTTATCTATCGTATAATTATATAAAGCTATCTATTAGCTACAGAAATCAGGGGGAACCCAATATTATATATATATACAGGGTGACCCATTTTAATCTATGACCCCAAATATTTCCGTTCCCTTGCATTTTACAAAAAAATGTTTCAGATAAAAGTTGTATGGTTTTAAGGGGACCATAAAACGATTTCATTGGTTTGACCTTGGATAGTCGTTTGAAGGTCACACGAAGGTCACCTTCAATTTCTTAAATTAAAACCACTATTTTTCATTACATATTCTTGTAGCTTATTTTGAGAGCTTTCCAAAACACTATAATAAAGTTATTTTCCATTAAGTATTTGTCGCGTTATGAGGTTTAAAAGTTACGATACTGCCGGCATTAGCATTATCCGAGATGTACCACGTGACGGTCAGATTTACATCTCTGTGTGTGTGTGTGTGTGTGTGTGTGTGTGTGTGCGTGAAGGCGGGTATTTAAAAATGATTAAGTATTTTATTGAAGGTATTCAAAGACACGTCCACCTTGTTGGATACATAAACGCAATCTTTTATGAAAATTGTTACGCACTCTATTAAGAACAGTTGGTGTTATGCTTCTGAACATGTTACGAATACGTTGCTGCATATTTTCAATAGTCGTCGGCTCAGTCTCGCAGTATCGTAACTTTTAAACCTCATAACGCGACAAATACTTAATGGAAAATAACTTTATTATAGTGTTTTGGAAAGCTCTCAAAAAAGCTACAAGAATATGTAATGAAAAATAATGGTTTCAATTTAAGAAATTAAAGGTGACCTTCGTGTGACCTTCAAACGACTATCCAAGGTCAAACCAATGGAATCGTTTTATGGCCCCCTTAAAACCATACAACTTTTATCTGAAACATTTTTTTGTAAAATGCAAGGGAACGGAAATATTTGGGGTCATAGATTAAAATGGGTCACCCTGTATATATATATATATATATAACCCAATATTATATATATATATATATATATATATATATATATATATATTCTGTGGTGTTACTCTATATTGTATGATATATTATGCGATAAATTTTGCTTTAGTTGTTCGTCGTATTTTAATTTTTCTTATGAGCAATCTTTTAATTACATTCCTGCTTGTAATTAATATTGTTTGATCTTTAACATGCACTTATCATAGTGACCTTTTTAACGAAAGTTTGCTGGCACGTAATATTTTCGTATGTATCGCAAACCGTTAACTTGAATCAATATTATTTGTAGCGAAGAAGCTAAAAATTTTGAATTGGCTTTTTTAATTTTTTTCTACTCTTTAATCTAGCTTATCGCGCAAGAGACGAAAACGCAGCTTTAAATAATATGACTTAACGACTGCATTGCATACGTCAATCGTGATTATTTATGAGATTCGCAACATGCGTGCATCATGACGAATAGTGCCAATGGACAGGGCGGATTAAAAACAGTGATAATAAAAATCTGATAACCCTATAATCTGATGAATTGCAATTCGATAATGTTTGCTGAGTAATTCGATGAACAATAACAGCAAGAAAAAAAATATATTGACAGAGTTCTCTGCAGCACTCTGTATAAATTTTATTTTTAATTATCAAGTGATAGAATATCAAAGATAAGTAATAGAATGAGAACGGCACTAAGAAGATAAGTGGTAAAATATATAAGGACGTTAAAGTTGAGTAGAATATTCTTTTTAATATAAATACTAAATTTAATACTTAATAATCAAAATATGTGATATCATTGCTATTAAAATTCGCGTGAATATTAAAGAATTAAAAAGATGATACATTACATATCCGCTAGATGTCAAGTAGATTTCAAATTTATCGATAGCGTTTTACAGTAGTCGGGATAGGTTTTATAACAGATTCATCGATAGATTAGAGATACCGCGGCTGTGGAGAAATGAAACTTAAACCTGAGGTTAGTATAAAGGCGGTTGGCTCTCACCCAAATAAGAGAGTATGCTTCCCGCGGCATCTTTCTTTTGATGTCTTTCCGCTTAAATTTCATTGTGTCAAAAAAACCATTCTAAACGAAATGATATGTCGACGAAAAATATACATTATGACATATACCTATATGAAAGTTTTATATTTGTTGTATATAATATTAATAGAAATGTTTTTTCGAAAGTTAGAGTTTAAAATATTTATTTTGTTAAAAAGGAAATATTAAAATAATCGATATGCGTTTGATATGTTTAATAAACTTTATTATTTACAAAATTTTAACTTCAAATATGTATCATCTACCAACGGTTTTTTTAGTATGTTTAATATGTACATATATGTGTGTGTGTGTGTGTGTGTGTGTGTGTGTGTGTTAAAAAATATTTAATGTCCTTCGCATCTAAATCGCATCTAAAAAAAAGCGAAGAAAGACAATCCAAAAGACTGCAGTATAGCTAATTGCCAAGTGTCTTATCTTTCTCGTTTCAAACTACCAGTTCAGAGATAATCCCAGGAAGTGACATAAGGATAATCCATCTGACAATCGGCATTACAACTTTCGTATGCTCAACGTGAATAATGAATGGCATCAGCAAAAAATTAAGACTAATCCCCGGATGTTACAGATCATAAACAATATTGATCTTATTATCTATCTGTCGCGAGTAAAACAAAACAATATGTCGTTGAAAGACAACAGATCAATAACTGTAAAAATTTTTCATGTCGTTTTTCATTTTTCACTCCTCAGCAAACCTTGTTACAAAATTACAAAAATTTCCCGTTGTTGTATCCAGTCATTTATGATTACCGATTATGATAACGATTACAATTTATATGACCGGAGATCGTACCTTTCACTTCTTTATCTCTCTTACATTATTTTTATCATGCACGGCTATCCGCGGAGAAAATCATAAAAGTAAGGCCCGAAGACCCATAATTTGACTCCCTTCCGATAAAGGATAACCCGACGATGACGTATTACCTCGGTACGGCTGAATCTCCTGCCATCGAATCTCTCCACCTCCGCATCCGGCCTGCGGGCAGACAGGTAGGTCACCACCTGCCGAATGAATGCCTGCCTACCGACAAACACGCATCATCGAAATATCTGCGGTCCTCTGGTTGACGCTAAGTGCCGAAACCACGGCCAGATGTTACGTTAAGGCGGCGGAGAGATCGCAATCGTACGAGGCGATTCGCACGCGTATAACCAGCTGCAGCGAATTCTCGGCAGCGCCCGGCGCTGATGTTTCGCCGCGAATTTATCGGCGGGATCTTTGCTTCGCGAGATAATCGTATCGCACGCAGGGGCATCTTTCCTTTTTCTCTCTTTTTTTTCACAATCTCTCTAAACGATGGGTGGTTCCGAATACGGCCCGAGAATGCGGATCGATGTTTCATGTCGATTGTTTTCTCAAGATTTCTAGAAATGCGTACGATCCTCGCGAATATGTTGCCGATCGATTGAGGTGAAAATAAGTAACACATATACGTTTATTACACATATACACGCACGTGGTGTTTACCCATCTAACTGACATGCAAGAAATTATTAATTTTGGACCCTTTTGGAATATATAGTTATTGCTGAATGCATAAATTAATATTGTCATTGCTTATAATTAAATAATCAGGCTTTGCGGACTTTCACGTACAGCCTTGATTCACCTGGTTTTTGCCACCTGAGAATATGCACCTGGTCACATCAGAAAAACCTTGAATCGTTACAACCATACTGCATATCTACACCTGTTATCCTTACGACGAATCACTATCTTCGATAAAAACTTAACAGTCCATTAATTATGACTTGGATGCTTCGCAAAATATCAGATAAAAAAAATCGATTTATATCGACATGTGAAAAATATTATGTATGTGAAAATACCTAACACTAATTTTTGTATTATATATAAATTATATATTATTTCAAATACCAGAAAAGGAATGTGCTTTATTTAAAACGATTGTCTTACGTAATATTATAATTAGAAATTATTAACTGCATTGAAAACATAATGAAGACTAAATTTTAATAGAGTTTTATTTTTGATTGTACAGAACAAATTTTAAACTTTGTTGATTGTCTAACTATTTTAGGATGCTTCTAACAGGACTAAGTATGGTTTTGATAAATACTTAAAATAATTGTCTTGAGTCATAATAATTGTTGATTTCACAGAACGTACATACTAAACTTTAGTAGCGTTCCATTGTTTATTTTTAAAGAAAAAAATTGCTCGATGAAAACGATATCTTAGGGTGTTCCTAACGGAAACCAATTACTTTCCCGGAAGCTCATTATTACTGTCACTTCGTAGAGCTGCCGGCGGTACCGCTAGACTACAAGAAATAATCGATATCATTTCATCTCATGGAATATCTGTCGGAAGCGTGTTGGTAGCGTAACACGAAGCGACTAGCGGAATCGCCCGCAACCGCGTATTTCGAGCGGCCGAAGCGTCGAATTTATCAACGTCGATCTTTGCATAATGAGCTAATCGGATGTTACAATGTTACCATCGGGTCCCACCTCCTCTTCCTTCTCCTTTTCTGAATACGCCGGGCGAATTAAGACGAGCTGAGAAAGCTACCTTCGCGGTAGCTCGAAGAAAGGAGACGATAGAGAACAATGAGAGGAAGTGAAGGTCCAATGAGTGCACCTTCCTTCCATTCGCGATTGCCACGGAACCTAGAAGATATCATCCATTCCTCCGTTCTCTCATCAGCGCGCCCGTTAGATACACGGTCGTGTAAGATACATCCGCGGAGTACGATGCCCCGGCTTCTCTCCCCCGTTTTGCACAGTTCGCAATTCGCAATCGCGATCGAGCTGACCTGGCCTGTGCATAGCCAACGCGGTACCACCTCGGAAATTATGGCCTTTCTTTTCTTCGTTTCGCTCTTCCTCTTTGTCGTTCCGTCTTTCTCCTTCGCGACCGTTTACGATTTGCGTAAGAACCTTGCGGCTCGACACGCTTTCCCGGATACGGAAGATTGAGCTCGTTCCGCCGGGACCGGACTCGACAGGTGCACACGTTTAAACGTTAGGCGTGAACTACGAGATTCTTATTTAAATAGCTACCTGTGCATTTTCTAAGTAGACACATAAAGAGCACATTAAGTTTCACGGGGGAATAGAAAATTTTTGTTTGTAGAAATTAAATAAGAAACAAATTGGGATGATTAAAATCAGAAGAAAGAAGGAAGAAGAGAGTGAAATATAGTAATCAATTTTAGCAAAGTAAATTGGCCGTTACATCGGACAAATTGTATAGCTTATATGTTATCAGTTATGATTATCAATCACGATTTGTTTTTTGCATTATATTCAGATGTGAATTATTATATTAAGTTAAGATGTATTATATAAATTAGGATGAGACGTATTTGTCAACATGTCGCAAAGTAAATTGACCGTTACATCGGACAAATTGTAGCTTATATGTTATTAATTATGATTATCAATCACGATTTGTTTTTTGCATTATATTCAGATGTGAATTATCAAATTAAGATGTATTATATAAATTAGGATGAGACGTATTTGTCAACATGTCGCTACAATAAGAGAAAAGGAAACAAGGAAATGCGCGATTTATAGAAATGAATTATTCTTGTATCACGATACTTCTCACGGCAAGACGGATGACGTTAAACCCGCGTGTTCAACTGGCAATCACAAACACGCGCACTTCCTTGACAGAGAAGAAAAATACCGTGCATACCGGTAAATTGCGCAGACTTTTAGATCAATCTGGGACTTCTTATTGCAACAGCCGTCCAGCGTGATGTGTAATAATAGTAATTATTTTAATGTCTCAAAGATGGATATCCTATATTTTCTCCTCTACCGTTGCTGCGTAATTATTTCATCGAAGATGTCAAGTTCCTTGTTTGATTTGCAATTAGCGTTTAAACGACTTGTGGTGGATTAATGTTTACTTCGTTTAAATCGAAGGACGGAGCGATACACTTGCTCTCACTTGCCTTAACCCCACATGTCTTGTGATCTTTTCACGTCGAGTGCAAGTTGTTTCATAATTCGCAATCGAAGTATAAGTGTGATTTTTAAATAATAGAATCAGAATTCGTACAAGAGTTCTCATTTGCCTTAATCTCGTATCTCGTGACTTTTCTACGATGTAAGTGGTTGCGTTTCATAAATTTCGAATATATCGTCAGAATTCGCGTACAAGAATCTGTTTTCATTACAAAAACGTCGAGCAGCGACGTAAAGCTATGCATTGAAGATTGAGATTAGTGATTAAAGATTGAAGATTGTCCAATCACATTATAAGATTGCGATTGATTTGCGATCTGCATTGAAATTAATAATATGGTGATTAAAATAAAGAAAATTTACTAAATTGTTTATAACTTGTGTATTATATAAAACTCTGTGTATTATATAAATTATCTGTGTATTATTAACTTATCTGTGTATTATATAAATTACCTTGTCAATAATGTTAATTGTGTTTGTTGATATTGCACTAATCTCTTTTGCTTTTTTTTGCACAATGTCACGTATCTATCATCACATGACCAAAAAATCGCCAAGTTATTGGCTAATATTGAGATTGGAGATTAGAAAAATAAACTGAGTTCTAATTTCAATCTATAATCTTAATCTTTGCCTTCTTTATTCTAATTAGTCAAAATCCAATGTCCAATATGTAACGCAATTTCAATCTTCAATGCATAGTCTGATACCGACTTAAGTTCCTGCATTTTCCCCGTTTAAAATTTCGTCAAGTTAAACGATCGTTCCGGGAACCACTCGGAACCAAACGGAGGTACCTCTGGTGAACATATGGAGATGATCGCGGGGATCACGATGTGCGATCTCTCTCGTACGCTTGCCGAGGGTATGGACTCGCGTGTAATAGCCGGGTAAGCATCCATCTCTCGCGCGTTTCACATCCGTGCGTGAGGCTGGTGCATGATCGTGACGTGCAGTCACGTCGGATGTGCAGCGCGCCACGCCGGGCAACTCGGAGCGGCGCTGCGCGGTGCGTGCTTTGCGCTGCGCTCGTCAGCGCTGGTGTGTGCGTAAAACGCGTGTAATAGGCGGGGAGGGACACGCCAGCTGGCGTCAGAGTGACAAGATCTAAAATTAGAGCGCCTGTCTTGCGTGTCGATCGTCGCATGCGCATATCGTACGCCCCCTTCCGGCTTCGCCTATTTTCATAACTTCTTTCAATTCTTCTCCTTCACCGCCTCGCTCCCCTCGATTCTACATCCCACTGACGTTGGCGGTCTCTTCCTCGTCGTTCCTGTCTCTCGGCCGATCGGTCTCCTCTGTCTATCTGGTGCGGTTTCTCATGATCTCCCCTTATCTTTCTTTCCTTCTCCCTCGCAGCTACTGGTATCTCCACCTTCCCTAGACCGCAAGAGGAGAAAGCGTGAGAAGATCGATAGTCCATGAAACTCGTGAAAAACCGCACGTAAGAGTACATTCGCGGTGCGTGCGTCTTTAGACTTTCGGCCCTTTAACTTTCCCGTTACCGGAACAAGAATTTCTATGTTTGTCTAATTTCGTTTAACAAGTGATTGCTAAATTGCAGAATACATTTGATGAAAATGCATAAACCTACCCTGTTCGAATAGAAAATTAAAATCACTTTTCGATGGAAGAAGGTTTAAGATATTTAAAAATCAATTCGTCCTCACATACAGATACCTAAAACAAAACTAAGGAATAAACGCCTCTTGACCAATTCATTTTAATCAAAACAAAAGTTAAAGCTACAGAAGTATAAATGTCATTATACTTCTCGTGTAAAGATTCGAACGGAAAAACGCCGTTCGTGCCGTTAACGAGTGTAATCGGACTTTTGCCGGCGAGCGCGACTGTCGTACTCGCGATTTTTCGCGCAGCTATCGCCGCACGCTCAGCAACCGCCGGTCATTGCGGCGCTCTTCTGAGCCGTGACATTTGCATAAACGTATGAAACGCCGATGCTTTGCCCAGTCATGGCGGCGTACGCACGAGAGATAACTAATGGTACTTGCACGCGTGTCTACCCGCAATTTAACGTAAGTACGAGTCTGCGCTGCCACGCTCGTGCAGGGTTGCAAATAAATGCAGTCCACCTACTTTATGTACTTTACCCACCTATGTTGTTTCGTGCTCGCAAAGTCCCGTCGGATATATGAGATCTAGAAATGTTTTCATAATGTTTTCATTGTTATTTCTCATTAACTAATAATTACCAATAATTTTTAAATAGAGATTTTACTCATACAGATTATTGCACGCCAACAAAAATATTTCTCTGATTTCCGTTTGATACGTAAGTTCTCATGATCGCATCGAGCAGGCGAATAAAAAGCATTAATTCGATCGACACTTCGATACCGTCTGATTTCCTCGAGTGCCACTCGAATTCAACGCACTCGAATCCAACTTACTCTGTTCTTATAGATAAACGTTTGTAATTGCGACGCGCGGCGCGGCGTTTCCCGCGATAAGAAAGCTCGCGCTGTCGGGAAACGGTGATTACCGCAATTTAGCAGTTCTGCGATTCGTAACTGCCGCAATCCGACTAATAATCAAATTAGCATCCTGTCCGCATACTGAACGCGAACGTTCCAGTTTGATGCCCACGGATTACATCTCCGGGGCCCGTCCATATCGAGAAAGTCCGTAATGACGACTATTAAAACATTGGGATCCGTAGACGGGAGCGTGGCAACCGGCCAGCGGAAATAGAGGGAAGATGCGCGTTTATTATCCTTTTATCGGTCCGAGCCAGAAGGTAATTAAGGATGCACTTATTCCGCCCCTAAACGGAAGCCCTTTCCCCTTTTAGAAGGAGTGCAAACAACAACCGAGGCTATTATCGCCTTTGACTTACCTGCGGCGAGGCCTGTGACGTACATGCATGCCACGCAATCCATGATCATGATCGAAATCTTATATTTTTCTGGTCATTAACTCTAAACATTTTTAATAATTTACATAACATCCCGATAAATATTTAAAAAGGTGGCTAAAAAAAAAAAGAATTACTCGAAAAATTGATATAAATATGTAAATATGATAAATATGTAAAAATTTGAAGAATCATAAAAAAGACAATTTTTATGATTCTTTAAATCTTTATATATTTACATCAAATTTTTTTCGAATAATTCGTTTCTTTCGCTCACATCTTTCATTATCGAGAAGGAAGTATTTTCAATTTACTTCATGCGTCGATCCGATATTTACGTCCCGCTTTTTAGAATTTTTATTTTACCTTGAAGGTGCCGGTTTGTGATCTACTCCGACTGTCGAAGAACGATTCATCGTTTCATTGTTCTTTGGCGATTGTCGGTCTTAAAGACAGCGACCGACGATTTCACATTATGCAAGAAAGTTAGTGCCAGCGCACACGTATGATGTCTCACTTCCTGCCGCGTGAGCAGCTGCCGTGAAATCACGGATCACGGCCGCGGTGTGAAATCGCGGCTGTCCGCTCCAGCCTGTTCTCGTTTCGCTGATTTCAGTCGTCCCTTTGGCTCGCCCTACGCACCTCTACATCGCATCGCATATATTTGGATTTTCGCGGTGAAAATATTTTCTTCATCGAGAGAACACAAGTTTGACTTTATACAATATTTAATAAAAAAGGATTAGTAGATCAATATAGAGCAAGTATTAATAATTAAGTATTAATAATTACAAATTAATAAGTTATTACTTATCTATACTAATATATAAAGAAAAAGCCTGTTTCTTTGTTACCGCATAACTCAAAAACTACTGAACCGATTTCCTTCAAATTTTGACACCATATTCTCATATACACTAGAACGGACATAGGTTATATAGCATGTCTAAAAATATTTTCATTATCCATAAATTTATGTTTTCATTTTTTATCATTTACGGCTGTATTAACCCGTGTAGTACAGTGATGTCACCGCTAGGAGGAGCGCGGCTTCATCCACTCGCAAGCAGATTATATAAGGAGTACTGTCTCCGTATTTCTGTATTCGCAGATTTATTCGCCGGTTCTTCTTCTCTGTCACTATGTCTCGAGTACAATCAAATTTATCAAGATCTACTACCCGTGCTCGACAAATATCACTTCCAATACATATGATTCGGTCACACTATTATCTCGAGTAAAGCCGAGACAAGGGACGCTAGTATATAATACTTTACCTCTTTGTCTCTTTTTTTCTATTTATTTCGACATAAACCGTAGTAGCGTGAAATACTTGAAATTGATGGTGAAAAGTGCGATAGGCGGTTATTTCGAAGTCTTTCCTTGCCGTTATTAACGTGCGGCAAATCTTAGCGCTCGCTTATCGTGTCATACAACGCGTGTACACACACCGTGAAACGACCGGACATCAAGTAGGGGCGTCGTATTATATTATCGGACAAGGATCGATGTATCCGCGCCGGTATGCAAGCACTGCGCCGCGGCGCATCTGCGCCCAGCCGAAAAGGCGAGCGTGTGCACTCAACCACCGCAGGTTTCACAGTGTAACACCGGGTTAAAAGGAGTGTGCGTATCGGCGAGATAGCGATCGCCGGCGGTAGCCGGGACCGACCGGCTGGTCGAGATAAGGATCAGATCAAACGAGGGCAACCCCTTTCGCTCGCGCCCGTCCACCTTCCTATAGCCACCTTGCGCTGGATTCGGCCGCTCTCGTGTATGTATTATACGTGCGTGCGTGTCCTGCGTTTCTCCACATTTCACCCTCCGATTCGCCTTACGGCGCACAAGAATATCGCCATCTGTACCTCATTAGCCTAAGCGGTACAAACAGCCTGTGGTCTCTCACCTTCGCACGGCTGCGCTAAGCCGCCCGGGGCGTCTCCGAGTCGACTCGCTTCCTCCACTTGAGCCGAATCGACTCGACTCGACTCGCACCCGCCACCACCCGACCGCCATTATACGGACTATTACGTTGCCGCTAGAGTAGAAAGCCGCCGGGCATCCGGAAGCACGCCGGAGACTTGCGATTTTTGACGTCGCAACCGCGCGTACTGATGAGGAGAGAGCTCCTTGTAGAATGTTATCGGTCTTTCAAGCACGAGATTACTTGGCATGAATTCCCAGTAGCCTTTGTTATCTCGACGATGGATCGTAGTTAAATAAGTTGAAGACCGAGGCCCGCTTTGCGGTCTCGCGAGAAGATCTTGTAGTGAAGTGTCCGTACGCATTAAATTTGCAATATTGAGTAGCTTACGACAGGTTCTTAGCTAGCTAGCCTTAAAACCTGCAGCACGCGAATTATTTTTATTTCTATCCAACGGAAATAGAGCTAGATATGAAGGTACATATATTGCATTTCTTTTTGGAATTGTCTCTTCGAATTACGAATCTATCGGAGTCAAATTTTTCCGTTACAGTTTCTTACAATTATTCCCTTCTATTTCTCGCCTTTGTCTCCCTAAACGACCCATAAACACGGATTTCACCTGACAGTCGTAACGGCGCGATGAACATCGGAGACGAATAATTTCTAGCGATTATCCCCAAAGAATGCGAGACACGGACAGGTATTTGAAACATGTTTTAGGAATCACCTTTTAACGCGGTTGCCGCGCGCGGTCGCCACCCACGCCGACACGAATATGGATAAGCACAGGTAATACACCGTGTACGGAGGCATGACAATGGTCGTGTCGCACAATGAGAAGAAGACGAAGGGAAGCAGCGCATTGAAAGGCAAATGAGGCCCGGCGAAGCCTCGGCCGGGGCCAGTGCTCTTCTTCTTCTCCTCCTCCTTTCCCGCTCTCGGTACGTCATCTCTTTTCTATTGCGCACCCACATCCGCTGCTGTCTTTTCAAGTAGCACCCCAAAACACACCTTACGCAAATTAATGTCGCATGTTAACCAGGCCCGCTCGAATGACCGGCACGACGGAGCGCCTGAGGACAGTCGAGCTCGTCATCGTCGTCTTTAATAATGATTCATCGCCATACGGCGCGACTAATTGTTTACCGGCCGTTCACAATGCCAGCCAGCCAGCTAACGAACACTTCTGGCGACGTCGATACGCGCCTACCATACATATGCATTTGTGTACCTTTCTTTCGGCCTGGCCGTTTTCCACCTCTCATTTGTAATTTCGCCTGTTCGACGTCGCGCCTTCCGTCTTCCCGTTGCTCGCTCGCGTTATATTCTAGCTGGTAGTCGAATATTTCGTTAATTATGGCTCCTGAGTCACATCCGGCTTATTTGGTTCTGCGATTCTTTACACAAAAGTCGAGTATGTTTTATGTAGTTACATTAACTCTTTCTCGAGCTGTTCTTTTGTAGTTGTATAATGGTTTCCTGACATCTGGACGTATTCACGAAACGTATAACTTTGTTTATACGCGTTATTTATTAAATTATTTTATTTTAATAAAAGAAAAGAAACTTTTATGTTGATAGTAAAAAGGTAATTTTTCCGTACATTTACAGGTAAGAGCCATTATTGACATTTTTATCGTAAGTATATTTTAATATAAATGTGTCGTTCTACAAGGAATCGTGCCGGATTTACTTTGAATAATGTCCTTAACATACTATGTAGGTACGCGCAGGTGACTTAAGCATGATACGATCCAAATAAATAATAATGCAACGATTAATAATTCAATCGACCTACACCGCCAGGTTGTATTTATTCACGCGATGTACGTTAGATTTGAGCCACCAACTTTACGATTTGCGTGCGAGTTTAGATAACATCCTGTTACAAATAGTAAATGCAAAGTGTTAATGACTCGAATGTTGAAGCACAAGCAGTGAGATTGCTGTTTTCGGGACTGGCTAGAAACAATCACCATCTCGTGGTGAACATGAAATTCAACTGCATTACACAAGGTATACATATATTTTCTGCTATCTTTGCAAATTAAAAATTAACATGTTTCAATTATTAAAGTCATTGTGAATCGGGAATATCTTGAGGTTTAAATTTTACATGTAATGTTATGTAATGTCCTAATAATATTTGAAAATATACATGTATCTACAGTAGATATACGAATCTGTTACGAGAACGTCGTTATTGACTGTTGATTCGCATCGTATGTACATGAAATATACTTCATTTTGTATAAATATGAAAATTGAAGTATATTTTTCTCGACATTTGTAAACACTATCTATGTAAAAGTTTACAAATTAAAAGATATTTAGAGAAAAATTTTTTATTTCAAATTCAATAAACATTATATAATATTTAATATTTGTGGAGTTGAATATGAGAAACATTAAACATCATAGAAGTATTCATACAAAATATACAAACAATATAATTAATTTAATTTAAATTATCCTTGCAAAACTTGCTTCTTGCTAATACGCGATTGTGATGGAGAAGCTCGAATGAAAAGGAAGTTTGGAGTTAAAATAAAATAGATCACAATGCATTACGTCTAGATAACTTTTATTAACCAATATAATCGTGTATCGTTACAAATGATGCGGCAACGACGTACCGATGTAACTCGGGTCACAATGAAACTGGTTTTTAACGGTATACAATGAAAATAGGAATCGATGAATGAGCGAATTTACGAATTTACAGACGTTATTCGTCGCTACTCGACATTCGAAGAACTGCTTACACCACAACATGTAATTTATACTTTTACTGTATTTTATTTTATTTTACTTCTTTGTGTTCCGTCTGTCATTATCGCCTGTTCTGACGAAACGTTAACTTCTTCCGTTCTGTGCCTTCCATTGTCCTCGCCTCCTCCTTGATGTGTTTTTTGGTAAATCCATGAGTGATGTCACATGTGCGCGCGTGTATGTTGTGTGTGATGTGTGTGTATGTGTTTTGTTGCTTAAAACTGCGTGTATACGTGTACAAACTGTAATTATACTCGAAGACATCGAAAACTCACTACGTTATGTTAAATAATAATGCGTCGCGGATTTGCTTCCGGCACGCATGCAAATTTCTCCCTTTTTCGGTGAATTTATTTTTGTTTCGATCCGTTTCTGACGGATCCGCGACTTGATGAACTTATATACAAAGTTATATACGGCAAACATACTGTCTCGATAAATATGGAACGTAATTAGAATGAACACTGCTATAAGAGAAAATCTAATTGCTTGCACAATGTCGGGTCACCATACGTGCCATTTATTTGAATATAATGTTGTTAATTATGAATAAATATGCGATATATGAAAGTGAAAATATGCGATTATATTTAAAAAAAATTATATAATAAATAGAATGGCACACGAGAATTTGAAATGTGAATGATTCTGTAACTGTACAAACAAATAGTAAATTAACACAATCGCACAATTTGTAATCAAATCGGACGAATCTCAATTGCATTCATTTCGTTAGCCCTATCAAATCCGCGACTCACTAATTAGGCTTACGGCTACTATCGAGATATTGATGTACATACAAGAGAATCGTGGTTTTTTTCTCCTTATAACATGGGTAGAGTATACAAAGACGTTGTTTGCCGAAGAAAAACGTTTCACCGTATTCTTCCGCTCTTCTTCCTTCTGCCTATCTTTTTTCGCTCGTTCTCTCGCTCTCTTTCTTTCTTTTTTCTCCTCTCACTCTCCAATCACGCATACATATATTGGAACTACACACTCGTTCACATTCGTTAGACGTGGAAGGGTCTCGGTTTCATATATCTTCTTTATAATTCTTCTTTATGGTTTTTCTTACGGGAAATCGATAAATGATCATTGGTTCTCTTTCTGCATTTGCGCGTGTCTTTTCTTTTTCCCTCCCAGAATTCCTTCTGTCATTCGTTTCGGCTTTGTTGGTCCGGTGTGGCAGTGCCTTGTTAATTAATTTAATTCTCGTAATGAGATCTCTCGCTATGCTGTTGTCATGATTTTGTCACTTCTATGACGTGATCGTGTAGAGTGTCGACGAAACGAAGAGATTCACAAACATTTGTAAAAAAACTAAAACTGGTATCTTATATATGAATTTGTAATGATTTTCATAAACTCTTGTACAATTGACAATTTATGATCTTAAAACGACATGTTAATTTAATATTAATTAATATTGCAACATACAAGTTGTTTCACCTCTACTTTTTTATAATTAAATCTATAATGACTGAATTATAGGACAATGCATGGGTGTTATTCCGATTTGTAGAAGTTCATATGCATTATAATCTTTGTACTGATACATACATATGTATACATATATATATATATATACATATATATATATTTTTAATAGTATTATATATATATTTTTTTAATTAAATCAAATTATGTATATTTTTTGCTACATGTATAAAAAAATGAGAAAATCAACTTGTATATTTGGAATAATTATAGCAAGTAAAAAATTAAAAATTTATCTAAGCACAATTGAATTGCTTTATTGGCAATTTACTGATATTCGTTTCATGGACACTCTGCTGAATGATAATTTACTGACAAAAAGTGATTATTATTATTATTTATTATTATTATTATTATTATTATTATTATTATTTACATTGCAACGCAACACTCCAACTACGGTTGCGCACATCAAAATTAGTACAAGTCCTCATAATATATGTATATATATTTATATTCATATTTATATCTATATATATTTATATTATGTTTACCTTTTAATAATATCATCCTTGGATTATAATTATGTGTTTAATCGATCCTTAACGGTTTTAATAAGTTTGCAGTGCAACAACATTTCTCTCATTTCGCGCACGAACACGTTACTTATTATTTATATTATTTCTAATAATTAAAATATTTAGACTCGAAAGCTAAAGACGTCGATTGGTGTATAATTATGATTTCCGTCAGGATTTCGAGCGTGTTTTGTGTATTATTGTTTTCTCATCGTACGAGAAAGTTTTATTTAATAAAATTTATGCATTAGTGTAAATTTTGTTAAATAAAATTTAATGTGTGCTTTACTCTCGGGAGAAGGGAGTATTTTCACAAGGATTGTGGAGGAATTCACAAAGTATTGTGTCTCTATACGATGAACGTTATCTTTTCTCAACGATCTACATATGATATCAATAGGGAAGTAAATGCGAAAGATCGATATCTCTTCGAGATAGGCTTAAACACTAATCAATAATGATGAGAGTAATTACCTTTTATATTTCGAGTGGTGTCTTCTATTCGCGTGTACCGATTATAATCTTCGTTTCTTTTCTCTATCTCTCTACCCCCTTTTCTCTCCCTTAACTCTTTCAGGGGCCGAGAAAATATCAGCGTATTTTGTGCAGGATCTCCGAAAGAGAAGCAGTACTAGAATGAAACTTAGGCACTGTAGTTGATAAATTAAACCACATCGCACCAACATAGAAACGCACAAATGTCGTGGCACCTAATACAGTATACTGTGTGACTTATACGTGAAGTACACAAGCTGCACCATCGCCCCTCAAAGAATTAAGCCATTCATAATGGAAATCTTTGATGTTCAAACATCATACCGTCTGTCAGAATATTTGAGTTGAAAGGACAAACACGTACGAATTGCCGAAAATAAGCCTTTTAAGCCTTTTTGACGCAAGTCATCATTGACTTCCTTCGCGCTACTCTTACGCACGTTTTAGTTACATAAATCTGCATCATAGAGCGTAACTTCCGCTTACATTCGCGACAACTTTTTGAGTATACATTGCCATTCAGTACTCGACTGAAACAAAATACTCTCTATACACAATTGCTCGTGTTGGCTGCGACACAGGTCTCCTTCCTCATTGACTCGTTCGCTCAATGTTGTTTCATATGTGCCTCTCCGTGTACCAACTGCAACTCGCAATGAAGATACGACGAAGGTACGCAATGTCGTCGGCGTGTTAATTCGAAGTACGCGAATGTTCAAAAAGGGATTCGAAAAGGGTTTCAAAAACAATTTTGTACTCTGCGACGCGCAACGAGAAACGATGATAGAGATCTTACGAGTGCAAATGTCCCTTTTGAAGGGATGGATCTCTCGCTAATCACGCGCTCTTGAATGCGAGGACGTCTCGGGTAAAGTTTCTGGCGTCTCGGATAAAGTTTCGAAAATGAGAGGATCTTTCGCGAGATGGAAACGTCGCTTCATTTGCTTCCGTTAAGCGAACAACGCCGCGAAATTACTCTGTTCTTCGTCGAGCATCTCTTGAGATTTTGTCAGTTAGATTTTGAAGAATGCACAACCACGATCATTTCGTTCATTTCGATCGTGATGACTGTGTCACACGTCGTGGTGTGCATCGATGAAATAATCTAAGAGCTCCGTTCACACTATCTTTTACGATCGTGCAATTTCGATAAATTGCAACAATACTTGGGTAAAATGCAGAAACGAAGCCGTTCGCTTCGACAATCAGCTAATTTCACGAATTTTAATACCGAATCAATTTAACGTCTCATAAGATATACATATATCGGAGAGCGTAAACTAAACACGCGGATAAACTTAGAAGCTAATCTCGTCCGCTAAATATCGATGATTTATAAAAATATTAAGTATTTAGTTAAACATACGTTGAAACGTATGAATAGAAGGAGATTTGCCGCCAACGCCGACACAAGTTTTCCACAAAAATATATCACAGCGATTCGAGACATATCCGTAATGAATGAAATAATAAAAATTCCGGGAAATATCGAACAATCTAAATCCCCACGAGTGAACCGAATTGTCTACAATGCTCTTGATAATGCACAATGGGGCGAGGGTACATATACGGTTATACATATAAAAGTAGAAAATTTGGTGGCAGTATATAGAGATCGTGTAAGGTGAGAAACGCGGTGAAGGGAAATGCGTATGCGCTAACAGTTTTGTTGTTTTGTGCTTTGTTTACGCCGAAATTGGCGAAAGCCTGTCTGATTGACAAGGTTTGTCGATCGTCCAGGTTGTCATTTGATCCGTCCTTCTCCCTGTTATCTCTACTGACCAATGCTAAGAACGTAAAAATTAAAAAAAAAGATAAGAAAAAATACAACGTACATCAAACAAGAGACAAAGAAATAGCTTGCGACTCGGCACGATCATATCTGGCTCCACTTTATGCGAGAGCTCCTCTTCGAGGATGTCAGATCGACCTTGATCGTATCACTGAAGTATCTCTTCAGATGTCGATAAAGGGTTTCTCAACGAGATATATCTTCAACTTCCAACTTGAATTCTTGGAACTGTCAACAATTAACGACTGGAATATCATCCGAAGATTTCTTCGTGCAACGAGCGTGTCAGACACGTTGTACATATGTTCAATATGTTTTTCCGACTGATCCATCATTTTTGTGCAATTTTCCCGTCCGTCGACCTTCTCAATCGATCTTCCATTCTCTCTTTCACTCATTCTTCTCAATCTTCACCTTTTTTTCGAGACCCGAAATCGATGTACGTGATCGAGATCGTCGAGCATCCTGACCTGCTTGTGCTCGCTCTTTCGTTCCAACCGACGACCACTCCGGACGATTGACTATGACGAGACTCCTCGCTCGTCTACTCCAGACGCGCCTTGTAACTAGTCTTCCAGATCTCGGCCAGCGTCACGGCGCTATGGAACCTGTGGAAGATGCATAGCGGCAGAGTGACCCTCTGCACGATCGCCCAAGCGAGGAATCCGTAGAAATCAAGCTGCACCGGATTGGCGATAACCTTCTGGGTCTCGAAAGTGTAGATCACCCACATGGTCACATTGCAGATCAGCAGGAAAGTAACTACCTGTCTGCCAGGCTTGCTGCGGTCGTGCTCCGGCAAGTGAACTCGCCTGCGTGATACGTCAGCGATGAAGAGCATCTGAAGGACCACTTGGGCAACCGAGAGCAATCCCGTCACCATCACCAGCAGATTTGGCTCGTGCGTGAAGGCTGCCAAGGAACCGGCGATCACGCTGAAGACGGCATAGACAAAGAGACCGAAGGCGGATACGCGCAGGAGGATGTCATTAAGATCGCTCTGCTCTTCGGCCTTGAACTTGAGACTCTGCACGCGGATGAAGCCGATGATTATGGCGACAATGGATAACGCCATCAGGACGCAGTGAGACACATCAGCGAGATAAATCGCGAGCAATCCAAGCTCCGGATGATGGATCAGCACGAAGAACAGTATCAGGCATATCAGAGAACCAACCAGAAGAAGCAGACCGAAGAAGAGACCTTTGCTCGCTCCAACGCAATCGACTCTGGTGTGACCTAGTAATATCTTTTATGACAACTCGATTTTCAAACAAAAAGGATTATGCATGTTTATAAGATCATAAAAAAATATTTGCCCTAATACATCCAAAATTAAAATAATCACGATATGGAAAGGAAAGAGAATTACCTGCATGAGCAAGAGCGACGGCTCTTCGAGATAGCATAGCCTCCAGACGACGTTCAAGATCAGCCTCTGCCAAATGGGGCCAACGCGGATGTCGGCCGATGTGCTTCCACATGACGTAGATCACTGCTGCTCCAATCAAACTGTACTCGATTATGAATGGAAATAGATACGGCGCCGCATCCTGGACGATGGTTCCCATGATATTGACGCGTCCGCACGAATTGGACACTGTGCCATCCTCTGTCAAAGCTTCCGCGTAAATACCTAAGTTCGGGCTCCAATATTCGCTGCTATTCGTCAAGTTACTCACATCGAAGATCTGCGGTACCTAAAAGAAAGAGAGAATCTCAGCATTCACGGCCTTAACAGTATCCATTCACCGTGACGTAATGCGACATAATCCATACTTGGTTATCTATGTCACTCTGTGGCGAGTTCATCAGCTCCATAATCTGCGACCAGAACGTGGTAGTGGACGGCGTGGTAGTCGTGGTAGTGCTGGTGCTCGTTGTAGTTGGAATAGTGGTGATCCTCTCGGTGGTGGTGGTAGTGGTGGTGGTGCTGGTAGTCGATGGTGTGAACGTAGTCAAGAGAGTGGACAAGGTTGTCGCTGTAGTGGTCGTCAAATTAGGCAACGCGAAGGTGGTGGTTGACGGCGTCGTCGTCGTCGGGGTTGTCCAGGTAGTTGTTGAGGTGGACGTTGTAGCCGGCGTGGTGAACGCGTCTGCGATCGATCTGGCTGTCGTTGTCATCACGCGACCCAGAGCAGTGCCAACGGTCACAACTGTGCTGGTAACGGTCGGCGCGACAGTCGTTGACCTCGAAGAGGCTGTAAGAGGAGCCTCTCGTAATTGTGCCATGTCGCGCGGCTCGGTACCCAATATCGCCCCTGCGTTTCGCATCGAATGCTGCTTGATGCTCTCTGCAAATGTCGGCACATCAGTACGTCAATGCGTAATCGCCAAGGTACTTGAACTTGACGTACTATCATTTCGGCGGCTTAAACGCTACTGATAACTTAAATATAGATTGCTTACCGAGAATCCCCGCCTCAACCTGGCCTAGTTTTTTATGATACTGAGTGATCTCCTTGAGACTCTCCAGAACCAGCGTGCGTATCCACACGCAGAGATTCGTCGCGACCACGTGCATCAGACCGAAGCGAGCGATGACTTTGAAGCGATGGATGTTCAACTGCGAAGAGAATATCATAATTTGTATTTTTCCAATTCTCCCTCTTTCTGTTTGTTACTTATTTCACAATTTCAAATACGTACTCGAGAGTTCATGAAAATAAAGTACATCTGCATAAAGGTGAAGATCATTTGCAGTACTGGATTGACGCCTTGTAATATCTGATAGCAGGGTGATGTGGGTGGCACTTCGAAAAACGCACCGAATTCCAAACCATTGTATACCATAGTACCCAATCCAAACGCTAACAAATTATTTAATCAGTTTGCTGTTTGCATCAGTTAAAAAACAATTTTTTTAGTACTGCTGAAAAATATAAACTTACCTATTGCACCAATTCTGAGGAAGAAGCTTCCATGACTATGATCATTTTGTGAAGTCTTTCGTTTCCGCAAAACTCGTGTAGCAACACCAGCTTCAACATCCGTTACATCCTACAAAAACGGTGTCTTTTATGCTAATATAATTAACATATTCTCGTCCATAAAAAAATATTATTTCAGAAATTCGTGCGGAATTTAAATAATTTTATAATAGAAAATTTAAGGAGAATTGCAGAGCTATAATATGCCAAACACAATTGTTCAAATTTGTTGAAATTAAATAATAAAAAACAACTAGATTGTAATTTTACTATAAGATGATCGAAATAAAAACCGGTTCGAAATTAACGCATCGAGAATATCCACGTAACTTATTGTTAGATACTATGCGCTAACTAAAATACATTTCACGGGTAACGTGTCATTGTCGTAGCCGTGAAATTTGCTTGTAATTAGTAACCTGTCAATGAATCACATGGTAAACCAATTACATTACATAGATCCCTATAAATAAGTTTATTGTTTTTCTAGTAAATATGATTATATTACGAGATAAAGACAAAAAATGCGAAATAAAAAAAAAGACTTGAAAGAGTTATAAAATATTATAAAAATAAGTACATAAGTAAATAAAAGTGCACAAATCAAGGAAAGAATCCATACTTTGAACAAGTTTAAGGGGAGTTATGGGCCTTAAAAAATTTCTAAACATCGAAAATTTTTTTTATGTTCCACTAATTTAAAGTCACAATACTGAAAGTAATATAGATTAATAGGTAACCAAATTATTAAAAAAATTATTAAAAATTAAAAAATTTATATTCTAGGATTTTAAATCTTATTTTATTTTAAAACTCTCTTTTCTCAAAATATTATTTTTTTAAACGATGATACTCAAGCACGGTTTATCTGAGCAATTTGGAAATTTAAAGTACCACTTTTAATAGTATTCCACATCAGCACGAAGTTTTTTTTTACTTTGAATTTTTTCCTTAAATTATAATTATAAAAACATAATTTTTCAAGAAAATGCAAATATTTAGATGTGTCTAGTTTCACAAAAAATAAAATTTTTTGAAATTCCTTCCTGTGAACCGAACAAGTTTTTTTATTCATTTTAAATTGAATAAAGTTAAAACAAGTATAAAGTTAAAAATGTTTACTTTTCAGTTAATTTATTGAAGCTAAAATCTTGGCCATCATGCAAGCGTGCACGGACTAATGATTATTTAGGGCACTATTATTGTTAATTATTTCAGTACTTTTTGTTAATTTTGAATCTTAATCTCTTTTATTATTAAAATATTTTTCAGAAAAAACACTATTTATCTAGCTTTTTAAATAAAAATCCTATATAATGTTGAAAAGTATTCTTTTTTGAAATTGTTAATTACATGTTTACATTAAATTTTAGAGATCCCATGTTCCTTGTAAAAAACTAATATTTTTAGAGACCTGAGGTTCCTTTTTATTCTTCGGTTGCTTCTGATCCTTTTCCTTTTTATCCTTTTTCTTATTCTTGTCCTTAGGTTCCTTAGGAGCCCAACCAGTTTTGGGCGGTCTCGGTGGCGGTGGCGGCGTATCGCTTCCCCTCGCACAGCAAGCGCTCTCTTGAAGAAGGAAGCAGAAGACGTACAACAGGAACAGAATACTCATGCCGTAAAGGTATGTGAAGAATCCTTCGTAATAGTACAGCGGTAGTTTATGCGTCACCACTTCGCTTATCACGTAGGCGATGCACACGACTACGAGCAGCTTCGAGTAGATGAAGCTCATGATGATGAAGAGCGACGTTCTGAAATATAATAAGAGGCGATATCTATCACATCATAATACGAAATGTTACACCTGACAAATGATAGTCAATCTATATAGTAAGAATCAGTTACATCACAGAGATCGAAAAGTTTCATCGGATAGTCTTCTCGGATGTCATATCTGAGTAATGGTCTCACCCTTTTTTCTGAACAATTTGTACTCTGCTACCCCGTCGTGGCAATGCGTCCTTCTTGCCTGCATTATTATCGACGAAAGGTACAACTTCGACTTCCATGACGATTTTTTTATTTTACAAAATTTTACACTGCGGGATATAACTTTTTATATGCAGGATAATTTTTTATTTATAATTTTTATATTTCGTTATATTTTTATATCTTTCGTTTTGAATGAATGCTTATATGCATTCTTGTGCGTTTCTCGCGTAGAATCTTTTAATGTATTATACTTTTAAATAAATGCTATTTTTCTTTATTATTTTACATCACTTTAACTAATTCATTACTTTAATTTAATTGTTATTAGCTGTTTATTATTGTCAATTGCTTTATGTGTCACTTGCGTCGTGTCCTACTTCGATTAACAACGAACGCCGACTGTTGCGCTCGTTGTGATTGTACAAGTCGATTTGCACGAGAACCTGCTATTTCTGTTTTCGTCTTTCAACCATAATAGCATTTGGACTCATCGAATTTTCACTGTTTTCACCGAATATAACTATTATGTCCTCAATATTCCATTTAACCTGCATAACACACGTATTGTAAACTTATTTTTTATTGACAACTAAAAGTTGGTAATAACTGTCAACCAAACAATCAAACTATCGAGCAATATTATGACATTTATTAAGTCTATTAACAATCGAAATTTCTAAAATCGCAATCTATCGTTGATAAAACAACACTGACACCGAGCCCACTTAGCGATACATCGTTCATCAACCGGAAGTGATATAATTAAACATTGACATTTATGGATCACACACAGGATCTAAGCACTCGATGGTATTTTACAAATTATAGTTTCGTTAATTTCGATCGAGCACCGCGTGATCTTGATACAAGTGGCACGTTTACTCGGGACACGACGAGGCGGTCGATCTTCAATAACAGTTGACCTGGTGCATTCGCTTTTAATCAACGAGCATGACTGCCGCTCGACATCTCGGATGTACTTATCCGCACCTCAACCTCGTTACGCTCTTTTTCTCACTCAAAAGGTTAGGCGGTGCAATCGATAGTCTATATATAATGCCGGTCGCAAACTCGACGCGATCTCACCGGGAATCAATCGCGCGGGAAATGAGGCTTTTCCACGGGAAAACGGGGCCGCGCTGCGCGCACGCAAGAAGGACCGTACCGCGCCGCACCGCTCCGCTCCGCGCGGTGCAACGACGCCCGCCTGTCGTGCAACAACATGAATGTATGCGAGATGCGTCTACGTTGAGAAGGGCTTAACCGCCCTTTGTCACCGTGCCATTTCATGGGTTGGGGGATACAGACTTTATTGTGTCCCACACGAGCTTGTACACTCGCGTCAGGGATTTTTTTTTCTCGCCGGATGTACGTTAGAGTAGAGGCGGTGATATTTTCCGTCTTACGCGAGAGCGTAAATCGCAGTTTTTATAAAAGCAGTTGCTTTTACCTCGTCATAATTTATTACATAAAAGGCAAAAACACGGAATTACGGAAGAGAGGACATTCCCCGATTAGGAAATGACTTTATTCAACAAAAATGTGGCCGAAGCTTCTTCTTTTTCAACATTGCGTATTTGTAAATTGAACTCTAAATCAAAGTTTTTTTAACTTTTAGATTCTACTGAAGAAAAATTTCAGTCTTAGTTATTGCAAATCAATCGAAGAATTTAGAGAAGTGTGAGATTTTAATGTATCTTGTATCGTCGTTTTTATATATATATATATATATATATATATATATATATATATTTATTTATTTATTTATTTGTTACGTTTTGCGTGCGAATTTGTTTTAGAGGAGTAAGCGTATTAATTATAGTACGTAAATTTCTCGATATTAATTAGTTGAGGAATCATGTAACTAACCCGTTCCTAATTGGATTGATCAGGCAGACTTCGCGGCTATTGTTCGCCACAATTGGGTTGGTAGGCAGGATGCCTCAGTAACAATAGATGAGTTTCTCGCCTTGGATACTGCTCAATATTTCGACCTATTCGCTTCATTGCGAACTCTCAATATCAAGTCATCTAATCATGAAATACGCAATCTGCACAAGTTCGAAAAACAATGGAACAATCATATCTTTTTAATATCGAAAGCGAGAAAGATTGTTTCGATTTTTGGAATCTCGCATCTTAGTACTTTCGTGATTATAGATTTTGTGTCGGGGACAAGTTAGCAGCTCTGCTCTCTCTAAAGCTAAGAACGACAGCAAGATTCATGAAATGTCTCGTAATCTTTTTTGCTGTACGAGAAAGAGGCGTGTTGCAGTCAGCCTCTTTCCAGTTGCGAACAAGGAGCGAACGAGAAAATGGAAACAGCGCGGACGTGGAACGGTCCAGACTGGCTGGTCGATATCTCGAAGTACCTACTTTCGGCGCCGGTGCTCCTCCCTGTTTCCTCGCCCTCTTATGGGCTTAACCTCGCCTCAATCCCTTTCACGACTCTATCCTTTCTCAAAATCCTTTCAAGCGTTTCACGGCACTCCGTCCGAGAATCAAACCATTCGAATCGGGCTAGAAATCACACTCGTTTAAATCAAGTTCCGATCATTACGGCGTATGGTGTATCGTACGTTGTAATATGTTATAAAATTACGGGCTGAGAGTTACATAAGCGTTAAACAAGTTGTGTGTAGGGAAACGGTATTTACATCTTTGATCGATAAATTCTTATCTCTGTCCCACAAAAGGCTGCGTCTCTTCAGATATCTATTTCCGGCCTATTTACTTTGCCTGTTAACGAGAGAAGCCGTCTGTAGTAATTTTATGATTGGCGATAACCGAGTTTGTATCGATTCTCCTTGATTGCTAGGGGTCCTTTGACTGATTGACTTCTTTTCGTACCGAGAGATCAATTTTTAGCGGTTACGATCGGCAAGTGAATTTCTTAGCTTTCCGCGAAACAATCATAATTTAAATTCTGTGTTCTATTAGACACGCACACGTTTAACACGAATTTAGTAAAACCAATGCTGTGGCACGACACACGATTTCGCAAAACTATTATACAAATCACTCGACGTAAGTCGCGCGCTCCTATTTCACAACACGAATAGCAATTTCAATTTCTGTGTTAATTAAATTTAGGATGAATTGCGCTCGCGAGAGATTTGTGGCGGCACTGTTTTGTGGCGAGTGCGATGCATAGACTGCCGGTGGCATCGGCTTGAGGACGCGTTAATGCAATTGCGACTGCGGCTGTGTAATCCGAGATCCACCTATTGCTTCGTCGCGAAATGCATATGGCTACACTTGTCATCAAATCAATATTAGTCAATTGAAAAGTAGCGCGCGAACTGTCCGATTTATCCTTGGATCTATATAGTTTTTGTGTCAACAACAATGTTTGTGAAACCTTCAGCATCCCAGTCCATACACGCGCACACGAAACACAGACATGGACACGTATTTTTCTTTTTAATAGCACTTGTAGAAAGTGATACACAAAAAACCGCAATGCAAGAAATAAAAAAACGCAGTGCCATTTTAGATAAAAATTGTTTTAGATAAAAAAAAATTTAGATAAAACGCAATTTAGTAATTGCAATTCTATTTTAAGTAATTTATAGACATTGTTTCGTAAAAATAGAAATTGGATTTCTTTCTCTTCTTTTCTCTCAACTGTATGTTTTAATTAATATCTCTCGGAGATAATTAACTGTCATTCATTGCGTAAATGTACGTATTATGCACGTCGTGTATGTATATATGTGATACGAG
Organism: Crematogaster levior; assembly: GCA_901521435.1. Classification (NCBI taxonomy): domain Eukaryota; kingdom Metazoa; phylum Arthropoda; class Insecta; order Hymenoptera; family Formicidae; genus Crematogaster; species Crematogaster levior. The sequence continues at coordinate 293,761 of CABEGB010000728.1, forward strand.
CGACACATGCCCAGCTGCAAAGGGTTAACGAACTATGTCGTAAATAGAAATGCAAACTAAACTAGACTATCTCGTTTCCATTTCGGGCCTTCTGTTACTATTTTCTCGCAGGCCGGATATTCTTTCGAAGCGTGGAGACATGACCAAATGCTTTCTATCATTCTGGCACGATAATGTTTCTCTAATTCTATATTCTGGCAAAAACGATTGATTTACACAAATTTATGATACAAGTTGCATGAACGTCCGAAAATTGGAAACAATGAAAATTTGTTTATAACGTAATTGCTTTGAAAGCTTATTTCAGATTGTCTTATGTTGCAACATGTAAAATATTTTACTTTCTGCGTTTTATTTAATACTCCAGTATTTCAATTTACGACGATTAATTATATTTTCTTTACTGTGCATATTTTTATGATTGGTACATATATGTGCAAAGGGTTAACGAACTATGTCGTAAATAGAAATGCAAACTAAACTAGACTATCTCGTTTCCATTTCGGGCCTTCTGTTACTATTTTCTCGCAGGCCGGATATTCTTTCGAAGCGTGGAGACATGACCAAATGCTTTCTATCATTCTGGCACGATAATGTTTCTCTAATTCTATATTCTAAAAACGATTATATATTCTTTCTTTCTTTGTCTATTCTTATTTTACTTGCATATTCGTCTCGTGGTTATTCGACAGCCCGCTGTCTTTCACGCTTCAAAGGCCGACGTTTTCGAGTAGACGGATATATCAATACTTCTCTATTTGTGTGAAGCATTTGCGCGGTACGAGTAGCCGGAAATTAATATTGTGCCACGAAATAGCTTGTTCTCGAGAATTGTAGATATGTTCAAACTTCTATTTTGGAAATAATAGGAAACTATTAGTTTTCTTTGTAAACATCACTAGTAATAATATATGTATCTGTGTTATGAAGAAAAAGTTACATGTTTGCTAATCAGTAGTTATATAGTTCTGTGTGTTATGCAAGTTTTGACATGCCATTGTAAAGCGCAAAACAAAATTCGAATTTACTTTTGAATAAATTGGCTTTTATTATGCTTTGGTCGGTGATTAGAATCGGTGTTGCGCGTAACGTAAGTCACGCCAGGCCATAAACTTATAAATTCACAAGCACGTAATAAACATGTCGTTAAATAATTATGCTCCATTAACATGTACATCACAACCAGACTTTTATACTTGACCTAGATTTCATTCTTGTATGGAAAATACATCCGGTTCTAATCTTTCAGAGAAATTATTAGGATCAGCGAACTGTAATGAATGGAAAGAATATTTGCACGTTCCCCATTCCTTCTAAGGCAGTTTTACTAAAAAAAAGAGAAGAATGTTATGTTACTTAATACATTAATATATGTAGATTTTTTGCAGTAAAGAAGTGCTTTGTAATAATATCCTCTTTTTTGTAAAATTACCCCAAAAGAAACGGGTTATGTGCAAAATTTGCTTCTATTTACCCATTAGCGTTATGTTCGCGACTTCAGATGAGACAATTCTCAAAGAAAAATCTTTTTATTCGTCTATCTCTACAGAACGTGCGCCTTACTTTTTCGCCGGGGTAGATCGCACATTCTTCAGCTCCATTTCTTTGTTCGCGGCGTTGTTCTTCTCGGCGTTGTCCTGTGCATTCGGCGGCGAGTTTTGCGGATTGAGGGGCCTGGTGACCGGAAGTGTCGCCGTGTTGTCGCCGCCGGCGGCCGCCTCTACCTCTACGGTAGCGACCTTACAGTCGCCACCGCCCACCATCGTGGATTTTGTCTTGTCTCACGAGTTCCTGACGATTGTCAAAAGATACTCAACGATCTCGTAACAAATCGATCTAATACCCCCGCGAGCTCAAGTGCCCCCTACGTGGTGGTCGTGTTTCGGAAGCGCTCTGGTACCTGTGCGGCCATTTTGGTGCACGCCTCGGTATTAATCGAGTTCAATCAAATTGTCGTATTAACTAATTGACTATCGCGAATTATCTTTACGATATCGAATAATTCAAGTCGGCTAAATCTCTAACTGCTTCTTCCTCCTTCCCGCCGCAAGCGCTTTGCTCTTCGTTAAACCTCTTTTCCCTGAGGCGCAGAAATGGAGCACACCCTTTCTCGATGTATCGGAATACTGCGTAATATGATTGATAATATATTACGTATCATGTGAGTTGTAAAATGTAACATAAGATATATATACGTAAAATATACTTGATTTGTATCTTCTATTCATCTACGACAATAAATCTTTGAGTAATATGGAAAATCTTAGATTTCCTTCCATTTCACGAAAGCGGGAAAGGGGGCTCTGTAGCGTTCCAGGTTGCGAATCGTCGGCAGAATCACCGTTGCAGAATTGAACTGCAGGAGAACGGGAAGCTGAGGCTTACGGGTGAATCGGGAAAAATGCGCAAGCGATACCAAGAGACAGATGAATGACGGAGAGAGCTAGGTAGAGTACAAACAAAAGAAAGAGAGAAAGAGTGAGAGAGACAGAGAGAGAAAGAGAAAGAAGGTCTCTAAGACCTAACACGTAGGTCTCTGATCTCGCGTACTCGGTCGAACGAGCAAATGGGAAATTCCGTGCACACACGAGCGCGGCTGAATCTCCCAGGGTCCTAGTGCACTGTACGCTCCGCTGACCGACAACGACCACCACTTTGAGCGTCGCGACGCACCCGCGACGACAGATGACAGGAGAGACTCACCTGCCAGAGGCGGTTGGCTGAAGGCCCTCGCGGTGACTGCGCCCCGGCTTCGGCGGAAAAGGGTGTGAAGCGTGGACGCGGAGAAGGGACGGAGGGCGGATTGGGATCCCGGAGAGAGAAAGAGGGAGACAGGAGATAGACGGACGGATGCGGCAACGACGGCGCCGATGGAGGGTGGACCCGTTTCAAGGGAGACAACGAGCCCGGGCTCCTCTCCTCGCGCGCGCCGAGCCGAGCGAGATGAGCGAGGCGAGAGACGAGGGCTAATTCGAGTAGCCACCGAGGAGCGAACAGGACCGCGCTGCAATCAGTCGGGCTGTGTTATCGGAGCGCCACGAGAATGGGGGTAGAATCACGATCACCGCCCCCAGCATCCCGGAGACTGAGGCTGGCCGGGAGGTCTCTTCCCGGGCAACGGCAGCTTCTCGCACAAGCGCAATGCGAACGCGAGAGCTTTTGGTCTATATAGAGTCGCGGGGGTGCTCTTTTCTCTCTCTCTCTCTCTCTCTTGCTCTCTGGCTCTCCTCTCTCTAGCTTCCCTCCTCGGGGAAGATGATGTCCCCCATCCTGTCAGCTTACGTTCTCCGACGCCCTACGTTCTCCGCCTCGGCGGAGTCCTACGTCTTTGTGGATTTTTCCTTCGTGTCGTCGACCACTTCTTGAAATCTTTTTTCACAGACATAAACGCGTCTTAGATACGAGAAATCGCAATGAAGAATTTACGGATGTTTAACGGCACACCGTCCCGTTTCCGTAAAGAAAAGAAAGGCTCTTTTATTTGGAGGAGGCAAATTTGTCGAGGACACTTCTCATTTCTAGTATATTTTCCCGCAGTCAAACGTCGGCAGTATACATAATTGCGTTATGTATATGCTTTTGCTATTAACTAATTTTCATGTGTAAAATGAAACCACTTCCATTTCTCTGATCATTGCTGTGGACTAATTTCATTTGCATAGGCTTTGCTGCAAGCTTTTCTGGCATCGAAGCTTATTGAGCATTTCCGTGATTTCTGTCGATAGGGACTATCCAGCAAGTAGTTCTCTTTGTCCCGGGTAATTCGCTGCTGTCGACGGATTTTCCTGCCGTCCCTCTTCCAATTCATCTTCATTGACGAACCCATCGTTCGAGAAGTGCGAGAAGCCTCAATGGCATCTCATTATTTGCGTGAAATAGACGTCAAATCTTTAACGCGCTCTTTTTTAAACACATCTCAAGTTATCCGTAGAATTTTCCATTGACCTTTACAGAAATGTATTTTAATACATAATAAAAGTGCGCGTTCACACAAAATGCTCATAAATAAATCAGACATTAGCTAATAAAAATTAGAATTAGAATTCTGTGCAATGGCACGATTCTATAAAGTGTAATGAGCTAGATAACGAGTTAGATAATTCTTTTTTTATTTAAATGACGCAAGAATATCATGAAGACTTGAAGTATATCTGTGTCAAGTACGGTGTTTTCGACTAAAGCATTTGAAAGAGAAGCTGTTATCTGCTGCTAGAGAATTCCGCCCAGTGAAAGACGAATTTTTGCAAAGTCGAGAAGATTTCAAGCGCATATTCGATTCAGCCACTGCCACTGCTCTTCCACGAGAAGATGTCGAGGAGCGAGGGCGGTAGGTGGCCGGCGCGAGATAGTTCAACGCGGGGGAGAGTGGCAGCTACAGGGGGTGGCGACGAGGGGGGCAGAATGCTCCATGGCTCTGCGACCCACTGACCCGCTCGATAACGCTTCCACCGAGGTCACTGACCTTCCTCACGCGCGAAATTCGTTGGTACGACTCTTTCGGCGCTATTGAGTCTCTCGGCTCGAGTTAAAGATCATCCCTATTGAAGAGCTTCTCGATCGTGCGCGCGTCTCGGTCTCAATGTGTGTCGCACCGATTGTCGTAATCGATTGATCGATGTACGATGACGGTGAACGGAAGTGCGCAAGCCGGCGAAGACGGAGCTGACCGATTGTCAATCTGGAATGCCGGAATTGCTTTTCAATTGGCCGATCTGGCGTTCGAGGATTTGGCGGAATTTATTGCGCGGCCGTGTATACACGCCGAGCGGGGATGAGAAGCCGCGGTGATTGGAAAAAGCGTTGCATGCCGAAGAACGAAACCGCTGGCTTTTGACGATGCAGCAACAAATGAATATGGCCGAAAGTAATGCAACAAATTTCATGTAAATGCGCAACGTATGTATTTTGCTTGCAACGTGACTTAACTTCGATCGGATTACTGATCTTCATCGATGAAATCCGAGGTCGAGATTCGAAGTACGTTACGAGTTATTCTTGAGTTACTGTGAATTGGCAGGAATCGATTTAAAAACGTATTGTGATATTCCGCAATATTCAGTAGCGAAAATATCTAATGCTGTATCTATTAAATAAAAAGTTTGGCAATATCCATACTTTTCTGGATATCGCTACTTTTTCAAATTCTCAAGATATATCGAAGAAGTAGAGACCAACGACTGTGCAATAACTTATATTAATCAATAACTGTACTGTTTAATTTAATCGTGGTTTAAAGGTACAAAAGTAATAAGATCTGCAGCTTTCTCTTTCTGCTTTTAAGTATAAGAATTATCATACAATTGTTGTTTAAGCTTTTAACACATATGTCTTCTATCTTTCACATTTCTTTTATCTTTGCTACTTTTACTTCGGCTCGTTACTTTTGATCCTTTTGTCTTTTATACACGCATTAACAGTGACGACAAAGTATGAAAAAGTTAGACAGGGAATTAAGAATCGCGTGGTAACCCGGTTTGAATCAGGCGCAACAGCTCGTTTATAGTATTTTTCTGCGTGCTATAATATCGTGTTTCAAGGATTGCGACAGGCGAGACACTCACGCACAGCAGTATTGATTTCGAGACCCGGTGGCAGTGCTGCCACGATTCCGCGTCTCTAGAACTAAACTCTCAATGAGATATTGCAAAAACGATGATGATCCAAAATTTATCTCGGAATGGAAAAGAATCTTACACGATCTCGAGTCATTTTTCTTAGTCATTCCTCTAAGTAGTCTTAGCTCTCCCCTTTCTATTTCTGAATTCTTAGCTCTGTCTCTTCAAGAATTCTTCTATAATAAGTTTTTATAATTCAGCTCATATACTCAAAGAAAAAACGCAAAGTATGTGCTTGCAAGTTTTTTCATATGACAAAACTGACTTACATAATTCATCTTCTTATTTTCGTAATTTTGAATTTGCGAGCCATAAATTTTTGATGAATTTTATTTTGTGTATCTTATTTTGTATTAATTAATTATTGAGCTGTTGGATAAATATATATATTGATCGAATTTATCGCCCGAAAAAGCTTTCAAAAGTATATTTCTGTTTAAAAACATATTAATGCACCTTTAAGCCGTATTATACACTGTCCGTTATTTGTATATTATGACACATTCAATGATTTCTATTGCAAAATTATCCAACATAATATGAACTTATCACATCATAAATGAATCGCAAGAAATCGTGTTCATTCGGCTAATTAAGTAACTTACAGCCACTGCAAAATAATTAGGATTATTGTTTGAAATATCCACGTAAAAATATTTATATTCTACATTTTATGTTATACATTTTACTTTCCACAATTTTATTAGAATTTTTAAAATAATTATTAAGCAATTAATGACACACATCTCTAATTATATAATGGATCGATATATCCCAGCTAAATATATAAGCTTGAAATACACAAATATACCGGCTCTATTATAAGCCACTTGGTTGCTAAAACATCAAGCGAACGGACTTGGTGTCCGCAAGTATCGGATCGTAAAACGTGTAACCGCCTTGAAGTAAGTCTCTCGAAAGCTATTTTAAGTCACTCGAAGGCTTCCAGAGACTCTTTAATGATAAGCAATGCACTTGAGACGCGATATCGAAGTTCCATATGGTGTGATGATTTTCAGACTAAACGAATGATCCGGATGCTTATGTTTGTTTCGAATTGATAAAGTGCAGAACGAATCTTATTGTACGTATATTTTTGACAGAAAATTATATTATAATATAATATGACCCCTCAATTCTATTATAATGTATCTCCTGCTATTGTTCGCCATTATACTTATCGTCAATATTAATAATTATTAACTTAAGAAGAACTAATTATCAAATTAAGAAAACCTTCTATCGAGTTAAATATTTAAACACAAAAATCTCAAATATCTGTCAAATTCAAACTCTCCTTCGCCAGTGAGTATTAATAAACAAATTTCAAATGTTTATCGACCCGTCTGGCAAACTATCTGCGTACCATCAACTAGATTTGTCGACTAGATATATCAATATTGATTTTAAAGTTGGCGATTTTTCTGCATTCCAATGAGCGACAAATCTAGTCGATAGTACGCAGATAGTTTGCCAGACGGATCGATAAACATTTGAAATTTGTTTAAATCTATATATAAATATAGAATATTTCGCAGAATAGAGACATTATCCCATAGGTCCTTACGAACTTGTGTTTGCCAGAATGTACTTACTTCGCGTTCTTTGGCAGCATGCCAGTAGCTGGACCAGAATACGTGGGAGTGAGGCAGAGGGGTGGGTTATTCGCATTCTGTGGAACTAGGGGCTGCCTCGCATGCGCTGGCGACGTGTGCGAGCCATAGCCATCGGAGTTCAGCTAAAATCACCATAACAAGAATAAATTTAAACATTTCCAATAAAACTTGTGTCGGAATTATTACTTTGAAATTGTTTCAAATGCAATTATACTTCCTGCCATTACAATCTAATTTTATCTTATCGTTGCGGAATGTTCGAAAAAAACTGCTTAAGAAAACTGCTAAATGCTCTTTTTCATTGTAGATTCTTAGATCAACTCGGTCTTTACCAATGTGAACACACCTATTTATTGTATTCTGATATTTTGTTAAGAAAAGATTGTCTCTAAATATTGACGAATCTCTGGTTAAGAGATATGTGGAGATATGAGACATTCTGTATTGGTATGCACATATTGTGGCGCTCACCTTGACAACGGTACCAATTAAAGAATCAGGCGGCATTTCTGGGGGTTCAGGTATCACACCTGGATTCGTGTGCGCCGGATAATCGTTGTGCAGATTAGCCTCCTTAACAGGAGTACCACCGTCGAGTCGTTCCATGTCCAGGCTATCGGTTGGTGTCGGCTGGGAGAGCAAGCGCTCTTTCATCTCATGTAGGTATGGACACCGTTGCATCTCTTCAGACTCTTCAGACTCTTCTTTTTTGTCTCTTTGACGCTCTAAGGAAGAATGAAAGTAAAATCAGAGATACGCACGAGGAAACTATTTATCGAACATTTAGCACGCATTTAAATATGCAATACACGATCGCAAAAGCAAGCTCGTGTTTTATAAAATTTTACGAAAGTCAATTAAATTTTTGTAACACACTTGTCTCGTTACGAGAGATCAATAACCGTATATGTCAATTTATTTCTTCCTGCGAGAGAAAGTACATTAAAATTCAATGTTTTTATTACCCGACCGTATCTTAATTGAAATTAAAAATATGTTATTAACGGTAAAAAATTGAAGCAAACATGATTTAATAAATACACTATGTGTAACACACAGTGTCAGAATAGTAGTTATAGAATAGTATTTATAGGAATGGAATCTTGTTTCGCTGGATTTCGTTTGGATGTTTATTTGATTTTATTGCGCGATCTTATCTTTCAACTATCGTAGGCAAAACTTTCTGCTCCAATTTACAAATGTTTAAAAAAAAATAAAGAAAGACTGAAAGACCGAAAATTACAAGTTTTAATTCTCGAAACAAATGGTTTCTTTTAAGCTCCTCTGCTCAAATTTACATTGAATTCAAATTTCATTTACATTGAATTTATACTATAACTTGATACGAATGTTTAAATGTTATATAAAAAATAAAATGTGTTCCTTATTTGTGTTTACATTCTTAATTGCTTTATTTGTAGATTTTGATGTAATAATGACTGTCTATTATCTATTATTTTGATGTAATACTATCTATTATCTATTATCCAGATAGTAATACAATCGAATGAAACATGAAACTGACGCTTGTGGTACCCGTTGCACCGATGATCGTTGTAGGTCAGACATGTAAACATGTCGGCTTTTTAAAAGCAACGAGTGACATTTGTCCTTTAATCAAGAGTTTTATTTATTTCTGTAATGTGTGTTATTATCAAGCCTTGATACATTCTTTCTTCATCAATTTGTAATTTATAATTATATTATATTATAATTAAATTATAAATTATATTATCTACATTTGCAAACGTAAGACTACATACTACATTTGAATTCACACATAAAAGATTCAAGCCTGCATATATATTATCTGATTGATTTATTTTACTAAACTTACTAACAGCCACGGTACCCATGATGTACACTTTAGTACACAGTAATTAATATTCAAAAAATAAGAAAAGAAATTCTCTCAAGAGAAAACTCGCGCGAGGAAAAGAACGCGAGCTGAGCAAGAGCCAACCACGATAGTGCAAACGCGATCGGATCGGTACTGTCTCAGAAGGAAGCTTCCATCGTCGTTAACTCGCTTCTTGGCTCTCTCCCCATAGTAGAGATCGCCAAACATGGAGCTGCGATTGGCGCGCTAGTGTGTTCATCTGATCACGTGCATATATCTTTCCATGTGGATGATCTCCGAAGAATTCAACGAATGAGATAGAAAACGAACAGGTATCTCGAAGAAATATATGTGAAGAGACGTCACCTCTAAAGATGCGCATTCACTGGAAAGCAGTTCGCGAACTTTGTTGTCGACTGTTTACAAACACCACTCGTTCACGAAAAAAGAGTTCACATTAAATTTTCTAGAGAAATTGAACATGCTATCTACACCTGTATTTATTTTGAGGGCTTGTCACTTTCCTTTTTTCACTCCTAGAGCGAACTTGTAACGATCTGTTTGCAAACATTAACTGAATAAATTAAAAATAATAACCAAATAATCAATTGCAAACTATTTATTAACATTTTGCAAGTCCGCGAACAAATGTCCACATGATAGAAATAAAACTATTCGCGTGATTTAGTGACAAACTGTTTTCCAATACCTAAAGACTGTTCTTTAACACATGATCGTGGATTGTTTTTTAAAAACCGTAGGAATAACTGATTCGCCATTAATTCGATCATTTGAATTTAACAAATCTAACGACCCTTAATACTGTGGACACTCACATACATTTACATATCATGTACATTCATAAACACATATTTTTGTAAACGAAGAAAAAATAAAAGTAAGGTACTTGAAAACAACTTATTTATATAAAGAATAAAAAATTAAATTAAACACAAGAACTTGATATAAGAATAATAATAGAACTAAATAATGTAATGTAAAATAAAAATAAAAACAAAAACAAGTTTTAAATATGTGTTTTGATGTTGATGGAGCAGAATAACGAAAGTTAAAAACTTATTTTTATTTATATCCTTTAATTAAGAAAAATAAAATTATTTTGCCAAAGTGAAAAAAATTATTGACAAAAAAGTCTGTTAAGACATCGGCTAAATCGTTTATCCACGATATAATCTTATTTCACTAATCTATATATCAAATTAAAAATATTTATTTTGTTTTATAAAAATTTATATACGGAATTGAATTAATCTCGATACTGGATTATTTAATTATCCGTTAGTTTGAATTAATCCATTTAAATATGTATGTATGGATATTTATACATTTGTTGAAACATGAAGGAAACGCATCATTTTGTGGTACAGCACTGGAAGGGCGGTGGGAGTTTGGGAAACGGTTACTGACCTATCTCCTCTCATGGTTACAGTCTATCTTTGTAAGAGCAAGGCAAGGCGATGTAATATAGCGTTGTAGTGATATGAAGCCGCGATGTTTTACGATGCGAATCATACAGAAGAGGAACTTTATCGCCTAATAAAAAGTTAAGCATATCAACCGTATTTACATGTGGAAAATCTTTTAACACTTTTTAAAATATATCTACACCGTCGAATTTATAAAATTAGTATCCACTGTTAGTAATGTTTAAATTTTACCTCATGTCACGTTTGAATAATCGCATTGCCAAATGTTGATAATTAACATCCATTAGTTACAAATCAGACTTTATGTTACGTCTAATTCAAATGATAGCAATGTGTGTGCAATTGTCGACACAAACTAGGCCAAGAATCGAGAATTTGAGATCCTACGATAACTGACCTAACCGAACGTACATTCAGACGACGCCGCGACGTCGTGATGTCTACTGCAGGCTTATTTCATCGTGCAAGCTCTTTTCTCCCTCTCTTCCTATTTTCAGCCATCATCACAACACACACACATACACGTGCGCCCACACATTTAGAAATTTGTGTTTCGTTGAAAATAGCAGTTTTAATTACATATATCCATTCGCGATTCGGTCTTTCTCCTTCTTTCGTTCCTTTTTCTCTCTGAAGCATGAATCTCTTTTCACACATACACGTGAATGTCGACAAGCGCGAAATTATTTCTGCCGTCCGTTAGCTCTCTGCTTTGCCACGATTTTCAGACGTTTGTGCGAGATTTTGGAGATCCCGCACTGTCAGCGAGTGACGAGACGAACACAGAAACAGGATAATAAATTCGAGAATGCCTCGGCGGCAATTTTCAAATCGCTGCCGAAACTATGATCCATTAGCGAATAATTTCGAGACGATTATGCACTTATGGACAGAATTCATTCAATTGCTAAAACCGTTATTAAATAGACAATCAAAATTCTCAATATTTCTTTCATTTTCAGTATATAATTAATGTGAATTTTAAATATTTGGATAACAAATGGTAAATTAAAAAAAAAATGTTAGTGATACACGCTTTTTTTCTGAACGCGACTACCTTTTTTGATTTGACGAATTCCATCACTCGCGCAGTTCACTCGCCGTGATTTAATAGAATTATTCTATTTGAATTTTTTTATGTCGTACGTAGTTATAATTGACTGAAATCAGACTAGGTAAAAGCCTCCCTATTGACACAGTGCGGAAGAAGGCTTTTCGATCGATCGATCAAAAGGACATGCGAAAATGAACGTCCCTTCAAAATTTTTTAATCTTACTAATTCTTTCGAAAGGATTTGCATTTTATACCATATAAAACACGAAATCTCACATAAAATATAGAGCATAGCAGAATTGCGTTATAAAATTCGTATTTGCATCCTTTCGAGACAATAATTTCGTTTTATTTTCGCATTCACATTTAATAAGGTCTAAGCAACACAGAAGTTTCCACAAAAGGCTGAATCTAAAGAGAAAGAGAGAGAGACCTGTATTTCATACAAAGGAAGCCTCGAAGTATATCGGAGTTCGGAAATAAGGTTCCGAGCTTGAAAGCTCCTGATATCAAGACGTCGAGCTGATACAGCATCGAACCTGGCTTTGATAACGAAGTAATAAGTTCCAAGGTCTAAGTTCTTGCCGGCTGATTGCTTCAGCCCTCGGCGCACAAGGACGGTCGTTAATAGATTTCAATTCACTTTAAAGTCTTCTCGCCTCGCCGGGGATTAAACAAAATCACTCATTAGTCACAGTCAACTTTCAGCTACTAGACTGCACTTAACTCGAACTAAAAGTTGGTATTTTGCGAGTGCACATGTGAACAAGTTACATCAACGGATCCTCTACGTATCAACTCAATGAATAAACGAGAACAACGTAATCGCGAATATTATGAGGTTTCGAAAATAAAGAATTAAAATCGATCGTATGAATAGTTTGATAGTATGAATACTCAAGACTCAATCTTTCTACCACTGAAGAGAAAAACATCGAAATCGCTATGTACATTAATTTCAATGCCGAAACCATTAATGTATTATACATTAATTTTAATCGAGTTAATTCCAGCATCGACATCAAACGTACTGGAAACGTATTGAATTGATGTATAATATTAATGAAGTACATCGAGTCTGACGTATGTTTCAGTTCTCAGACAGCCAAATATAATTCATTGAATTATCAATATATTTCGATTGAAGAAAATAGAAGTCACGGTCTCTGTTTTATTATTAATTAGTTGTTACTTCGCGTCCTTATCCAATATGCGTCGTAGAATAAAAATTCCAAAAATAACTTTTACTTTTTCTCTAATTATTTAAAAGCTGGCAGTCGCGTGTTAATCGAATAATTATGGCGACAAAAGTCGATGGCCATTAGCGTTATCGTTGAGCAATCTTGTGACGATCCATTCATCCCACTATCACAATTACTCCGATCAGCTTCACCACAAATTGGCTCACTACATATATCAGTGAAATTCCACCGGATTCGGGCGACGTCGACGCGAGTGATGGAAATCGGCGAGCTTACATGCGGGGTAGCTCACGATGGCGGAAAGACTCGCAGCGGATGTCGCGGGGTGAGAGACAATCGAATCGCACACATGTACAAAGGTCGCGGGGGCGAGGTTATTGCTTTCGCCGGGGTGAACCGCGCGCGCGAGGGTGCAGGCGTCACAACAAACGGAAGTCGGAAGTGGCCGCCGATCGATTCGCAGCCCCGCTCGGTCGTGGACCTCGAAAAAGCTGGCAGCTCGTCGAAGCGCTGCCGCGGCACGGCACGGCATCCGACACGAAACACAGCCAGACTGCGTGGCGACCACCTGTGAGCTTCGTATCGGCGCCGGCGTCGCGACGCCCACGTAGGTACTATCCATCGACCGATCCGACTATATATGCCGCTCCCCCGTGAGAGTCCGCGTTCCAGCGTCGAGTTGGTCAATGACGCGCGTTCTTTGATACCGTCGGTAATTTCCCAACTTGCTAGGAACATTATCCATCTGATACAATCGTGCTTGGTGCACAATTCTTTCTCGCTTCTTCATTTAGCTCCGTAAATTTTAGCTTTGATTTCCGAGATTGAACATAGATTGCAGAATCGTTTTTCAATCATGTCGAAACGTTATTTTGTGCGATAGTCTACACGTCATTAAAATTTGGCATAAATATGTTACGTTAAAGAGAATCGGAATATTGGAATAGAATAAATATATTCTCTTTCGTATACGAAGATATGTAGGAACAGCATTTCCGCGCAGCGATCCTATAAAGATGAACATTAACTCGATTGCAGTTGCGCTACATAGTAATCGCTGTAATTAAGGTAATTATAACATTGTCTTTCCGCTTTTAACTTTATTATCTCGGAAATATTTGTACCGGACTTGCTTTCAACTCAAAACATGTTTTGCAATACTTTCCAATTAATTGTGATTCTTTATTTTCTTAAATATATTTGAAAATTAAATTTCCCATTTTCCCATAAGATTTATTTAACAAAAAAAAGTAATAAAAAATACATTATTTTATATCCTATTAACAATAATAAATTTTTAAAAATGTATGACTTTAGTAACGAAACTTTCTATCATGAAATTATCACTAAAACAATAGGGAGAAGGGAAAGAATTCATGAAAATTAATTTGCTATTTTCTTACCTCCATTGTGAATCACGAATATCTTTGAGAGATTTCTCAAAATCTGTCCACGACGCATTCAACGTGTCAAAGAGTTAACCGAAGCACAACTCAACTGCAATCGGATTTGTGTATAACATTTTTACAATAATATAATACTCTAAAAATATAACAAGCGTTAATTAAAGTATTTTTTATCTCAATATTAAGCACTTCAACATTAAATTCATATGCGAGTGATAGTTCGCTTTTAAATAAAATGTTGTTTTTTTGTCACACAAGATTTTCTATCGAAAATTAATATTGTTCCATCAAACGAGATATTTGTTTATAATGGTTAAGCAGAGCCGCGTCGAGACACTCGCGTCGCGCTTCGCGTCTCCCGCGCGAATAATCGTGGTTCTATGATGGTCACGCGATACCCAGTCGGAATCCTTTCTCTTTTCGAATCGCGAGTCGACAGTGGATACTCTTGGAGATCGAGGCGAGTAACTTAATAACGTATGCGAAAGCGTTTCGTGCCGAGCTTACTTTCGACGTTAAATTCAGACGCAGTTGACATTAATTCGTCCAGAAAAGTGCCAATCAATTTTCCATTTTTTGCAGTTTTATTTTTCACCAATTTTATTTTTTTATTTACAATTTTCTCTCATGGTTTTTTTGATAAAGTGTCTTCTCGTCGGAATATTCGTTTTGTCCATTAGACCTCCTTTGAAGTCTAACATACCAGCCTTTTTCTGTCTAACATATCAAACACGAAGACAGATTACTGTGGACATCATACAAGACGGTAAAACACACAAAGGGTTTTCCTTGAGTTCTATACACATACTTTCCCGCCCATTGGAACTTCAAAGAAGTCGACAACTAATAATAGACGTGTTCTTACTTTTCATCTATCGTGATTTCTCTCGTTCTCCGACAGCCCCGTTTTAGATACATGCAAAAATATATTTAACGACAAGATTTTTATTCAGCAATTTTTTGAATCGTTTTGCATATTTATTCTCTATCGAAGCGCGACGCAAGTGTTCAACCATTATAAATCTCATTTGGTGGAACAGTATTAAACTAATTTATGGACAGAAAATCTTGTATGACATTCAAAAAATCACATTTTATTTAATAAATCGGGAATCGTGATATTTAATCATATTTTGAAGAATACATCGATGGTAAAGTGACTCAATAGTGAAGACAAGTAGAGATGGATGAACTTATATTCGGCAAGGTTGAGTATGTCTTCCTTTTTTTCAATTACGTTCAGTGTTGCACCTGGTGAACGTAGTATACGCATGCACCATGTGTCCGCGCGCGCGCGTATATAGCGTCCGGACCTAAACGATCCTCTCGTTTTTACTCACCGGTCCTTGACTCGATTTTTGGGTCGTTGCAATATAAATACAGGCTGGTCGATAAGTTCAAGGTTCGCGGCACGGTCGAACCGAAGCCTCCGCATTTATCAGCTCGTTAACCGTTCCCCTTTCACATATAGTTTGAAACACGCCGCGCATTTTTCTCCTTTACGCAAGATTAATTGGCGCAGTCAAGCGCGAGAGCCATTTTTCAAAACGTATAATGAAAAATTTATAATTTAGATAGGAAATTAAGCGGGGTAAGCGCAATAAATTTTAACAGCGTTCTAAGAATTAATATGACTAAAATATATTAGATATGTGATGTGTGTGTGTGTGTGTGTGTATTGCGTGCGTGCGTGCGTGCGTGCGTGCGTGTGTGTGTGTGTGTGTGTGTGTGTGTGTATTATATATATATATATATATATATATATATAAAATTTATTATATTGAAAATAATTTGAATCATACTTTTATATTATTTATGCGTACGCTATGTTTATATTTATTCATGTACGCGTTTACATTTTGTCTTTGATTTTTATTTGAATTTTTATTTGAATTTTATTTTATTGTGATCTTTGAGGATGTTATTTTTTACGTATTGCTTCATGTATTGCGATAAATTTTCTAAAACCTCTAGGCTGTATCGTGAATACATTTTCCTAAGCTATCTCATGCGTTTGCTACACGCAACCAATTTAAAAATCGATATAACTGGCGTAGAATTGTTTTGCTAGAGAGTCATTGACCGAGAAACCGGCGTAGAAAGTAGAATTATTTTGATCAAGAGCTACATATGTATTCCGTGATTCGCATTGATAATTTGCGAAAACACCTAACAATTGCAAATGCGCACGTAAACAGTCTCATCAGTCTAACTGATCATTAGAATTATATAGATTACAACATTCGTGTTAATTTAAATCATGTTTTTCTGCAATTCACATTGAATGTGTAACAATTAAAAAATTGTGTTAATTATATTATAGATTTAGGAAACATCTATTATTATTTTCCAATATTCAACACGCAAGAAGTTTTACATCGATGCGTTCCATATTCGTCCAACAATTCATCTCTAATTAATATTCCGAAATAATATCTAATTAATATTCCGATTCAGCGATTCAATAATTTTTACTCCATACCTACTATAAAACTTCAATAACATACTATCATTTACATATTTCACTCGCGGTACTTAGAGTCGATTATGATCCCAATTAAACTCTAATTAACCCTGCAGCGACTTGCAGACAAATTAGCAAACTTTTTCAGAAGTCTACTTGCACGTGACACAAGCGTCCGCCGATCGTCGCGCGCGCAACACGTACATATGTATAATCTCGAAACAAAATACCTAATACAAAAAAAGCCCAAGAGAGGACTGTAAACCGGACTTAAACGACGCGTGGCTCGGTGAGCTTATTAACAAGTTGAAAAAAGAGAGAATTCGTAAAGCAAACTTATTGAAAAGAACGACCGAATCATCGTCGTTTAAGTCCGGCTTAAGACACCAAGAAATCCCACATGACAACATACTCACGCGTTCATTAAATGAGGATGAAGCTCTATGCCATGGACAAGTCCCTGACCTTCCGGAATCGCCCTGAAGATAGGTGGATTCCTCGTCGAGGAAAGAATTCTGGTTTCTTTCGGTCAGGCGTCGATTTGCCGAAGAAATGTAAAACCTGGACGTGACAACGTGACGCCGATCGCGTTACTTCGAAGCAACGTGCTGGTCGGCGCTGGGCGGATGTAAACAAGAAGACCTGAGCTTGCGCTCTGTCCGGAAGCTGCTGCCGCTCTTTCTGGTGGACGACTTCTTCGTCTTCTCACCCTCCCTTCCTCTCCTATCTCTTCCTTTTCCCGTGCTACGCTATTGCGTGGCACTGATGCCCGTTCGCGTGTGCGTGCACGATCCCGGCGAGTTTTGTGCCGGCCGGCTGATCCGTTTTCACTCTCAGTACGTCTGCGACGCTGCGCCGCCCATGGCGGTGTAATGGCGACGCTCAGTTGGTTATGGGGGTCGCCGCGCGCGCGAAGCCACCCCCATGCAATGTGGAAAGGCGATCAATACCTAACTCTCGCGATTCCCGCTTTTCCACCCTGTGGACGTTCCTCTGTCCCCTTTCGACAACGTACTGTTGCGCCTATATTGATGTCGGTGGTAAGCCTGGCGTTCGTAGGGGTAGCGATGGTCGTTGCGTCAAAACAGTCTCGTGGAACGAGCCTCGCTTTATCGGGTAGACGTGTAGGGAGGACAGAGGATTTCAGGGTTATTGCAGGTGGAATGGTAGGGTTAACGCCAGCGCGCCGAGAAGACGAATCGCGCGCGGCTCTTTGTTCTCTTTTTTTACCATCGTTTCGAGAGAACTTCACGCTTGTAAAAAACATGAAATGAGTTAGATATATAGCTGTAATCAAAAATTAAAAAATTGAATTTTTTTCAAAATTTTATTACATTTTTCAGCGTTTAAAACTAATAACGAACACTAATAACTGAGAATAGGGTCGCAATTGTATCAAACAACTAACTGTATAGAATGTATAGAATAGAATAGAATCCGTGCAAAGGAGTTATAAAAAAAGTATACAATATTCACATAAACAATGTTATTAAGCTATACCAAGATCTTAGCATGGACCGAATGTGGCCTGTTCTGTTCTACAAATAACAGAGTTTTTTCACGTATATAGCATGTAATAAAGTAACAACAATATTGTAAAATATAATTAATATAATTAGAATAAAACGTGTTTGACGTTATCGTCTCTCTCTGTCCGCACTTCTCCATATTTTCCATTATTCCATTAAGGAGCCCAAGTCAATTTGGAAGCAGTCTGGCGAGTCTATTGATTTTATACATTATGACTTAAACGGCTCCATGTAACGATGGATACGAGATTGTATCGTGGGGTTTGACTAAAATGCACCCTCTTTCGAGTGTCCGGAATCCGACGACGAGGGGTGGATTTAGTCTGTAATTACAGATACTTCCCCCACGGATGACCCTCTACCGAGCTGCCTGGATGAAAATGGTGCTTTACAACAGCATGATAGCGAGTAATATTATTTCTTTGTTTTTGGTTTTCACGAAACATGAATATTCGCGTGTCGCTTATTTGCCTCTACTTTGCAGCCGCCCCGATCAAGAGGATCGCGGTGATGTTATAACGAGGTTAATTTGTAAGCGAAAGAGAGTAGGGTAAACTTTTTACGCGATATCTAGCTTGTAGAATCGACTGACAGGCTATTTTTATTGTTACGAAGCATCATAATTAAAGTTCCAGCGTTCCCATTTTATCGGTTATTTTCTGTTAGAGAGGATATTTAACCGTTTAGTTTGTGGTACGTAAAAAACAATTATTGATGAAGAAACACACTGCTGTCACGACATGTCTTTCTCATCATCAGCTTATTACTTTTTCACTAATCGGTACAAGCGATATTATCGATTAGCGGCGGGGAAACTTTATCTATTCTTAACTGCGATTTCTCTTTCCTTCTACTACGACTTAGCTAAATAACAATATATGTGCAACAAGTGCTGACGCAGTTCTATTATTGAATGCATCTTCGCACTCCCGTAAGAACAGTCGCGTTTCCTCTTTATGTATGTATTTTCCAGGTAAAAGGTGATTTACCCTGATTGCAGATTAATTACGCTTTCGGAAACTGAGAGCCGGGAACGCACTCACACGGGACAACAGTAACCGACAAACATTAGGTATCGAGTACAAATCGAGTACACAAGGGTCGTATCGTTCGCACGCTCTCTTATGCAACAATCCTCTCACACGCCACGATAAAAATGTGTTCGTTGTATACGTCCGCAAGTACATCCCGTTCTCGCGGATTCGACTTCATGCTCTCATGGAGGATCTATAACGAGATCAATGAAATCTCGGTTGACGCAAATTAGTAAAAATAGTGCTTGCATTGTATAATATTTTCAAGTCTTGAGAAATTGTACAAGTATTTGTACAAAGTATAGATTATTTGTACAAAGTATTTGTACAAAGTATAATTGTATAAAATATAAATTATACAATTGTACAAGGTATTCTAAAAAAATATAATTGTATAATATTGTATAAAATATGTACAAATTGTTTGTATAATTGATTTTTTATGATCAAAATGAAGCAGACACAATCTAAAATTAAAACAACGATATTGAGCCTTGAAGCGGCGAGAAAATAGTAATTATAGCAATTTAATACAATTCTAAAATTAAGGCAGCAATGAGAATTTAAAGGTTTTTAACAAAGACGATAAGATATTCGCGTATTTAGTGTTAATAAATCAACAATAATTAAGCAACTTTTGTATTCGCGCGAATTATGTGAGCATTTTAGCTCGATCGAGTTTTCTTGATAACAGTAATTAAGGGACTATACTCAATTTATCAATTTAGCTAATTACACCTCAAGAGTACTTAGGGGAGTTTTCTACGTCATCGACATGTCTAAAATGAAACACTTATTTTCCCCATGTGTACATTTTCAAATATTAAAATATTAAAATAAAAAATTAATTCAGCTAATTTAACATTCATTATACAGTGAAATATATTAATATTGTGACGAGTATATGTTTCAGATAGTAAATTATTATCACTACTGTAATTAATACTAATAGTTTATTATTAACTTAAATACTTAATAATATCTGTAAATTAATTAAATGCAAGTGCAGTGTGTATCTAATGCACTTATAAAATTTATAAATAATACATTTAATTGCTTAGCATTATAAGTTATAAAGCTATCTATATGTTAAAGAGCAGAAATAGAAATAAACGCTGATGTTATGATGATGGTACACTTACAATTAATTAATCATATATTAATTATAATAAAGTTATTATTATACGCTATATACAATCGCAATTTAGTTGAGTTTTATCGACTAAATTGACATTTCTAAAGATTCAATTCGCATGAGATGGATTAGCGCCGTGAAGAGAAAGTCGTGATGCGGACTTCATTTCCGTTAGATTCGGTTTGAGGGTCGGTCATTGGGTGGCCTTGGATCCGAGAAAAGCCTACTTCAACAATGAGAGATCACGAATGTGTTCGCGGAATCGACTCCGGAATCGCGGGTATTTGGGTCAACTTGACCACGATTCTCTGCTATTTGAATTATTCCGTTGTTATATTGTTAATGGCTGCCTATCGTAGTATCAGGCAAATCATTAGTAGAAAGTCTAATTTGAAATATCTTGAATTGCCTATATTTAAAATCGTATTTCATTTCTATCATGAAATAAACGTAATAGAAATGCGGTTTGTCAATTTAACATCTGCACTTTCTAACTTTGTGAAGATTGATATTGCGATTTCATCAGGAAAGATGACTGTGATTGATGATAAATAAAAAGAAGCGTTTTCGTTATTGCGGACGAGTGTATTGCAATTCGTAAGGTACAAATAGTACAAAGGGTATAAGAGTACAAACATTGCGTAGGAACTAGATTATGCGGACATAGAAAAAGTACAGTTCAGAGACGTGATATAGCAAAGAGAATTTCCTCGTTTTCTCTCTCCTCTTATATCACTCGCAAATGCGAATTGCGTCCTTCGTGATTTCGCCCTGATTTTATCTTTTTACGGAAAGAATTCATGCCGAGATCGTAAACGCGTCAACAATGTGCGAGAGAAGTTTATTCGGAAAAGAATAAATATACTGCAAAAGGCTTTCTCTTACAACATTTGAAGAAATATGCAGCGGTCATTATATAAATCAATAATTAGGCTGTAACGAGATTGAGTCTAAATATTTAATATTTATTTTCAAAGTCTTGCTGCTCGGATATCTGTATTTTTTATATCGCTTCTTATTCTGGCTATTCTATTTAGGACAAAGATGAGAGAGAAGAAGTGAAGGAAAGAATGAACATGGGATCTCGGCATGAGTCCTCGGGATTCTCTCAATAAACGTAACATGTCGCGCGTAAATCCTATATCAGATTATAATAAATATTATATAATAGAACAACGTAATAATAAATATATTTATATCTTGTATATATAAATAGGTGTATATCTATATATATATATATATATGTATATATTATATATATATGTACATATATACATATACATTTTGTATATATGTATACATATACATGTATATGTGTTATAGGAAGAAACATGTCGACACAACTAGCGCTAAACACCGAGAGAATTCGCTTTATTGTATATTCTCCACCATTTATTTACAGCCGTCTTAGAGAAACTATCTTACAAAAGATCGACTGCACCGACCGGATAACTAGAATTCGCAACGGCGATAATCGATATCAAAGCTTCTAGCACATGTATTATTCATAAACGCCTACATTTCTATTAAATCTCGACTTCTTTCCTTCTCTCTTCGTCTTTTCTTTTATCTCATGTACAAGCACGCACTCGTAAAACACACACACACACACACACACACACGCACGCACGCACGCACACATGCACACACACACAGGCACACACGTACGCACGCACGCACGCACGCAGGCACGCACGCACGCACGCACACGTGTGCACCACACACACACGCACGCACGCACGCACGCACGCACGCACGCACGCACGCACGCACGCACGCACGCACGCACACACACACGCACACGCACGCACGCACACATGCATACGCGACCACGCGTTAATTTGTTCATTTCCTCATTCTCACTTGCCTTTGTTATCTTCTCATCGTCACATCAGTTGAGCATAAAAGAAGCTCGAATAGGTCGCTTCTAATTTTGAGATCGCGTGTCGATCGCGATCGATCTTGATCCCCTTTATCTCCTATCAGCTCGGACAGCACTCTTCTCGACGGATTTAAGGCTTAATGATATGATCAGCCATTGTACTGTATTCCTACTTCGAACGTGTTCACTTTTTCTCTATCGTTCTACTTTTGAAAATTACGCGAATCTACGATAGACTCGTGCACCGATTTGATCCTGATCACTGAGCCTTTCTGTGTTTGACGTAAAATAATTTTCTCTTGTTAACACAAGTTCAACATTGACAATAAAATGTTCGTGTAATATAAGTCACGATCGTAACAGCGGTACTAATTATTTTCATTTCTACGAATCGATTTTTATCTAAAATTATATTTTTATAAATCTTCTTGTGCGTACATCTTTTTAAATATAAAAGGACTAAAGTTTTCCGAGTTTCTTTTAGAATATTTAATATCTACAGGGTTCTCTCTTTGTTGAATTATACATGGACATCATGCAAGCCGCTCGAAAATATGAAGTTCATGGATCGTGTGGATCGATTTCGAGTTCGTTAAATAGAAGATCGAAAAAAAATAAGTTTTTTTCTTTAGTCAATTGGTTCTTTTGTTAGTATTAAAATATTTCCTCTGAGATTTATTTGTCAATCGGATAAGATCTGTAATTGTCTCACGTAATAATAATCGATAATTTCGTTTCGTTACGTTTCGTGAAATTCATGTTCACGAAAATTCACGAAATCTACTAAAATTTTGTCGCTTGTGCTATTGAACATACTCGTAATCTTCTTTCCCCGTTTGCTATTTTAGCTGTCGAGTCATCTGCATGTATGCGAATTGTTGTTTAAACTGCAGTTTGTACTACGTGGAAGACGGATATCCGTGAGAGTGTCCAAATGCCTTGGATTACGAGCACCAAACATTCAGGTCATACACAGCTAGAGAACTCGGTTCTCTCGATCGATTCATAAGTGGATCAGGATTTACGTTTTATTGTTAGTGCCCTGATTATTTTCCTGACATTCAGTCTTTCGAGAGAGGGAATTCGACTTTTCGTCAAATCCTTACTCATCACTCGGAATGGATACAAAAGTTTTATCGAACGAAGAAGATTTATTGTTCCCGTATTGGTCTAAGTCCTATGCCGAATGCTTCGATCAGATTCTAAGAAAAATCTAGACCCTTCTACTTCTAACGAATGGACATTTTGTCACCTACAGAGTTATGTATTGGATATTTGAACGATCGTTAATTCGAATATGTAACAAAGATAATGATTATCTTTCTCTGTGACTTTGTATTGGATCGTTTCTTTTGGTCGATTGAGTAAAAAAGTCTTCGTTTGAACGTCTACAAGAGACAAATTTATGTCAATTCGAATATGTAACAAAGATAATGATTATCTTTCTCTGTGACTTTGTATTGGATCGTTTCTTTTGGTCGATTGAGTAAAAAAGTCTTCGTTTGAACGTCTACAAGAGACAAATTTATGTTAATTCGAATATGTAACAAAGATAATGATTATCTTTCTCTGTGACTTTGTATTGGATCGTTTCTTTTGGTCGATTGAGTAAAAAAGTCTTCGTTTGAACGTCTACAAGAGACAAATTTATGTTAATTCGAATATGTAACAAAGATAATGATTATCTTTCTCTATGACTTTGTATTGGATCGTTTCTTTTGGTCGATTGAGTTAAAAAAGTCTTCGTTTAATACGTCTACAAGAGAAAAATTTATGTAACAGGTCGACATAATATTTATCAATTCCTGAATAAGACTCCATTTCGGGGAGGTTTGCAGATCTAACCAGTCAGATGAGAAGCACAATTGATTGTTTCATTTCCTTATATTCTTTCATGTCAATAGGTAACGCTTTTCTTATCTCCTATCGATTCGTACGGTACAAAATTGACACGAGATAACAGTGGAATCGTTTATTTGCTGCTATCACGATAGAACTTGTTTTTTATCGAATGAAATTCAATTCTCTCGTATAGTGACTCTCGTTCTGTTATTTTTGCTTTGTAAGATTATCGCTTAGGATTGTGATGGCAAGCGATAGACATCAATGCATACGTAATGTGATTTTATCGCATAAATACTGCGATTCTGCTTGTGTGGTTTACAAATATTCCCTTTTCGTGTTAGTTTTCGCGTGGCGAAGTTAGTGAGAGCTATTTACAGATATCAAGAGGATTTATTAGGACGTTCGGAAAGTTTTCGCCGTTCACATATAAAATTTGAAGATCGGGAATTGCAAGCTCTTTTGGAATAAAAACTCAACGCAAACACTGAAAGAACTTGCTCAATAGCTCGGTGTCGAAAAATCCACCATTTCTGCACGTTTACATGCCATGGGAAAGATCCAAAAGGAAAGGAAATGGCTGTCCCATGAATTGATCGAAAATGCCATTGCCAACCGTTTGAACATCTCCATTTTGCTCGCAAGGCGAAGAAAGAAGAGTTTTTGTAAGATTTTTTTTGCTCGCAAGGCGAAGAAAGAAGAGTTTTTGTGGCGTATTGTGATCAGAATGAAATGTGGATTTATTTTGACAACTCAAAACGAAACATCCACGGACACAAGACTTTGTTCTGTATTTGGTGGGATATGGAGTAGGGTGTCCCACGAAAAAAAACATTTCGCGATATCCAAAAAAGCCAGTGGTTTCTCTATAGCCCGATTCATTCTGAGTTCATTTTGAGAGCTAAAATATCATATCAGAAAGAATGATATTATGTATTATTGTATATGGTTGGAAAGATGCATTCAATATCTTTCAAATGCTTTTTACAGAATGAAAAAATATTAAGTAGAACCGGAGATATAATTTTTTTTGTATAAAAAGACATTTTTTCTGAAAAATGCTGTTAGAGCTGTAATAAATGTGGGCGCGGCAGATAAGTTTACATCCGATTTTGACAAAATAGGGCTCGTTGAACTCAGAATGAATCGGGCTAGAGAAACCACTGATTTTTGATATCGCGAAATGTTTTTTTTCGTGGGACACCCTAATATGGAGGACGTGGTATATTACAATACGAGCTGTTGAATTCGAATGAAACGGTCAACCGATGGTATACCGACGAAATAAATTCGCACAATGCCGAACGTTATCGTAATCAATTAGAGCATTTGAATGCCAAATTGATGCAAAAACGGCCATCTGTTGCATCAAATCGCCGAAAAGTGATTCTTCTCCATAATAATGCTCGGCCTCATGTTACTTTGACTGTAAAACAAAAGCTGTTTGAGCTCGAATGGGAATGTTCTCCCGCACCCAGCGTATTTATCGGACTTGGCTCCGTCGGATTAACATCTATTCCACTCAATGCAACACGATCTGGAGGATACACACTTCGCAAATTACGGAGAAGTCAAAAAATGGGTTGCTGAATGGATCAACTCAAAAAACAAGCCGTTCTATCGACACGGAATCCAACTTCTGCCAGAAAGATGGGAAAAGATCATAGTTTCCGAGGGCAAATACTTTGATGAATAAATTCATTCATTTTGTTATTGAAATAAATGCGTATTTTAAGTAAAAAAATGGCGAAAACTTTCCAAACCTCCTAATACGTCTCTAAAAAGTGTTTGTAGAGGAAGGGAGGGTCAAGGAGACTGTATATAATATTTCGATAAATTGATTTATCAACAATACGATCTCAATACGTATTTCTGGAGTTTGCTAAAATTGTTTTTTCGACGCGCGAAAGAGTCATAGTGATATTTTTCAGCGAGATGGTGATCCATTTTAGAAAGTGATTAGAATTACACAATGACACTGTGTAAATTTTATGAAATCGACCACATTTATACCGACGAAATAAATTTGTACAAGGCTAGCTAGAACACTGACCGTCGATAAATGACGAAGTAACCTACTGTTTATGGGACAATTAGCCTTTATGAGTATTTTCCTCTGCTGACGTCTTCTTCTCTATTTGCGATCAAATTATGTATGTAACATCGAGACATCGAGACCCCGAATCCATTTATTATATCATTAGCTTTCTGATATATACTCTGAAATCGATACAAATTACGTGCGTATGAACTGTCGTCTATTAATGCTTTAATCACGTTCGGACGTCTAGAAAAGTTCTATCCACCTAAAGATATCGATGTCTACTTCTTATAACGTCGCCCGGCGAATTCTTCCCCTTCAAAATAATTTTCGTGACTCGACATCGTTCTCGATCATATAAAATACGCCGGATCATTCTCCGCGATAGCATCAAGCCTTGACAGTTGACTCTTGGGACGCGGGACTCCACTGGTCTTCCATATGACGTCACGGGACCCCTTGCGTCACATGTAAGTCGGTTTCACCTTATAGGCCCGCTTCCACACCTCGCATAGGCACACGGTGCTGTGGAATCTGTAGAAGATCGCCAGCGGCATGGAGACGTGAGTGATAATCGTCCACGCCCAGAGGCCGTAAAAATGCAATTGCACTGGGTGCGATTCCGCCCGTGACTTCTCCAACGTGTTGATCGCCCACATAGCCAGATTCGTCACCAACAGAAACGTCACGATTTCCCTGCCCGGCTTTCTGCGTATCTGTTCGGCGGTGGCAACTGTGCGCCTCGATGCGTCTAGGATGAAGATGGTCTGGCAGGTGGTCTGGACGACGCTGGCCAGAGCGGTGACCAGCACAAGCACTGTGTGCTTTTGCAAGGTGAAGTGGCCGCCGATGATAGTGAACGTAGAATAGATGAACATGCCGGTCTGAGCGGCCACCAGAAGGATGTTGTCGAGCTCCAGATTTCTGCCGCCGTCGTAGCGCAGTTTACGCATTTGGAACATGCCGATCAGCGTCGCCAGGGTCGACATTCCGTAAAGCGTCAGCTCGCAGACGTTCACCTCGGTCACGGCGAGGCTGACCAGTTCTGGCCGTGAAATGAGGACGAAGAAGAGGATGAGGGAGATTATGGTCAGCACTAGAATCAGAATGCCTACGAAGAGGCCCTTGTGCGCGCGGGCGCAATCCACGCTGTAATGGTGAGGCGATTTCCTGCGAATAATTCGAAGTTCGTCATTTGAAGTTTGCGAATTAGTGACGTAAGTTCTAGTGACAGTTTATTACGCGTTAAGATATTATTCACAATCGATTGTCTGGTAAGCTGCCAGTGGAATTAATTCGTAAACTGAGTTGTCATTTATATGCTTCTGTAAGTTCATTCATATTGTTCTCGCAGCTGTAGGAGTTTATTATGTAGGAGTTTATTATAATACTATAACCGTAGGCGAATGTATTGTTATCATACCTATAGGCGTGTGCGTGGTGACGTGAGCCCGGCGGCGTTGCGGGCAGCGTGAATCCGACTTTCGATATGTTTTTCCACATTACATATAAAATGGCCGCGCAAATCAAGCTATATTCTATCGTGCACGGAAAGAGGAAGGGACTGGCGTCTTGTACCAACGATCCCATTATATTCGTCCTTCTGCATTCGAACATGTGATGGGGTCCTTTGAGACCGCGCGGTAGTCGCACGTGTTCTCCATGATGAGCATGGATATGACCACCGAGATGAAGGCCTCCTTTCGAGCCTGAAAATTCGAAAGTCAGACAGATCGTAGAATTGTAATGGAAGATCACGTTTAATCGCGTTTACCTAATCTGTGGGAGATTCTAAGGGAGTTGTTCTCCGGATTGTAGAACGTGAGGATCTCGTGTTTCGTTTCCTGCACGAGAACGTTCAGCCAAACTGATAGATTCGTGCCGATCATATGCATTAGTCCAAAACGTGCAACGACGCGATGACGGTAAACCTTCATTTGCTAGAATATGAGGCAATCTAATAAGATTGATAGTAAAAAGATGATTTTACTATTAAAATATATATATATATATATATATATATATATATATATAATTTTACTCTTTCTATTCATATATTCATATCAGTATTTTTTAAAATATTGATTTCCCTGTTGGTCGATGTAGGGTCCGGAAAATTGCCCGTAGTACTTCGGGAAGTGATTCGGGACCCAAAAAAGGAAAAAAGCTATATAAACATAGGAAATAAATTGTTTCCGAGTTATAGTCACTTTTATGTAAAAAATATCATAATTTATACTTATGCGTCTGCTTTGTGATAGAAGAATAAGAGTCTGCATTCGTGCTGAAGGTGGTCATTTTGAACATCTTCTTTAATTCGATTTAAATACCTATTTATGTTTATCCTTGATTTTAAAAATAATGTAATCGTATTTACAAATATTGAAAAATTGAAAAATTAAAAATAAAAATTTAAAATTAAATAAAAATAAAAATAAAAATTTAAAATTAAAAAAGAAGGATGCCAAGCAGACTATAAATTATAATATTTTTAACATAAAATGACTATAACTCGGAAACGACTTATTTCGTGAATAACTCGGATTCCGAATCACTTCCCGACGTACTGCGATTTTCCGGACACCCTGTATATAATATGACTGATTTTAATGATAGAGGAAAGAAGCAAATTACCTGAAAGTACATCTCCTTTTTATCAGCAATTTTTTTAAATAGAAATTTTTCGTATTAATGCTTTTAAACATATGAAGCAATAACAATTTACGTTGATGAGAATTACATTAATATTAGAAGTAGATAGAATAATACATTATATCGATACTAGAGGATACTAGAGTGTTCGGATAGTCACGTTCTACTATTGTTCTCAGGGTTGTTCACCCTTCTATTTCATTAACCCCGTAACCAACGAGCTTGTGTTAGCTCCGTACTTCCGTCAGTGGACTTCCCATCCAGTTACACCATCAAAGTTTTCCGATATAACACGTGCAGAGATTCTCAAGAAATCAATGCAGAAACTTTCTACATATTCTTTTAAACTTCGTTATTATATTAATGTTTGCAGTTATATTTTTCTAATTACTTCTAAATAAATTACACTTCAATTTGAAATTTGAAGCCGTAATAAAGATACATTCTAATGTTAAAAATTGTACAGTGACCCTTAACATTTTCGCTGAGAAAAATTAAATTTGAAATTGATCAGAGAGTTTGTCATTAAAAGAAAGGTCACGAGTAAGAACGGACATGTCATTCACGTTCAGCACCCACTCACCTCATTGTTCAGGAATATGAAGTACATTTGGATGAAGATGAAGGCCATTCTCGTGGCAGGCGTGAGCGCCAGCATGATATTATGACATTTAGTGTTCTGTTCCAACTCGAAGTACTGGCCGAATTCCAACCCGGAGTAGATCATTGAGCCGATGCCGAACGCCACGGCGCCCATTCGCAGATAGAAGCTACCGTAGTGCTGGACCGGACGTGCCGCATTCACGTGTGGGTATCCGGTCTCAGGCGCGTCGCTGTCACCGCCGGCGCCGCTCGATGATCTCGACGAGTCCAGATCGCACACGTCTTTCTGCTTCTCTGTTTCGTGAATTTACGATTTATGGAGAACCGGTTAATTGCGATCTGTCATTAAGCGGCAACGATCGCCGTCATTACGGTCGGAATTGGTATCGCCTTCGGCGATCACTCTCGTTTCGACAATCCAAGAGTGGAATTTCGACGAGAAACGAAGCGAGGTCATCGTAATGATAGGTATATACAAAAACGCTGCGTCACCGTGCGCGTAAATATAGATTGATCGGTAAGTATGTAAGGCTGCGAAATAGCCAAAGTGGTGGTTTGACCACGGCGAGCTTTATCTATACTACTTCTACGCGTGACTCTACCCGAGCACGCTTGCACGAATCGATATTTCCTACGAGTCGGAAATATTTATCGCGGCAGATAGGGACGAGGGTTGAAGTAAATTTTTTACATGCATCTAGACTCACTTGGTTTCGTCTTGTTATCGCTGAACAGCATGGCGTACATGTACACAAGAAAGATCATGCTGCCGAAGTAGAGGTAGAGATAGAAAGCCTCGTAGAAAGACGGCGGTATGTACGTGGATATTACTTCCGCCATGGGAAAGGCGATCCCCATCACAACCAGAAGTTTCCCGTACAACGCGCTCAAAGTGGTCGCCAGGGCGTCGCTGCAGCAGAAACGGAAATTGAAGCTGAACGAAACGCGGATCCACGTCGCGTGTGGATTAAATCCTCGCTCGAGGAAATAGATCCATCTCCGGCCGTACTTTGAGGAATCGCGCGCGCATTCCTCTTCAGTTACTACTTGCCAGTTATCAAACGAATCTCCACTTGAAATGCACCGACGAGGAATTTTATAAATCCGCTCGTCTATAAATCCACGCCGGCTTTCAGCGAAGGGGAATTGAAATCAGCGAACCGCATCAAATCGAACTAATAATTTCTCTCGTACACATAAATCCAGACGTGTCTCATTTATTGCCGCAACAAGTTTAGTTTTATTCATTTTGATTGAGAATTAAAAGAGCCGCTGTATGATTTTTTTAGCACAAAGTCTGCCTGCAGGTAGAGTCTCCTTCTCAGCCCTGACCTGGATAAAAACATCTTTTCTCGAAGGAATCATTGAAAACGAGAGATTGAGGGCAGTCGCGCGAATGATGGATCGTTAGCTCGATGCCTATCATCGTGTAACATTATAGCGGAGGTACCATTGGCCGCAAATACATCCACCCCCGTAAGAATTGGCTCAATTACCAGTAATCGCGTGGTCGCCTGTACGCGTGTGTTTGATTCATAAAGTGCCGGTAATTGCAGTGCAGACATCAGGATAACCTGGAGGATCACGTGAAATTTCCGTGGTGACCGGCATTCCCCTTCGCGTATATCAGAGGACAAAAGCGAATTAAAGTCACGAATCTTGGCGAAACGCATGGCGAACGAACAAAATCGAGCTGTGAGAAAAGATGAAAGGCTCATTTTATTACGCAGAACGTATTATTAGTGGTCATTTCGCCGAATCAACAGTTCTATGAATTAAACTAATGTTACAATTTCAGAATCGTTCCATCGCTTTGCGAAATCATGTATATGAATAATATCGTAAAGCTGCACATAATTAATAAACTGTAAATTTCTGGATTTAATAATCCAATTAATACACTAATGGTGTTTAATTGCTACAAGATTATTGCACACAGTTATTACATGAAATTATTATATGTGCACTCTTCTGTTGTGTAAATAATTATATTCCATATTGCATGAAAAAGAAGATTAAAAAAAGATTTGCGAATAATGCTGGAGAAATCAGTTTCGATTAGGCATTCAATGTTAGAAGAAGGTCCGGACCGACCGAGAGATGGTACATCGACCTCGATGCGATAGAGAAATATTTGATCCGCTACTCACCACCCAAGGTTCTTCCACTTCCGCTCGTCGGTGACCTCGAGAAAGGTCGGCGGATAGCAGACCGCCGGAATCGGCTGTGAGGAACATGGTAGGGCCAACGCAAACTGGGGTGGCCGATGAACGCGAGAAGGTGAGCTGCTGCTATGTCTAGACAGCGTTTCCGGCGAGACGATTACCGCGGATGGTGAGGCTGGTGACGGTAGCGCGACCGGCAGTCCTGGCCAACTGTATGAATGGGGAAGAGGTATAATGATTGGTAGTTTTAGAATTATTTCTATTTCAAATTGTCTCTTGATGAGTGCAAAAGTGACATTTGTAGAATTTTTTGCGATGATTACAAGAATACATAGTTATATTAGCAAAAATCCTGCTGAAAATAAAATAACAAAATGAAATAATGAAAATCAGTAATTGGCATTCATGTTACAATGACTGGTACACTTGTTAGAGTAATTAATTTCTAATTCATTAGAAATATGTTAAATAAAGAAATATCACAATTTGGAACTAGTTAATGATCGAAACTCAATATTTATTATACATATATAACTGCACTGTTATAAATGATTTGTTAATTGGATTGTTCATATGCACATCAGTATGTCGACAATCTCTGATCGATCAACCCAATGAGTTAATCAACACTGCAACTTTACTATTTGTCGTAGTTATTACTTTAAGATAGATTACTTTCTCTCTTATCACCAACAGCTGCATATTCGATGATAGTTAGTTTGTTTTGCGTTTAAATGTATCGATATATTAATCACTGTCAATCTCTGCCAATCACTTCCCGTAACTATTATTATTTCTTTTCCCCTTCTATTAGTATCTTGTTATTATTTTCTTCGTTCAGCTTTTCACGAAATGATGTTCTTGTGACGTTTCTTAAGAGTCTCACGTCCACATTCCACATATTTCTTCGTTAAGAGGAAGATACATTTCGGCAAGATATTTTATGCCAATTAATCGATTTATGTCCGCAATACGGAAGTACATAATGTGGGTAAAAATTTTTCTATCAGGAATTTCCTTCGAATTTTTAAATCATTTTGTAAGTTCTTTTACCCACCCATTTTTCACATGTCGATTGTCAAAATAACAAATGTAGAAAGATATTTAGCTAAATGAGTTGAAAAAAACAATCATTTAATGTTAATTACATTATGATAAAGAATACGAATATATGTTCTAGAGCGATAAATTTTAAGTAAAAAAAATGCAATTTGTTTTATATAACAAATATATGTATTTTGATGTTTATAATAAATAAAGATAAATTTTTTTATATTCACTTTCGAGTATAACACTTATATATCGCGTAAACATGTCTACCTTTATTTTTTATGCATTTTATGTAATGGAAATTACGAGCAATTTTGCAGCTACGCCTTTCTCATCAACTGCCATTAACGATTTTAATTAATTAATTACTCATAATGAGCTCCATATATGCTTCAATTATTTTTTATTTTTTAAGTAGAGGCTTTATTCTTGCGACAGCGACGAATTCATTTATTATAACTTTAATTCTATATTCACATTTTCTCGTGTGATCATATTCTATTCCTTGTTGGTTAGTCACGTTAATAGTACGCGTTAATTAACTTATATTCACTGTTGCTATATATATGGCTCTAAAAATATAGATATATAATAAATAAAAGAAATAGATATAGATAGATGGATAAAAAGATAAAGATATACAAATGCGTATACATTTCGTACATTTTTATATAAACCCACGCGTCTGCCTGATTTAAGGTCAACGCGGTCCGTAATGTTTAACACATTACATTGACACTGGCTGCAGGAAGAGACCGACTAGTGCTGATGGCTTTGTGAGTATCATTAGATGACGTAGCGTTAACTTTCTAACATGGGTCATTTATCTAATAATAGTCGTAGCCGATTTATTTAATCTGACACGTAATATAACATGCTTTTTTCAGTTTTTCCATGCTCCTGCATTTTCTACTTCAAGAACATGTAAAAATTTGCAAATAATTAAAGAGATAACATTAAATATTTCATCAAATATCTGACAATAAATTTTATTTCAGGGAATTCCATATTAATAAAACCTGATATGCGTTATCAAAATTATTGCAACATTATCGGTGCAGAAGTATTACCTTTTCTTACCGTTAGATCATATTTTCTAATTTCTAATATTCTCTCATAAATTTTATCAGACTTTAATCAAAGTGACTTTAAAAAAAGGTCTGCACGAGCCAATTTGTTTGCCGTTGCAATCATTATCATAGAAATTGCACTCGTCTAACGTTTCACAGAAAATTCAGTGATGTTCCGCATATTTTAGGATTTAGGAGATAAATATGGTCTGGCGTATATTGACCTAGCCTCGATATCGGAGGGTTGAAAAGAGTGAGAAAAGGATCCCGGTCCTTTTACCAAGCGCATGCAGAACGGTGTAAAAAATATTTCGCAGCAATGTGGCTTCGGCGTGATACGAAGGTAACGATAGAAGGGAAGCTTGTCTCATGCCTCCGAGCTTTTTGAAATAATCACGCGTTGTGAAGCGTTAGAGAGTGTCGTTGGCCGAGGGAAAAACGGGTAGGACAAGAGAGCACTGAGAAGAGTTGATTCAGTGGTCGAGTACTGTCCCTCGTTGCGAAGGGCTTGAGAACCCGACGCATCGCTCACTCTTTGGGGTGGAAACCTTCCGCTCTTACGCTACCTTCTATTCCTCGACGTCCCTCGCGGCATTCCGCATCCCTCGGCATCTTTTTCCCTTTTTTTGAAACTTTTCTTGGTTGGATTTATTACATTAAAATTCTTTTCAACGGACTCTGACACAATGCTGACCTGATTTCTTTGCAATTTTTGCTTAGAGAGAACGACAAAGTTCGGCGCGCATGAATCGATCGATGTTACATGCTACAATTCAATGTTACTCACTTTTATTAAATTTGCACTTAATTTAACTGACTGCGTTCTTTCCTGGAGTTAGAAATGGAGGAGAGTAGAGAAACGATCATAATAGATTCGTTATTCCCATGAAAATTTTTTTAAAACTATTGTTTGCTGAAGACTCACATTTCTATGTTCCTATATTTTATTGTAAATATTCTCACGAAGGCAAATTGCACACGTTGTCGCATACATGATCGTTTCTCGGCGCGATTTTTCGAGAAATTCTTCACGTTCTGCAAAGACGTCGTTGGCATTTTATTTGAATTCGATTGCCATGCAGTCATTGTCAAAGTACATTTCTTATTCAGAAACTCGGGGACTCGTCGCGCAATTCCTTTGAACTTTGTACCTGAGAAATTCCAGCTCTCGCTGGCCTCTCTCTTTTCCATCATTTTCCGCATATTACGATGGGAATTACGCTTCCGAGATTTCTGTCGGCGAGGAACATCGAGTCTATCGCTTGTCACTTCGTTATCCGTCATCGTTTCATATCCCTCACATATCCTTTCAATATTACTTCTTTTCCGTTTTCCGATTTGTCCTCGTGTGACTTCATTGTAAAGTAAGAATATAATCGACATGCCCGTAAAAATATAATTTTTATTTGAAAACGATATCAATGTTTAATTAGGACTCTCGTTAAATCATCAAAATTTCCGAGAAACACTTTTATATCTCTAGATGCAACAGATATCAAAATTCTGATACCTGAGCGACGTCTCCTTGATAAGCATACCCGTGACCTTGGCTCGCGCTTTCCTCAATCGTCTTGGTGGTACGTTGGCCCTCATGAACGGCCCTCACCAACGGATGACACTATCACGGCCCTCCGGCTCGTGACACAGCACTCACGGACCCCGCATCACAAACTGAGGCCCTAACCAGGACAGACCGGCTCCCTGATCATTGTATCTATCGATCCTTCTCTCTGCGTATCACTTCTCTCTATCCCTGCCTGGATGTGCGACCGTTTGATAGCGAGCTCGTTAGTGGTGTATCAAATTTGCAGCGGCGTAACACGTTGTTACATCGCCAGCGCGCCAGCTGATCGGTTTGTCTCGGTTACGTGATGGGAATTCGAGGGAAAAAGCGTTCGATGGGAAAACAGAGATTAACAGGAGAATTTGGGAAAAAGAAAAGAAGAATAACAGGCAATGTGTATTAAATGTAGAGCAAAAATGGCGAATACATTTTAGATGTTAGCATGACTACTATGCAATAAAAAAAAGACCAAGTCCAAAGTGAAAAAAAATAAGTCAAGAAAATGAGACAAATTTCTTTATACGTCAATTTTGTTGTTAAATTTAAAAATTGGGTAATTAATAGCACGGTTCCTCTTAAACAGTTTCTCTCTACTTTAAGAGATTTTTTTTAGAAAAGTGCACAGTAAATGTCGCACGGTAAAAATCTAAGATTCGTGGAAATACTGTACCTTATTCACAAGCTTCAACTTTATTTCGTTTGCCTCCTGAGATCGATGCGGCCCTCGTGCATTTACCGGAAAATATCTAACAGCATTTCCCCGCTCCCCCCCCCCCACCGTCTACCATTTTCCCATCAAGACGACAAATTCGACGAGAGAAAGAGAGGCTCCTTCGTCGGAGGACCGTGGGATATAAATTTTCCGTCGCGACACTTCTGGTATGACCGGAAATTTTTTTATCCCTCAACAAGACGAAGCATGCACGATTGTGACAGTATTGTAATAACTTGAATAATGACTTTCAACAACGCTAAATTTCTTTTTTTTGCATTAACTCTTCTTATTTTTAATTAATCTTTTAATTACTCATTTCGGTTGATGTATATACTACAATATCTCTAGAAATTCGTACTCGGAAGATACATCACGATGTAAATATTCTTCTGTTACGCGAAATGTCGTCCTGAGTCTAAGTTGATTGAATCTGCATGTAAGTCGACGGAATAAGCTGCTTTTCTGATAGATTGACGAAGAAGATTCGGAATTCCAACACGATGAAGACTTGAAGAGGGGGAGGGTGGCCTAGCAGGCCTCCGAAGGTCGACCCGGAAGCGAGAGGGAAGACACGAGCGGAGATCGAGCGTAAGCCATAACCGAGTGACAGGTCAATATTAACTCTGACGCCGATGGTCGTCCCGTACACGCGAATTCACGTTCGATATCCGGCGGAAGTAATCGAGTTCCGCGAATGGACCGAATACGCGTATGAACCAGACGCTCCCGCATGCCGGAATTCGAGAGGGACTTGGCATTCGGTTCTGTAAATCAGTTCCAGTGGAGACACTGCGACGAACAACGCGCAAAAGCCAATGCACGAACAAAGGCCATCGCATTACTATTGTATAGATATTGCATAGAAAGCCATGCGCGTTTTTCTTTCAGTTATAATAATGATAGCACGATGAATTCTTCGAAATTATGTATATGAATAATATGTGAAAAATTTGCGCCCGAAAACATCATTATAATATTATGTATTTCTAAATATAATCTATACTAATATATAAAGAGAAAGCCTGTTTTTTTGTTACCGCATAACTCAAAAACTACTGAACCGATTTCCCCCAAATTATTACACCATATTCTCATATACACTAGGGCGGACATAGGCTATATAACATGTCTAAAAATATTTTCATTATTCAGAAATTGATGTTTTTATTTTTTATCATTTACGGCTATATTAATCCATGTATTACAGTAATGTCACCGCTAGGCGGCGCGTGGTTTCATCCACCCGTAAGCAGATTATATAAGGAACTGTCTCCGGATTTCTGTATTCGCGGATTTATTTGCCGATTCAATTCTGTTGCCACTATGCCTCGAGTACGATCAAATTTATCGAGATCTACTGCCTGTGTTCGAAAAATATCACTTCCAATACGTATGATTCACTATTATTTTGGGCGAAGCCGAGACGGAGAACGCTAGTGTAATATATAATATAATATATAATAACACACGCTTGTGTGAATCTTTATGTTATAGTATCAATAATAATAATTAGATAAAAGGATTGGTGTCAAGACAGTTTTTTGCATTCGTCGGAAATCAAAAGGATTCACGCGTAACGGACGCAGGATTGATGGCGAAGGGAAAATCGGCATGTTGCTGCGAAATCGCCAAGGCATTTTTCACGATCAAGTTTAATTGCCAGTAGTGTACGAGGTGCAGGGTCGTACGCTGGGAACCGAGGGAAATGCGCGTTAATCGCAGACGGTGATTAATGCGGGACCGCCGGGACCGCCAGCGTTGGTCACTCCAATGAAGAGACGTGGAGAAACGCCGGCTCTTTAGGGGAGGTTGTAATTTACGTTGCGGTGGTGCATACAAAGCGGTCAACAATCAATACAAAACGGTGGAATCAACGGCAAAATGCTCATTTCTTAATAATTTCATTTCTATACGATGCGAGATAGAACATTGATAACGTTTTCTCCTTTCAATTCTAAATTGGTTCATTAAATGTAGAATTAAAATTTTGCAATTAAAAATTTACGCTTTAAAATCAAAGATAAGATTATTTTGCAGTGCGCTGCTCACTCGGTTCGTTTACTTTCTACTTGCTCACCGGTTTTTCAGTTCGCGTCTCGAGTAGATCATTGACAATCGCGAAAATTAGCAACGAGGGAACATGAGTGAGGTATGTCTCGAGAGAAATACAGAAGTGGGTCCAGGGGTACTTTTTGTACTCACTCTTGCATGATCGTCGCGGTCGACGGTTTTTCGATTTCCGTACTAATTGTGCCACCGTCTGGCGTTCGAAGTGCGGCCTCCAATGCGGCTGCCTCCTCCTCCTCCCTTAATTCTTCCGAAGCCTCCTCGGGGATCGTCGTAATATCCTCAATCGGCGGCAAGTCGTTCCCGTTTTCCTCCAGATGATTTTCCAGCATGGGATCGGAATTATTGTCGCCTGGCCGCGTCACTTCCTCGATATCGGAATCGATACCCTGTAGGATAGAATCAGGAAATAGATGTTACCGCAATTGATGCTAATGCTAATTTATGTAGGTTTAAATTCTTAATGATCATCTCATTTTCAGCAAAATTTTTCAGAACATTTCCTGCATAAGTTACATGAAGCTATTAAATACTTTAGCAAAATTAAAAAGGTTTCATTACATGTAATCGATAAATCAATAGCAATAAAAAAAACGCTGCATTTGCCAAATGTGATGTGAAATGACGCGAGCAAAGTAAATATTTAATAGGATCTTTTAATAGGACACACGATTTACTCGTTTCCAGAACAGCCAATTTTACAATTGTCCCACTTTTGAGAATATTTAAGAGGATATTGAATTTGTCTTTTGTGACTCTATTGATACGATTTTAGTTATTGACATCGCTGCTGCTTTAATCCGATTTAGAAGGGTCAAATGCGGATCTGAGGATATTGCGACTATGACTTAATACAAATTTATCGAATTCTGACACTCGTGTTCCAGAAATTATCTTTCATTGCTCTGCATCAATTGACGAGAACGCAAAGAATCATAATGGAATTTTCATATAATATATGTTTTACCATACATTTTACTATTACTAGATTTTACCATACATTTAATAATGTATCACTTATAATACTTTCATATTTATTTGATTATATCAAAATAAAACGTTATAGTCCTACGAAGTAATCAACGTGAATTTTGTGTAATATGTAAGGATCTGTAAATGCATATGTTTTCCAAATGCCCTTCTCATAATCCGTCGGAAGTGAACGAGTCAAGGACCTCGCAGCCTCCGTAATTCGCGCCACGCCACTCGAAATCTTTTTGGGTAATTATCTTCAGCCTTGGTTCAGACAGATGATTTTTAATTTACAAGGTCCTTCATTTTCCTCCCGCGTACCTGTGCGAAGTCCATGTAGAAGGAGTCTCTGGAGTCGGAGCTGCCCTGGCGTAGCCGGAGGCTGAGATCCGGCGAGCTTTCGCCCATCTTCCTTATCTCCTTATCTCCCTCTCGCTTTTTCACCTCCCCTCGGGCTCAACCGCACCTCTCCCTCTCGGAGAGTCCCCGACTCTCCCTCGCACCTCTCCTCGCTCCTTTCACCCTCTTTCGCACCGACCCCCTCGTCTTTGTCTTCGACACGAACTCCTCTACGGCCGGGGAATTCTAAAGAGGGTGGGCCCTTGTGCACACAATCCACCGGGTTTGCAGCCTGAAAGAATCGGCCCTTGAGAGACAGATTGCCTCAACACCGCGCCTCCTCTGCCTGCCTTTCGCATCGAGAAGAAGCGAGAGGCTGCGCGATGCAAAAATATTCCCATGAAAAGAGCCGGCGAACGCGCGTGGTCCTCGTCCCAACGACAACCCGGATATCAAAGGAGTTTCTTTCACCCCTTCGCAAAAGAGACGATCGCGAGCACACGCCGGGAAGTTATGATTTTCATTTCGATGCTTATCCCGGTTATCAGTCATCGAAGAAACTCCGGAGTAGTTGCTGAGAATTGCTCTTTAAAACCGCTCAACATATGTATATCACTGTGAAGCTGATTTTGTCTCGAAGATTGTCATGTGGCACGTAAATAAATAGACGTAAATAAATAATAATAATGATAATAACTAATAAGAATTTATTAGTTTATACGACATAAATCTGCATCCTTTTTCAGCTTTTTTTTCTTTTTCAATTAATAGGCAAAATTATCTTTCTCGCTGATTGTATCTCTTACATAATGAATATAAAATAGATAAAAAGTTATTTTTTATCTTTGGGGTAATTTAGAGTATTACGATTTTCATTACTTATAATCGCGTATTTTACGTAAGAAACTTCGACTGCTGCCGGGCAATCTCGGAAGCGGGCCTCGATGCCCTTAATTACGTAAGGGATGTACTTTGCAGAAAACTAATTACGCCAGATGGGAAATTAAATCTGGCTCTCTTTGAGTTAATTATCCCGTTCGCAGCATGGTGATAATTTCAATCGAAACTGTAAAAACATAATTACGAGCCACGACGGTTGCCCAACGGGCAACAAAGTCCATAATAGAATTCTGTACAAGACATTTTATTAATGCAAGAAACGTGAAATGAAGTCTTTAGATTTTATTGGCAAGTTAATTAAAATACATTGACACAAGTGCGGTATGCGAAACATATCGTCGTACGAAGTTACCGTACGATTTATCTTTAGATAGCGGACTTATGTGCTTACGTGCTTAGTCATGTTGGTTCTAAGTCTTACAGGCGAGCTCGCTGTATGCGGAGTTGTTAGCGAAGAAACAAGATACTCCGTTAAGACGTTACTTTATGCGCGGAGAATACATAATTACTCCTCGCGAAAATTACTCCCGAAGCCTTCGGCAATTACAATCCTCGAAACTCGAATGCTTCGCATATAATCCACCGTTGTCAAACGTTGCGTTTCGCATTTCGACAGCGAGGAAATTGAAGAAATACCGACTCGCTTTTACGTACGCGTTTATATCGCGACGATACATTCGCTAATTGAATTTCGACAAGGATACAATCGCGAAAATAAATGACAATTGAGTTACAGTTAAATTAAAAGATACCTACTGAAACCATATTAAACAGCTCGGTTGCGAAGGAAGACAATGTGCCCCGTACCTTCAGAGGACATTTGTCGTCCTACGAGTGATTCAGCGGGGCTGAAATGTTTCCTTGCCAGGACATGGGGAGCAACGTCAATGAGCATTCTTCCCGTTCCTCGTCCCTAACGCCATTCTACGACGGACCCTCCCGTTCGTCGAACGTTTTATGGCCGGTATACGTGGCATCGAATATTTCTCCATCAAAATGACTCCCCCCGCGCATTAGGGAAACACTGGGCACAGCAGAAATAAAACGTGGGGTCAGACCTACGCCTACGTTTCGGATCGACCGCAGTAACACAGATAGTTTTGTGGCATGCAGAATAATACCGATCGCAAATTACGTTACTCAGGAATTACATATATAATCATTTTTTTTTATGCGGTTCTTGGCATTTATAATAATTGAAACTATTGACACTGGTAAGAAACTCAACTTCTCGCTTTATCGTTATTTATTGTTTGTAAACCTTTTTTAAAATAAAAAAATAAATAAATTCTCAATGAGGATCAATTTCAGCAAATAACTAGAAAAAATAAATAACAGAGTTAAACGGGGAGATACATCGGGTGATAGTTTTCATATTTGGATAGAATAATTTATAGGCGTCACAATGCAAGCGACTGTGTAATGATACGTAGTAAGGCAGAAGGATTACATTTATGAGAATCGACATGGAGATTTTATATCTAGCAACGTTAATATTATCCGCATCTCTAGTACACAGTTGTTGTTTTCCCAGAATTCCACGGCAACGATTTTCCATCGCGTGTGGCGAAAGGTAGCGTATATTTTCCACTCCACGCTCATGCCGCGTAGTAGTTCATTGCCTTTTGCGCGCCGGCGATGTCGCGTTCGCGATGTTTTATCTAAACTATACGTCTCTCGCTGCCCACGCAATAAAGCACGCAACGGGATGAAAAATAAATGCCGGCAAATGATAGGCCGAGA
The DNA here is from genome assembly GCA_901521435.1 of Crematogaster levior. NCBI lineage: Eukaryota > Metazoa > Arthropoda > Insecta > Hymenoptera > Formicidae > Crematogaster > Crematogaster levior. The sequence goes on from CABEGB010000728.1 coordinate 335,709, forward strand.
GTTATCGCATCGAAATGTTGAAAAAACATACCTCTACTTAACACTAGCGTAATATTTATAAAACCGTGAAAATATCTTTCGTTTAACATGAGAAATATTCCAACATTAAAATTTTATTTAAGTAAAATTAATGTGGTTTTATAAACAAATAGCGAAGCTTGTTACTTGTTTATACTGACTTCGAGTTTATTTTTAACGAAAAAAAAGTCCTCTTCTATTTTGAATTATTTTTTTGAAATACGGAAACCATTGGAGTCGCGATATTTTCTCTAAAAAAAAAAAAAAAACCCAGATTGAGTCAAAAATACTTTTGCCAAAAATTTCGGCCATCTGTTTCAAGAATAGTTTGCCGTCCGATCGATCTTGCGATGTCGCCTTAAAATTTCGTGCAAAATATCGTTGAGATGATTCACAGCTACATGTAAATAAATAAATAAATAAAATCGCATTTATCGTTGATCTCGATCCCGCAGAAATCGAATTACGAAACGCTCGCGTTCATTTAACGCAAAGCGAAAGTTTGTTAATGCACTTAACGCATCAGCTTCTCCCTTCAACGCCGAATGCCGCGACTTCGGCGCGTCATGCTCGTTTCGCTCGAACAGAAGCGAAAGGGAGAGAAACGCACTTACAGGGAGAGCTCAAGGCATTCGCGTCGCCTTCCGGCGTTCATCTTCCCAGCACCCTTCGTCGTCGTTCTCCCGGGGGCGACGCATCCTCCCTCTCACATCGCAATGCCCATCGTGTAGTCTCTCGTTTTCACTTTCATTCGGCGCCTTCTCTCGCCGGACGCGGCCGCGGATCCCGTCATCTGCCGTCTTCCGCCTCCACCCGGGTCCACCGTGAATCCATATCCAGTAATCGGTGCCTAACGCCGCCGCCGCACCACCCACAGGTTGTAAACACACGCACCAACGCGTTTCTCACGCATACGCGTACCTGAAGGCGGCTCGCGAGTCTCTTCACGCCGCTACCCTTTTCCCCATCCGGAGGGAGGAGAAACGAAACCGAAAGACGCGCGTTTCTCGATTAAACTTCTCGTCGTTTTTCCCCCCTTTTCTCTTTTTTTTACCGGTCGACGAATTATTTTCTTTTTATTTTCCCTTTTTTTGCAGATCTCTGGGAAGGAGCCACGTTGAAAACTTGTTGAACGGGAAGAAGGACGGGATGGTATAAAAAAAGGGAGAACCGTTTCCCCCCAAAATCTCGGAGTTTGGGAACGGGGCGCGATCAATCGTGGCGCGTGTGTACGAGGCACGGAGACACTTCGGCACCTCCCGAAGAGCGCGCCGCGCGAGACATCGACATCCTGCGAAAGCCGCCGGGCTGCTGCGATGGCCCGGGCTTCGCGACGGGAGAGCGCCCGCGCCACGACGCCGCCACCCCTTCGCACGCCGCTGCGCCGAGCGACGTCGTTGCATTGCGGCGCACGCCCCGTAGCGAAAGGATGGACCCTCGGATGGGTAAGATCCGGATGACGTTCCGTCGGTACCTCGTCGATTTTCCAGAGGAAATTGAAGCTCTCGGAGCGGATTCATTTTCCTTGATATCTCTTTCGTTTCTCGCATAATTTCCTGTATAAATGTCCTGATATTTCCTTGAGTCGAGGATAATTAAAGATATTATGACGCGGGTGTAATTATCTCGTTTTACGTAGTCTGATGTAAAATATATTCGCTTTATAATGAAAGAGATGGAGCATAACGAATTGCAGCAAAAAACAATTCGGTGAGACTTGAACAAAAAAAAAAGCGTTTTTATTTGGACCTTTCCATAAAATAAGATATAATGCCGTGCACATGTTTTTTAATGTAAAAAATAAAATAGGTTTTATACATACGTCTTGTCTATAGAGTATAAATTGTAAGTGTTACGATTTTTGTAAAATAATGATCATAATACAAGCATTATGTATAAATATTGCAGATAAATGTGTGTATGTTATGTATATATATATATACGTTTAGTACAATATTCTTATTATATTTATAACTAAGATGTAACAATAAATTTGTAAATAGTATAACCTCGCGGATCTAATTGTTCTCATCAGTCTCATACTAGATTTCCGCGTACTTGTCTTCTAACCATATTCAATCAGCATTTGAACACTGTATTGTACATATATATGTATTAATTTCCCACACATTTTTGCCAAGCCAGTCCTCCGCACGTTATAGAGACAATCACATATGTTACAACCTGCATTAGAAAAGAATGGACATTAGATTGCAATAGAAATTAGAGAGATTCGAAACTGATCGTAACATCGAACTTACAATTAAAATTGCGCCGACAATAACATAGATTTTGACATTCTTCCAAAATAAGGAGCGTGCCAAGTTTCTGCTCGTCTTTCTGAACGTCACAGACTGGAATAAAAAATTAAACTTTATTGTAACATTCAATGATTAACAGTGTTAATTACAACGAATGTACTTTTACGTACATTGGCAGACAAGTTCTCCGTTTTGTTTACAAGCAGTTCCAATCGTTCACCGCGCATCGCTATATTGTCGATATTTTTTACCATAATGTCCTTAAGCTCATCTAGCTCGCCATGAACTTTGGACAATCTATCAAGATCTTTGGATTCACTATAATGCTTCTAAAGAGAAAAAAGAAACATAAGGTGCAATGAGACAAGAAAACAACGTTCAATGTCAATAATTAATGTCAAGACATTAATTACATCATTTCTGACATTACCATCTCGTTGGCCAAAACATGGCCAAATTCTGTGTTCATAGCATAGGCTATGGCAGTTTGAGCACCTGATCCATAAACAGCCAAGAATCTCCTCTTGATTTCATTGAGATACAAAAATGCTCTGGATCTTTGAAAATCCTAAAATAAACTTTCATTATGTATCCTCAATCTTAACATCCACCCCGATCTGTGCTCAGTACATACATCGTCGGTAATGCACATGTAAATAAGGCGATCCTCGCAGATGTAATGAAAAAGGTAAGGCCCTTGCGAGTACGTGAGTTTGTCATTGTCCGGTGGTATCTTTGCCAATATTTTCGCCGTGACCTCTTCAAAGTTTCCAACGCACGCAGCATGTTTCGCCAATATAATTGTACTGCGAGCTACCACACTATATAAAATTGGCATGTTGGTACCTGTGGAAAAAGAAGACACGATTAATTAAATGAGATAAATAGGTGAGTAAACAAAGATCAAAAATATTTTATTTTATTCTTGATGTATCAGCTCAGTTTTTCTTTACTGACGCAATAATATTATTCTCCCAGTGGGATCTACTTATCATATCACAATTGAAAACAGACCGTACAATGTGGTTGCACGCAGGCAAGTGTCTCATCTGCTTTTAAGCAGATAGAAGCGAAACACTCGTTAGACATCGGTAATAACACGAATTAGCGTATGACGTATGAATGGTAATTTCTGCATAAATACCCTGAGATGAGTGCATTCTCAATGTTAACCTCTCGACAAAAAATAACGAAATTTAAGTTTCCAAGATCTCTTTAGCCACTGGGATTTTGAAATTTGAATGTGAATCGCAATAGTAGAATAATTTTTTGACGGTGGGGATGAATCGGATCGAGTCAGTATTTGACCTACCTCGATGCAAAACAAAGTATTTTAACTGAGGGGACAGCTGCGCACTTTTCGGTTTACACTTTTGATGTAGCACTGGTGACGCGCAGACTTCCGTGTCGATTTTCTATCCAGGAATGGTAATCAATCGATCGATCTATCGTTTCTCTTCGAAAACCTCGGCGAAAACATCGAAATACCCTCCGTCAGATAATCACATTTCCACGAAATCATCGATGAACGAGTATAACTCTGACGACTGTGTGACAGTTCATCGGCAGGTTGTGTTCAGATTCCCCACCCGGGTGTACTATAATACTAGATATAATACTAGAAGTACTATAGCATACGTGACATGTACTATAACAACTACTAGTGTTATAGTTACACGGGGAATCTGAACGTAATCCTGGGTAGTGGGGCACCTGACCGCTGACGCTCGTTTTTGATCTTGCGCACATTGCGAGGCGCGAAATTTGAAACGACAATTGGCTTCAATGTCAATATTTCGACGAGATACAATACTGTAAAAGATTAACTCTGGGTAAGATGTGACTATCATGGTTACAAGAGGAGGTAATTGAAGTATATTTATATTATAAATTTTACCACAGATTACAAATAGATCAATAATTAAGTTCTTACACAGTATTTAATTTATAATTTTTTATTGTACATATGTTTTATAATGCATATTTACGACACAGTAATATTATATGTTATATAATACAATATAATACACTATATAATGTGAAATTATATCTTTTTCTTTACAGTTCTTTACACTTGCTTGGGTAATAAAACCTGGATGATAACGATATAATTGCAGTTTTTATTTAAAATTGAATTTTATCGAGTCTCAACTTTTGCAGTTTCTATTTCAAATAGATTTGGACGTTCCATTTTACACATATCTGGTTAAAATAACATTAAAATGACCTTTATAATAATTATTTTGGAGTCACTTTAACGTCATTTTTAACGTCACATAATAAATAATAAATTATTTTATTCATATTAGCAAAATAATACAGATGTTTAATTAAATAAATCGAAGTTGAATCAAATTTATGACATAATTTAATGACGTAATCGACGTTGATTGACTATTATAGCGATCGTAGTGGCGTAGAATCGTAGAAGTTTGGCTTTGACAACTTCTCGACGACGCTTACAACGCAATACGACCAACGTAGAACCGGCCTAAACGTCCGGAGCAACCGGCTGTAGCGGACCGGCGCATAAACCACCCACACATACAGAAAGCCTCGTTCCAATTCTGGATGATGGTTTTCGCACACCACAGATACCTTCTACTTCGCATATGTCGACGCGCCAGCGACTACATCGGGTGTGTGACTATGGTGGAAAAAGATAGCAGAATGTAACGCGAATAGATAATGGTGTCGGTCCACGACACCGAGGAAGGGGATAATCGTAATGTGTACGTGAAGCTCGATTCAGTGCCACGAAGGCTGCGAAGAGACGAGGTTTATCAGTCGATCTGATCCCTCGGGATGGTCCCGAGGAGTCCGTGAAGATCCGTGACTGTTCCCGAGATTGCGATCGTCTTCAGAATCGCTTTGGTGTACCGTGACTCTGTTTAGCGGTGATCATGGGTAAATAAATAAATAAATAAATAAATATGTATATATCGTATATATATGCTTAGCGGTATCATGGGTAAATAAATGTATATATACAGTTTGATAGTGTCGTTTGTGCAAAGATTGCCGCATCTGTTTTTATTTGAAAAGGACTTTGGACTGATGTAAGATATTCTCTCCGGTCGATCTTCTGTTCGAGAGCAATAAGTACCGATTGAACAAATCGGAATTGAGAACGTAGGTCAATACGCGAGATTGATTAAATAACTGAAAAGAAATGATAAGAAATTATATAATACAAAAATGAAACTAATATGAAACGAATGTAGATGGAAGTGTGATGATAAAAAAACAAAAAAGTTGGAAAGTCATTCTCTTACGCAATTAATTCAGGAATATTTCGATTTATATTTCAAATTCTTTTCAATCCGGAAAACACAAATTAAATATGAATAATAATAGTACAAATTATTATCAGCTATTATTATTTTTAATTAATTTACATTTATATTACATTTATCTGTGGAATAAAAAATGTGAAAAATTCAAATATGCATAAATAAAACTAGCATGATGTAATAAATGGGAAAGATAAATGATGGAACGTAATACGATAAGGAACTTGTTGCTCGTTTGATTAAGGCGATAATGATGATAAGTTATTTCAAGTATGTTATAAATCAAGTTCAATGACGAAGAAGAAGAGAGCGAAGAATGAGAAATTCAAGGATATTCGTGTATAACATCTCTTTATATATAAAATTATTTTTTAAAGAATACAAAATTTTTTCTTATATTTCTCATTTTTCGGTTTTCGGTTTAATTAATGCATTATGTTTATGACAGACAATATTTTTATATTTCATGATAGTTCACCGTTTTTTGTTTTAAACTATATTTGGAACCATGTTCCAAAATATGATATAGTTTAGCAACGATTTAAATTACAATAATTTATAATCTAAGCTAAGAAATATGTTTATTTTATACACATGTTATACTTATAATAAAACTAATAGGAATATACTACACATTCCAAGAAGGTATAAGAGTGGAAAAGTATTATAACTCGAAGAATTAATATAATATAAGAATAAATCTCGATTACGTCGGAGATGGAATCCGACGTTTCGCACGGCACATTTACTATGAGAACAAATACGTTCGTTTCCATCAATCTTATTCCTCTCGATCAATAACTACGATCAATAACTGTACTTCATCATTACATATTACGGAACAAATAATTTGACAAAATACAATTTTTGTTAGTAATTATAGTAAGACTATAATTTATTTTGTTTGTCTGTTACTTATTATTTCGATTATTTATCGCTCAATTGTTTTAATAGAAATTGTTATTAATAAATTATTACGATCGTATAATTTCCATTTATTTCATTCAATTTTTATCGGCAATTCGTAAATTTAATTTAATCAAATCTTTTTAATTCGAGACGAAGTCATCAAGTTAGTTATGCTTGAAACGTTAAAGGGACAGCTACGTTTCGCTAGCACTCGAATAATACTTGTTTCTTGCAGTATTGATCAGTATTGATTTCCGTGAGGGATGCGTAATCCCCTTGAAACACACACAATGGGGGAATCCCCCTTTTAGTAGGAGAGAAAGTGTGTTTCCAAATAAAGGGATCGAATAATATGTTTATCACAACTTTAAATTTTTTCTCGCCAGTGAACATCAAATGTAACGTTCTACACGTGAAAAAAACTCAAATCACAGGTCAAAATGTTGTGATTATTATTAATAAAATTGACCAAACTGGTAACATGTTTATCGTTTTATTTGTAGCTAAGAACTTATAAGCAAAAGTTGATCAAATTATATTGAAAGTAACAAATGTTGAAAATTAATAAATGTTATATTGTAATTATATAAAATGTAGTTACTGGGAACCAAAATGATAATTGACCTCGACAAACCATTTAACTTTTGCCAACCTCAAGTTAACAGTAGTTAAGAATAAAAAATAATTTTACTCGAACATATACGATGAACACATGCTATGCAATAAAATATTTCGCCTACGACTTGAAAAATACATATGTTAATTTACAAAACCAAATTATGAATAAGCGAAGATAAACTGTTTTTACTCACACTTCACTTCTTTTTATTCGAGAACCTTACCGAATCCACGAATACTTTGACGAATCCACGTATACTTTGTTTATATGACTACTCGGACGATAACACTTGCCATTTGCATTTTTCCGTTATCAAGTTTCTCTCGATTTTTAGGAATTGACCAGTAACTAATATAAAATGTTAATAAAAATAAAAACCGTTTCTCTCTTGCTTAGCTGAGTGCTTACATACTGTGATAAGTCTAATTGTGAGTTATCTTTGAAACTTATTATCATCAGCTGTTGAATTACCAGCAAGGCGATGATTCGCTTGCGTCTATTATCATCAGCATTTCTTAATCATCTATTTGCTTTGCAGAAATGACATGCTACTTATCGTTTTAAGCGAATATTACTTGTTCTGAAAGAAATATTGATTTTGAGATATATTGATCTTTTTTTATCAATACGATAAAGAAATGTAGGTCAGATGGTCTACACATTTTCATTCGTGAGAAAATTTTACACTTTCCTCGTATTATAAAAATTTGAACACGCGTTCTTTATTTTTAAACTTCAAAATTTCATGTTGCCGAAATTGTATTGCATTTGTATGATAACATTTGAAGCGCAATGCGGAAATAGTAGACCTACGTGATTTGCATGCAGAGTGCTAACTAGCAAGTTATTTGGCACTCGAATCTTCCTAAATAGTCACTTATCTTACCTATAAATTGAAAATGGATTTTACTCTAACAAAAGAACTTGTGTTGTGTTGAACGTAAGATATTGAAAACTTCACAGAAATATTCAACAAACTCTGAATTATAAGTTTGTTGCGCCTTGCTGCACTTAATTGTATCATCGTACGCGTTAACCAGTTTCGACATATGCATATTACATTACGGGAAATAGCTGTTGCACAAAAAAAGAACGTGAAACGATAAATGTATATCGCATCTCATATATGTCGCGTTTGGAAATACAATGCGCCACATTTTTTTTTTTACAGAATATAATTTTCCGTCCTACGATACCGTACGTGTGCGTATCGAAGCTATATATGTTTTACTTGATTACTTTCGTTGTCTACCACCTTCTTTTACTAAAAAAATGTATTATAATTTAAAGTCATTATACGTAGCATACGGTGACCTCGTTTAATGTTCATTTTATGAAACGTTTCCGGAACTCATAAAACTGGTTATGCGTCGCGGATCTAATTATTGTTACGGAAAGTAATGAGTACGACTTTTTAAGTGATCGATCGCGTTTGTGTGACTTGAAAAATAAATCAAGTCGATCTCCCGAACGACATTACAGAACTGTTTATTTATTATGAAACTCAATCTAACTAATATCAGATTGATATAATAGAATATATGAAGAACACATTTATATTATACAATTATATACATATTATAAAAATCATACAAATTTTTTGTAATCCTTTATACAATTATAATAATAATATATGTTCTATTTTTTATATGTCTCTCCTCAGACAGAATGCGACTTACTTACGTCACAACTGCCGCCGTGGGTGTCGGCACAGTGGTTTTCTTCATCTGGTGGAACAGAAGACAAAAGAGTCAGCCACCATCGAAGTGGCGAAAAGTTGGAGAGCTAAGCGATTTGACTGTATGTCCGATCAAATCACTCGGCTCAATTCATATGACAGAGATGGAATGCACGATGTTGGGATTAAAATCCGGTTGGTTGAGAGATCGTACATTGCTTGTCGTTGATCTCGAAGGGCGATTTCTCACCGCCAGGCAGCATCCTAAAATGGTCAATGTAAGAAGTTGTGGAATTAATTTTCTTTATTGTTGTAAGAAACAGAGAACAGAAAATAATTTTTTTAAATCACTTTAATATTTATATTGTATATACAGTAACAATCTCAATAATACTCTTGTACTCATTGAATTATAATATATATGGCGTTATAATCCAACGTTGAATTATGTATAATATAACATTGAATTATTGTATAATATATAAATCATGAGATTTTACAATAGATGGGAAGATAAACATTGATGAAAGAGCTATTGAGAATTTAGATATATATTCTACCGAACGTACATCAAAGTAACTGATAAATATACGTTGTAAATACGATCACTCACACACAACCTTGTTTTTCTTTTATTGTTATCATATTTTATTTACTCAATTAAAAATCGAACTAATATTGTCGATTCAAATTGTGGAAAGTTTCATTCATAGTTCTTCTACAATGTTGAAGGTATCACCCAGTTTTTCCGGTTCTGTACTTACGCTTCGCGCTCCAAGTATGGTGTCAGTGTCGGTAGACCTTGCACAACTCCAAGGCAAAAGTTTCCGAGTCGATGTATGGGGTCAAGTGGTACCGGCACGCGATTGTGGTGAGGAAGTTGCCCGATGGCTGTCACGCTTCCTTCTTCAGGAGGATACCGGCTTTAGATTGGTCTATTATCCATTAGATCGACCAGTGAGACCAATGAGACAAAAAAATAAAAAATTTTATCCTTTAGAACAAGCAACAGACATGGTAAATTTTTTTTTGCAATAATAAGATATACGATTACGTTTAAATATAATTACTTTCTTTACATACGCGTTTTATTGTTTGTTTTTGAATGTCTGAAAGCTTTTGATTATCGTAATCATTCCTTATAGACGTTTCTAACGAATTACTCTTTAACTTCGCGCTATGCATTTCCGCTATAACAAAATTGGCTAATTGTCTGACTGATGACGAAGTTGACTGATTTTCTTACGTCGTGCGTCTGTCACCACGTTACATTGGAATGAAACATATTTCGATATATTATATAATATATAATAAATCTATCAAATCTATCAAGTTGATTGGTACAAGGACAGAAAATCTTGTTGTTTATATAATATAATATAACTTGAGGAGAGCCATAATGCAGAAATATTTATTAATGTATTAATTTAATATATTTATATATTTTAATATAGTTTATAAATATTTTAATTTTTAAAAATAATATATTTATTTTGATGTAATCATAAAGAATTATTTTATTATAATATCTTAAATATGAATTGTAAATTTCAATAGGGACCCTATTCAGATGAAACAAGCTACACTCTGCTCAACGAAGCTTCAATAGCAGACCTTAATAGCCGACTGGACGAACCAATCACGTCGCAACAATTTCGCATGAATTTCACGGTCAAGGGTGTTACTGCTTACGAAGAAGATAAATGGGATTGGATAAAGATCGGGAATGTGATTCTGAGGAACGTTATGCCTTGCACAAGATGTATCTTCACTACAATAGATCCAGAAACCGGCACAAAACATGCCAATATGGAACCTTTAAAGACTTTGAAAAGGTACATGTGTATATTAAAATATATATAGTTGTAAAATAATACAATATTTCATATTAATCAGTAATTATGCATAATAGGGACGATTTAAATGACTTTGACATATATATTCTCAAGGACATAACTTGAGTAACTTTCGAAAGATTTTAGCCATCACTTGTTGTTTACTAAAAGTTATTAACAAAATAAATTGGTAAAACTGTATACAGGTAACCGATTTCAAATCTTGACATACATGTCAAAGACATGGTTCTGATTGACTTGCAAAAAGTTTCAGCTATCATTTATTATAAAGTTATGAGCAATTGAAAATAGTAAAAAAACTGACCGAATAAGTAACTGCTTGGAATATAAAACTGTGTTCATTTCAACGTGAATTATCACAGTGTTGAAAGTTGAAAACCTATATGTAGACAATTTTATATATTATATGTAAGACATGGATTTTCAAAAATAAAATTATATATAAGACATGAGTTTTTAAAAATAAAAAGAAAATAATAGAGAATTATCTTTCAACAACTGACAAAAGATGACTGACAGAACAGACTAAAAGTGTAAACATACAATTAGACCGAATAGAATCTAAATAAAGAAGATCAGGAGTTTTGCATTGAAAACATCGAAAGGTGTGGAGTGGATCTCGCTTCGCGTGGAAAGTGAAAATTTGCAGAACTATTGAACTTATTTTGTTAATAACTTTTTAATAAATAAGAAGCGATGGTTAAAACTTTTCGCACATTAGAGCTGTATTCTTGATTCTCTAAGGTTATTGAAAGCAAGGCCATGTATTTTATTGCGACATAGAATATGACGAAAATATAGCGCACACAAAATATCTTGCACAAAACGTGAAAAAATTTAGTTAGTACGTGTTTTGCTAATAATGAGAAATCTGTTTTGCACAGTTACAGACAGATAACCGATCCGCACATTCGACCCGCAGTTGGTGACAGTCCAGTTATGGGAATTCACCTTGGTCTGCGAGGACCAAACGGGATAGTTCGCTTGGGTGATCCAGTTTACGTAGGCATCTCGGAAGAGGAAGCACCATCTGTGACTTCACCATCATAGCTATACCGTTGGGACTCTTGCGAGATTTCAGAACATGAACTCGACGCAGACTCGATGGTCGAGGATCAAAAACATGAAAAGCGGAGTCCAGAATCAACGATCAAATATTGATAGAGATGCTATATACAAGTATGCGTGCAACATTTTTAGCTAGGAATTGATTTGGTGGTAAGAATTGTAAGATTATAAAATTGTACAATTGTTAGTGATATAACTTGTCTTGCGAAATGGTGTGTGTACTATGGATCTAATTCTACACGTAACATAAATCTTTAATTTTTCATGAATCATAAAATTATTAATATGTTGCGCTTTCAAAAATATATTTTGCCATTATTAAAAATAAATTAGTATTTGCTTCTTGAATATATGTTATTAAATATATATTATTTATTTAAAATTATCGATCTTTAGGATAAAAATGAAGTTAAATTTGTTTCGAAACACTCGTACGAATGGCAAAATTTTCTTCAAATAATTGCTATGGAGAAACAGGTTCTCTGGTTAATATTTTATACGATTTTAATATGATGTTATTAAGTATATAAAGTATATTATATTACATACAGCTTTGAAATGAATTATAAACATGATACCTGTGTGATAATAAAATATATTGCACAATAGTTTGCAATTTATAAAATTAGGAAACAAATAATGGTAACAATGGAATAATTGTTATTTACTACGTTTTGTGTAATATTATTACACAATATAATACACTGGTCCACAAAAAAAACGCATCACTTAAATTGCATCAAAAAATAGCCTAAATTCAAAAGTGCAAAACTCCAAGAAGAATGATCCGATCAAAGCGTTCTTGGTCTCATTTTAACGCTTGAAACCTCTAGTTTAAGATGTTTCGATGCCGATATCCGTGCATTTTCCCCCTGTCCCGGGATCTTGAAGAAAACGGACATGTCTCAAACATCAAAAAAATTGGTCGAGTTTGACAATGCCCACGGACTGAGATAAATTTTTTCAGCATGTCTCATGTCAGCCATGTTAAACCTTGCACTTTTCCCTACAAAATGAAAAAAAAAGAAGTTGATACGATTTTTTTACGCCGAGTTACGGCCATTTGAAAAAAAAGTTGCATTTTCGCTTTATTGTCGCATAACTCAGTCAAATGTCATCTGATCAAAGCGTTTTTTTTTTCATTTTAAAGCTTGAAATCTGTACTTTAGGAAGCATTAGAAACATTTTATTCATCGGTTGATCCCAATTTGTTGCAATTGTTTAACAAACATGATGTTTTAAAGAAAACAAAACTTTTCATGACCCCATGGCATGCAGAACAATTTTTTTGCTTAACCTCGTCCACAACACTTTAAAATACGCATTTTTCCGAACAAAATGAAAAAAAAATCATCTTTGTACGATTTTTTTTAGCGAAGTTACAGCTGTTTAAATTCAACGTGATTTTCTCACATTACTCCAGTATGCACGAAATGAAACTGAAAAATGCGAAAAACAGTGTTAACTTTAAAAAGCTGTAACTTGGCCAAAAATGTTCCGATTAAGATGTTTTTTTTTTTCATTTTGAAGCTCCGAATGTGTACTTTAAGATGCATTTAAGACATTTTCACATCCTTTGTTCTGTTCCCTTTTTTAATGAAACGGAGGCGAGAATTGTGGAAACTTTGCATTACTCTACGACATGTAATAATTTTTTTTCCCTGAACCACGTCTGCAGCGTCGCAATGCACGCACTTTTTCGTACAAAATGAACGAATAACGATTTTCCTACATTTTTTTACATCTAAATTTAAAAAAAGTCACTAGGATTTTTTCTGACAAATTTGCGGCATATTATGCATTTTGTTCATTTACCGCCAGCATTAGAATTACCCGGTACGCACCGCGAGGAGTAACGTTTTACATGCTGACAACATTATGTTTGTTAAGTATCTTTTCTTGGATTTTCTCACACCTAAAAAGTCCAAGAAGGGAACAATTTTTCTCCAATTACTGCTGTAAATTTCACTAACTGTACCAATTGAAGTACACCAAGAAAAATTTTGATTTTACTTCCTCTCTCTAATTAAGTGTTTAGCGTATTTCAGCATAGTTGTCTAAATTTCGTAAGTTTTGCATCAACCGCAATTATCAGAGAGTAATGTAGGAATGCAGACAGAAAGTAACAGGATTTTGGATAAGAAAGTAGTGATAATTGGGTAAGAAAGTAGTAGTAGAAACACAAATAATAAATGCCTAGCACTATTGTATTCCGAGATGAGCTATGTACAAGTATTTGTGTTCGACGATCAATCGTTCGCGCGAGAACAATCGAAGAGAAAATATTTGACTTTGTTCTTCGATCCTTTTAACAGCACGCGTCTTACCCCTATTAAAAATCATCTTCCGTATCATAATCGATTGATGCATCTTCCGAGTACATACATGTATACATGTATACATATACTATAATATCTCTAGAAATTCGTACTCGGAAGATACATCACGCTGTAAATATTCTTCTGTCATGCGAAATGTCGTCCTGAGTCTAAGTTGATTGAATTTGCATGTAAATCGACGGAATAAGGTACTTTACTGATAGATTGACGAAGAGGATTCGGAGTTCCAACACGATGAAGATTTGAAGAGGAAGAGGTTGAGGCTAGAAGGTCGACTCGGAAGTGAGAGGAAAGACACGAGCGGAGATCGAGCGTAAGCCGTAACCGAGTGGCAGGTCAATATTAACTCTAACATCTCCGATGGTCATCCCGTACACGTGAATTCACGTTCGATATCCGGCGGAAGTAATCGAGTTCCGCGGATGGACCGAATACGCGTGCGAACCAGACGCTCCCGCATGCCGGGATTCGAGAGGGACTTGGCACATTCGGTCCTGTAAATCATTTCCATTGGAGACACTGCGACGAACAATGTGCAAAAGCCAATACACGAACAAAAGCCATCGCATTACTATACGAGATATTGCATAGAAAGCCATGCGCGTTTTTCTTTCAGTTATAATAATGATAGCACGATTAATTCTTGTTCGAAATTATGTATATGAATAATATGTGAAAAGTTTGCGCCCGAAAACATCAGTATAATATTATGTATTTCTAAATATAATCTATACTAATATATAAGGCCTGTTCTACAATGAGTCGTTAGTAGTAAGTCGTAAGCGAATAAACCAATTATATTCGATTATTCTTTTCTAAATTTAACTATGATTGGTCTATTCGCTTACGACCTGCGACTAACGACTCATTGTAGAACAGGCCTAAAGAGAAAGCGTATTTTTTTGTTACCGCATAACTCAAAAACTACTGAACCGATTTCCCCTAAATTTTTACATCATATTCTCATATACACTAGGACGGACATAGGCTATATAGCATGTCTAAAAATATTTTCATTATCCAGAGATTGATGTTTTTATTTTTTATCATTTACAGCTGTATTAATCCGTGTATTACAGTAATGTCACTAGGTGGCGCGTGGTTTCATCCGCCCGCAAGCAGATTATACAGGGTGTCTGAAACATTTTGGAGAAGCCGAAGAGTGCAGATAGAATAGGTCAAAATAGAAGGAATGTCGCGTATTATTTTGTAATTTTTGCAATATTTATTTCATAATTAATTACAACGTACGAGCCAATGAGTGCACGGGAAACCGGTAGGCAGGACTCTATAGAGATGTCTGATGAAAGATGGGTGTCGATGTAAAAGAGAAAAATGGCTTACTCCTTAGCAACGAGTAACAACTGATTTCGAGAGGCGGAGTAATGAGCGTCATATGACAAATCAGTCATACGGCGAAGCGATCTACAAAGGACAATCGCTGCAGCGAACGCGGATCTTTATCCGGATAGGTTTTGACGCGAAGATCCGCGTTCGTCCTTTGTAGATCGTGCCTCCCATCGCTTCGCCAACCGGCTTCTATCATCTTGCAATGAGGAGGTCTCTTCTCGTCGCGCGCTTTTACTCGCGCGGATTGGCCTATTTTATTAAATTAATTTTTCGTTAATTATTGCGAAAATAACAAAGTGGTAAAGGACTTTTCTACTTGATTTTACCTGTTCTACCTGCACACTTCGACTTTTCCAAAATGTTTCAGACACCCTGTATAAGGAGTACTGTCTCCGGATTTCTGTATTCGCGGATTTATTTGCCGGATCAATTCGGTTGCCACTATGCCTCGAGTACGATCAAATTTATCGAGATCTATTGCCCGTACTCGAAAAATATCACTTCCACGTATGATTCACACTACTATTTCGGGTGAAGACGAGACGGAAGATGCTAGTATAATATATATAATAACACGCTTATGAATCACAAATGAAAGGAGACTAGTTGACGTCAAGCTGGCATATGTAATTGGTGAGCTACGAGCCGACTTGGTTTGTCAGACTTGGTCGAATTGGTATGACACCCGCACGGAATGAGGGAGTTCCAGGTTCGAATCCTGGCTGAGGTAATATTTTTCGCAATAAATTCTTCATCTTATAAGTTTAGATCTATTTATCCCTAAATGGAAATCGAATTTAGATTTCAAAAAATTGGTGAATCACTGCGGTGTAAGTCTGACAAACCAAGTCGGCTCGTAGCTCACCAATTACATATGCCAGCTTGACGTCAACTAGTCTCCTTTCATTTGAGTTTTAATTTCTACTGGCAAAGAAAATGATCGTACGATATACGCTTATGAATCTTTATGTTATAATATCAATCATCGATGAGCGAGTACGACTCTGACGATTGTGTTCATTGACAGGGTTGTGTTCAAATTCCCCACCCGGGTGCACTATAATACTAGATATAATGGGTGCGTTCAGCAGACTCAACAGTTGAGTAATTCTTTTTAATGCGTCAACATAATTGGTCTAAATTTCGGGATCTAACAGAAAGGACCAATAATCACTGATCGCTCACTGATCTGCTCTGCTACTGAACGTAGCCAATACTAGAAGTACCATAGCATACGTGACATGTACTATGACAACTACTAGTGTTGTTTGGTGCTTTCCATTTAGTGACGCATCTCGACACAAGCATCATTCTATCTTTTTTTAACATTCATGAATAACAAAGATAGAATGACACTTGTGTCGCTAAATGGAAGGCACCAATAGTTACCTGGGTGGGGAATCTGAACGTAACCCAGCGTAGTGGGACACCTGACCGCTGCCACTCGTTTTGATCTTGCGCACATTGCGAGGCGCGAAATTTGAAACGACAATTCGCGTCAACATTTCGACGAGATACTGTTAAAGATTAACTCTGGGTAAGATATTGTGACTATCATGACTACAAGAGGAGGTAATTGAAGTATATTTATATTATAAATTTTACTATAGATTACAAATAGAATAATTAGGTTCTTACACAGCATTTAATTTATAGTTTTTTATTGTACACGTTTTACAATGCATATTTACGACACAGTATTATATGTTACATAATACAATATAATACACTATATAATGCAAAACTATATCTTTTTTCTTTACAGTTACCATTTGCTTGGGTAATAAAACCTGGATGATAACAATAAAATTGCTGTTTTTATTAAAAATTGAATTTCATCAAGTTCTAAATATACCTAGGCAAAATAAAAAATAATGATGACGTCGAGATAATGATAAAATCAGAAATGTGCATGATTTGAAATAGATGCCTTTAAAATGGAAATGTAAAATACCTGTTTTGCATTTAAAATACATTAACCACTTAAGTGGAAATGTAAAATAGTTCCAAAAACTATTTTACATTTCTATTTAAGTAATTTTCATTACCCATTCTTTATTTGAAGTATATTTTTCTTGCAAGTTAAAAAATTGTTATAATTGAGATATCTATAATAATAATTTTATTGCCAATTATATTAGAATAATTTTAGCATAACTTTGTAGCACTGTCTCCAAATACATAGCTGTGGTTTTTTGCTATAAGTCTAATTTTTAAAGATGCCTCATTGAAAAACATAAAAAATTAATGATCAAGCATGTACTCACAAATGAAATTACATGAAAATTGTCCCAAATCTTACAAATAAATAAATACTTATGCATGAAAAAATACGGCTGTTTGTACGATTTTCTTGTATGGATCATCAGGACACATCGGACCAAATCTTGCTGTATATGTTAATAGTTGAGTTATTATATTGAAGTAAAATAATTTATGGAATCTCAGAAGAATTAGAGTCAATTTTGACAAACTATGTCATTTTTTTATTCAGTATCCCTCCAAAAATCCTATAAATTTATTCAACATCTTTGATAACTAAATAAACATTTTTTTCTTTTGTTGAACTGTATAATATGTCATGCCATTGGCATATCTCATTCTATCTATTCATTGCTGAGTCTAAGCGTATGTAAGTACACGTTATTTGTTGCGTGATACGCCGTTTCTGTAATCTCTAATGTTTATATTATTAGCGGATCGTCGCCGCGATCGCGATTAGCTACGTTGTAATTATACTTACGATTAGCGATTGGTGATCGGCTGAGTTACAGCTGCTAGTGATACAAGCATAACACGGAAACATGTAGACTTTACTAGGCTTATAAATTAAAGTATAAAAAATTAAATATAAGAAAAATATAAATAATTAAAAAGAAAGAATTTAAAAACTATTTTTTATTTGCTTTTAAATGGAAAGGTCCCAACTTTTGCATTTTTTATTTCAAATAGAATTGGACATTCTATTTTGCACATATCTGGTTAAAATAACGTTACAATGACCTTTATAATAATTATTTTGGAGTCACTTTAACATCATTTTTAATATTACATAATAAATAATGAATTATTTTATTCATATTAGCAAAATAATACAGATGTTTAAATAAATTAATCAAAGTTGAATCAAACTTATGACATAATTTAATGACATAATCGACTTGATTGGCTATTATAGCGATCGTAGTGTCGTAGAATCGTAGAAGTTTGGTTTTGACAACTTCTATGACGGTTACGATGCAATACGACCAACGTAGAACCGGCCTAAAAGTCCGGAGCAACCGGCCGTAGCGGACCGGCGCATGTGCCATCCACACATACAGAAAGCCTCGTTCCAATTCTGGATGACGGTCTTCGCACACCACACTGATACCTTCTACTTCGCATATGTCGACGCGCCAGCGACTACATCGGCTGTGTGACTATAATGGTGGAAAAAGATACCAGAACGTAACGCGAATAGATAACGGTGTCCACGACACCGGTGAAGGAGATGTTCGTAATGTGTACGTGAAGCTTGATTCAGTACCACGAAGACTGCAAAGAGACGAGGTTTGTCAGTCGATCTGATCCTTCGGAACGGTCTTGAGAAGTCCGTGAAGATCCGTGACTGTTCTCGAGGTTGTGATCGTCTTCAGAGTCGCTTTGGTGTATCGTGACTCTGCTTAGCGGTGATCATGGGTAAATAAATGTATATATACAGTTTGATAGTGTCGTTTGTGCAAAGATTGCCGCATCTGTTTTTATTTGAAAAGGACTTTGGACTGATGTAAGATATTCTCTCCGGTCGATCTTCTGTTCGAGAGCAATAAGTACCGATTGAACAAATCGGAATTGAGAACGTAGGTCAATACGCGAGATTGATTAAATAACTGAAAGAAAATGATAAGAAATTATATATTATAAAAATGAAACTAATATGAAACGGATGTAGATGGAAGTGTGATGATAAAAAAACAAAAAAGTTGGAAAGTCATTCTCTTACGCAATTAATTCAGGAATATTTCGATTTATATTTCAAATTCTTTTCAATCCGGAAAACACAAATTAAATATGAATAATAATAGTACAAATTATTATCAGCTATTATTATTTTTAATTAATTTACATTTATATTAATTTATATTCTGTGGAACAAAAATGTGAAAAATTCAAATACGCATATATAAAACTAGTATGATGTAATAAATGGAAGAGATAAATGATGGAATATAGTATGGAACATAGTATACGATAAAGATTTTGAAACTTGTGATGTTGCTCGTTTGATTAAGGTGATAATGATGATAAGTTACTCCAAGTATGTTATAAATCAAGTTCAATGACGAAGAAAAAGAGAGCGAAGAATGAGAAATTCAAGGATATTCGTATATAACATCTCTTTATATAAATTATTTTTTAAAAAATACAAAATCTTTGTATCCAAATTTTTCTCATATTTCTCATGGTTTCGGTTTAACTAATGCATTATGTTTATAACAGGCAATATATTTCATGATAGTTCATGTTTTTAGTTCACCGTTTTTTGTTTTAAACTATATTTGGAACCATGTTCCAAAATATGTATAGTTTAGCAACGATTCAAATTACAATAATTTATAATCTAAGCTAAGAAATATGTTTATTTTTACACGTGTTATATACTTATAATAAACCAGTAGGAATATACTACACATTCCAAGAAGGCATAAGAGTGGAAAAGTATAACTCGGAAAATGACTACATGGAATCCGACGTTTCGCATGGCTCATTTACTACAAGAAACAAGTACGTTCGTTTCCGTCAATCTTATTCCTCTCACGATCAATAGCTGTACTTCGTTTAAATATTACGGAACAAATAATTTGACAAAACACAATTTCCTGTTAGCAATTATAGTAAGACTATAATCTATTTTGTTAATAGAAATTGTTATCAAATTATTATGATGGCATAATTTCCATTTGTTACTTACTATTTATCGATTATTATTTATAAATTGTATTAATAGAAATTGTTATCAAATTATTATGATGGCATAATTTCCATTTGTCTCATCCAATTTTCATCGGCAATTCGTAAATTTAATTTATCAAATCTTTTTAAGTCGAGACGAAGTCATCAAGTTAGTTATGCTTGAAATGTTAAAGCAGCTATGTCCAATCCAAAATCGTTACCGTGCCAATAAAATACTAGAAATGTGAAGTGAGCCGCAATACAATAAATAAATTTAAATTCTATGAATGTTGTAAATAGTTTAATATAAAAAATAGCCGTGAAAACTATATTACGCTGTTAAGCAGTCATCGCCAATATACATAGATATTCAATTACTTGTATAAAATATATTATAATATTTGTTAGATTTTTTAATGCATAAAAAAAGTATCTATGTAAAATCTATAAGGGCTACACAAAAGAAACAACTGGGCCACATGTGGCCCACGGGCCACGGGTTGGACATAGCCGCGTTAAAGGGACAGCTACGTTTCGTTAGTACTCGAATAATACTTGTTTCTTGTAGTATTGATCAGTATTGGTTTCCGTGAGGGGTGCGTAATCTCCTTGAAACACACACAATGGGGGAATCCCCCTTTTAGTAGGAGAGAAAGTGTGTTTCCGAATAAAGGGCTCGAATAATATGTTTATTACAACTTCAAATTTTTTCTCGCCAGTGAACATCAAATGTAACATTCTACACGTGAAAAAAATTTAAATCAGAAGTCAAAATGTTGTAATTATTATTAATTAAATTGACCAAACTGGTAACATGTTTACGTTTTATTTGTAGCCAAGAACTTATAAGCAAAAGTTGATCAAATTATATTGAAAGTAACAAATGTTGAAAATTAATAAATGTTATATTGTAATTATATAAATTGTGGTTACTGGGAACTAAAATGATAATTGACCTCGACGAACCATTTAACTTTTGCCAACCTTAAGTTAACAGTAGTTAAGAATAAAAAATAATTTTACACGAACACATACGACGAACACATGTCATGCAATAAAATATTTCGCCTGCAACTTAAAAAATACATACATTAATTTACAAAACCAAATTATGAATAAGCGAAGATAAACTATTTTTACTCACATTTCACTTCTTTTTATTCGAAAACCTTACCGAGAGACAAATCTACGTATACTTTGTTTGCATTGACTACTCAGACGATAACAAAATTTTAATGAAGATAAAGACCGATTTTCTCTTGCTTAGCTAAGTGCTGACATACTGTGATAAGTCTAAATGTGAGTTATCTTTGAAGCTTATTATCATCAGCATTTCTTAATTATCTATTTACTTTGCAGAAATGACATGCTACTTATCGTTTAAAGCGAATATTACTTGCTCTGAAAAGGACATGTTGATTTTTAAAGTCTTTTTTTATCAATACGATAAAGAAATATAGGTCACAATAGATAGTCTACACATTTTCATTCGTTAGAAAATTTGACACTTTCCTCATATTTTAAAAATTTGAACACGCGGTCTTTATTTTTAAACAACAAAATTTATATTATAATTTTATGTTGCCGAAATTGTATTGCATTTGTATGATAACATTTGAAGCGCGGAATTTGAATGCGGAAATAGTAGACCTACGTGATTTGCATGCAGAATGCTAACTAGCAAGGTATTTAGCACTCGAATTAACGGGTCTTCCCGAGTAGTAACTTACCTGTAAACTGAAAATGGATTTTACTCTAACAAAAGAACTTGTGTTGAACGTAAGATATTGAAAACTTCACAGAAAGAATATTCAACTCTGAATTATAAGTGGTTCGTTGCGCCTTGTTGCACTTAATTATATCACGTACGCGTTAACCGGCCTCACACGTATGCATATTACATTACGGGGAATAGCTGTTGCACAAAAAAAGAACTGGAAACGATAAATGTATCGCATCTCATATATGTCGCGTTTAGAAATAACAATGCGCCACATTTTTTTTTTACAGAATATAATTTCCCGTCCTACGATACCGTACGTGTGCGTATCGAAGCTATATATGTTTTACAATTAAATCTTGATTACTTTCGTTGTCTTCCACCTTCTTTTAGTAAAAATGTATCATAATTTAAAGTCATTATACGTAGCATACGGTGACCTCGTTTAATGTCCATTTTATGAAACGTTTCCGGAATTCATAAAACCGGTTATGCGTCGCGGATCTAATTTTTGTTACGGAAAGTAATGAGTACGACTCTTTAAGTGATCGATCGCGTTTGTGTGACTTGAAAAATAAATCAAGTCGATCTCCCGAACGACATTACAGAACTGTTTATTTATTATGAAACTCAATCTAACTAATATCAGATTGATATAATAGAATATATGAAGAACACATTTATATTATACAATTATATACATATTATAAAAATCATACAAATTTTTTGTAATCCTTTATACAATTATAATAATAATATATGTTCTATTTTTTATATGTCTCTCCTCAGACAGAACGCGACTTACATACGTCACAACTGCCGCCGTGGGTGTCGGCACAGCGGTTTTTTTTATCTGGTGGTGGTGGAACAGAAGACAAAAGATTCAACCACCATCGAAGTGGCGAAAAGTTGGAGAGCTAAGCGCTTTGACTGTATATCCTGTCAAATCACTCGGCCCAATTCGTATGACAGAGATGGAATGCACGATGTTGGGATTAAAATCCGGTTGGTTGAGAGATCGGACATTGCTCGTCATTGATCTCGAAGGGCGATTTCTCACCGCCAGGCAGTTACCCAAAATGGTCAATGTAAGAAGATGCGGAATTAATTTTCTTTATTGTTAAGAAAGAGAGAACAGAAAGTAATTTTTTAAAAATCATTTTAATATTTATATTGTATATACAGTAACAATCTCAATAATACTCTTGTACTCATTGAATTATAATATATGGCGTTATAATCCAACGTTGAATTATGTATAATATAACATTGAAATATTGTATAATATATAAATCATGAAATTTTACAATAGATGGAAGATAAACATTGATGAAAGAGCTATTGAGAATCTAGATATATATTCTACCGAACGTAGATCGAAATAACTGATATGCGTTGATAGATATGCGTTGTAAATACGATCACTCAGCCTTGTTTTCCTTTCATTGTTATCATATTTTATTTGCTCAATTAAAAATCGAACTAATAGTTGTCAATTCAAATTGTGAGAGGTCTCATTCATAGTTTTTCTACAATGTTGAAGGTATCACCAAGTTTTTCCGGTTCTGTGCTTACGCTTCGCGCTCCAGGCATGATGTCAGTGTCGATAGACCTTGCACAACTCCGAGGCAAAGGTTTCCGAGTCGCTGTATGGGGTCTAGCGGTACCTGCACGCGATTGTGGTGAGGAAGTTGCCCGATGGCTGTCGCGCTTCCTTCTTCAGGAGGATACCGGCTTTAGATTGGTCTATTATCCATTAGATCGACCAGTGAGACCAGTGAGACAAAGAAATCAAAACATTTTTCCTTTAGAACAAACGATAGACACGGTAAATATTCTTTTGCAATAATAAGATATACGATTACGTAAATATAATTACTTTCTTTACTCATACGCATTTTATTGTTTATTTTTGAATGTCTGAAAAAGCTTCTGATTATCGTAATCATTCGTCATAGACGTTTCTAACAGATCGTTCTTTATCTTCGCGCTATGCATTTCCGCTATAACAAAATTCACTAATTGTCTGACTGATGACGAAGTTGACTGATTTTGTTACGTCGTGCATCTGTCACCAATGTTACATTGGAATCATAGACGTATGATAAGTCTTATCATACGTCTATGATTGGAATGAAACATATCTCGATATATTATATAATATATAATAAATTTATCAAATCTATCAAGTTGATTGGTACAGAAAATCTTGTTGTTTATATAATATAACATAAAATAACCCGAGGAGAGCCATAATGTAGAAATATTTATTAATGTATTAATTTAATATATTTATATATTTTAATACAGTTTATAAATATTTTAATTTTTTAAAATAATATATTAATTTTGATGTAATCATAAAAAATTATTTTATTATAATATCTTAAATGTAAATTGTAAATTTCAATAGGGAGCCTATCCAGATGAAACAAGCTACACCCTGCTCAACGAAGCTTCAATAGCAGACCTTAATAGCCGACTGGACGAACCAATCACGTCGCAACAATTTCGCATGAATTTCACGGTCAAGGGTGCTACTGCTTACGAAGAAGATAAATGGGATTGGATAAAGATCGGGAATGTCATTCTGAGGAACGTTAGGCCTTGCACAAGATGTATCTTCACTACGATAGATCCAGAAACCGGCACAAAACATGCCAATACGGAGCCTTTAAAGACTTTGAAAAGGTACATGTGTATATTAAAATATATATAGTTGTAAAATAATACAAAATTTCATATTAATCAGTAATTATGCATAATAGGGACGATTTAAATGACCTTGACTTATATATTCTCAAGGACATAACTTGAGTAACTTTCAAAAAATTTTAGCCATCACTTGTTGTTTACTAAAAGTTATTAACGAAATAAATTGGTAAAACTGTATACAGGTAACCGATTTCAATCTTGACATACATGTCAAAGACATGGTTCTGATTGACTTGCAAAAAGTTTCAGCTATCATTTATTATAAAGTTATGAGCAATTGAAAATAGTAACTGACCGAATAAGTAACTGCTTGGAATATAAAACTGTGTTCATTTCGACGTGAATTATCACAGTGTTGAAAGTTGAAAACCTATATGTAGACAATTTTATATATTATATGTAAGACGTGGATTTTCAAAAATAAAATTATATATAAGACATGAGTTTTTAAAAATAAAAAGAAAATAATAGAGAATTATATCTTTCAACAACTGACAAAAGATGACTGACAGAACAGACTAAAAGTGTAAACATACAATTAGACCGAATAGAATCTAAATAAAGAAGATCAGGAGTTTTGCATTGAAAACATCGAAAGGTGTGGAGTGGATCTCGCTTCGCGTGGAAAGTAAAAATTTGCAGAACTATTGAACTTATTTTGTTAATAACTTTTTAATAAATAAGAAGCGATGGTTAAAACTTTTTGCACATTAAAGCTGTATCCTTGATTCTCTATATAAGGTTATTGAAAGCAAGGCCATGTGTTTTATTGCGACATAAGTATATGACGAAAATATAGTGCGCACAAAATATCTTGCACAAAATGTGAAAAAATTTAGTTAGTACGTGTCTTGCTAATAATGAGAAATCTGTTTTACACAGTTACAGACAGATAACCGATCCGCACATTCGACCCGCAGTTGGTGACAGTCCAGTTATGGGAATTCATCTTGGTCTGCGAGGACCAAACGGGATAGTTCGCTTGGGTGATCCAGTTTACGTAGGCATCCCGGAAGAGGAAGCACCATCTGTGACTTCACCATCATAGCTATACCGTTGGGACTCTTGCGAGATTTCAGAACATGAACTCGACGCAGACTCGATGGTCGAGGATCAAAAACATGAAAAGCGGAGTCCAGAATCAACGATCAAATATTGATAGAGATGCACAAGTATGCGTGCAACATTTTTAGCTAGGAATTGGTTTGGTGGTAAGAATTGTAAGATTATAAAATTGTACAATTGTTAGTGATATAACTTGTTTTGCGAAATGGTGTTTGTACTATGGATCTAATTCTACACATAACGTAAATCTTTAATTTTTAATGAATCATGAAATTAATATGCTGCGCTTTCAAAGATATATTTTGCCATTATTAAAAATAAATTAGTATTTGCTTCTTGAATATATGTTATTGAATATATATTATTTATTTAAAATTATCGATCTTTAGGATAAAAATGAAGTTGAATTTGTTTCGAAACACTCGTACGAATGGCAAAATTTACTTCAAATGATTGCTATGGAGAAACAGGTTCTCTGGTTAATATTTTATACGATTTTAATATGATGTTATTAAGTATATAAAGTATATTATATTACATACAGCTTTGAAATGAATTATAAACATGATACCTGTGTGATAATAAAATATATTGCACAATAGTTTGCAATTTATAAAATTAGGAAACAAATAATGATAACAATGGAATAATTGTTATTTACTACGTTTTGTGTAATATTATTACATTATAATATTTTGTTATGCGGATCTGATTCTCAAATTCTATCAGGTCTAGTGGACTCCGTCAATTTTATTAATATTTGTATCGTGTAATATTTTTCTAATTATATTTTTATACTATAAAAAATTCTAATAAATCATTGATGTGTTTTCAAATAACATTCATATGTTCATATTCATATGCGCGTATGTATATATATATTTCAAATTGTAATATTTGTAGATATTGTATAAATTGTAATATTTGTATATATTTCACACTGTAAAAAACTTCTATCTAATGCACGTAGGTAAAGTTAAAAAGACACACTCACGACTCACTTTTTATTATAATAATATTTATTTGCACTACAAAAAAACAACAGGGACTTTACATAGAGAAGTAATACGCTCGGTACAAGGACGAGAATCGCCGTGTTTTACATGCTGACAACATTATGTTTATTAAGTATCTTTTCTTGGATTTTCTCACACTGAAAAAATCCAAGAAGGGAACAATTTTTCTGCAATTACTGCGGTGACTTCCACTAACTGTACCAATTGAAGTACACTAAGAAAAATTTTGGTTTTACTCCCTCTCTCTAATTAACAGTGTTTAGCGTATTTCAGCATAATTATCTAAATTTCATAAGTTTTGCATCACCGTAATTTTCAGAGAGGAATGTAGGAATGCAAACAGAAATGTAAAGTAACAGGATTTTGGATAAGAAAGTAGTGATAACTGGGTAAGAAAGTAGTGGTAGAAACACAAATAATAAATGCCTGGCACTATTGTATTCCGAGATGAGCTATGTACAAGTATTTGTCTTTTGTCCGACGATTCAATCGTTCGCGCGTGAACAAACAAAAGGAAAATATTTGACTTTGTTCTTCGATCCTTTTAACAGCACGCGTCTTACCCCTGTTAAAAATCATCTTCCATATCATAATCACCTTTTAAATAAAAAAATATATTAGTTATTCTTACTTTATAAACGCGAATTGAAATATTTTTAACCGAAGAATCACTCAAGAGAGAGCGCGGAGAAATTTTCAACCCGTGATAGTCGGTGTATGAATCATTTCGTTCGAACTGTCAATGGAGAGCGTGTCGTATCACAAATTCAAACCGATTTTATAGTTTCACCATCTTTCTCGATGTTCCATCGTACCATGGCGGCACGAGCCACGCCGTAACGATTTAAATTTCCTAAATCGTCCTAAAACGACGATCGTTTACGGGAAGTTTCTTTATTAATATTATTCGTTAATATTATTCTAGTTAGTCTACTGAAAGATGGAAACATCAGAAGTGCAGAGAGAGAGAGAGAGAGAGAGAGAGACATATAGAAAGAAGGAAAGAAAAAGACGGAGATTTGGATAGAAACAAAAGGGAATTAGACAGTAGAGTGAACGAAGTCGAACGGAATCGAGTCGCTTGGAGGAATGCGTTTGGCGGCGAAGTGTCTAGTGTTTTTGCGAAAAGCTCGACGGCCATCGACGAAGGAATTGAGTTCAGGATCTCAGGGACAAAGGGGCAACACCATGAGATTGGTTGCCAACGTCGTACCCGTGCTCCTACTGGCAAAGGCGGTTCGGCGATGGTGCCTCTATGTGGCGTCACCAAAGCCGGATGGGCTTCTTCTTGTGCTTCCCCATCGCAGTCTTCGAGTGAGATCTTAGATGATGGAGGTGATCAATCGCGCCTTAAAGTTGACAAAGCGCTCGCTCGTGGCCGCCAGACGCTGCAAATTGAAACGAAATTATCGATTTCGATTGGACAATTGGATATTTGAATGTTCGCAATGAATTCCGACTTGACGATCTTCTGTCGATTATTCTCTCGATTACTATGAATTATATCCGCTAATTATTTCTAAGGCAAAGCAGTGTTCTCAAATAATCTTTTTCCACGCTTCGCAATTGTTTTCTTAATTTTCTTAAATTATATTTGACACAAGCTAATTTTCCTACGGGGAAAGACTTCCAAGAATTCAATTTCAGAGGGAGATGAATGGGGAAAAAACACGAGCGTTATGTTGCATGTTCCGTGGACGACGTAAAACTTCTTCCTGCTGCTCGCGTGTAATCGCGCAAAATCGCGACGCGCAGCAGAGTTTAACGGATCAAGGAATTCCGCGCGACACACAAAGCGTGGAACGCTTTCGAACCGGCGCGGATGTTCCTCGCACGAGAGAAGTTAACGTGCCGCAAATCGCTGCATAATAAAACAATTATGACCGTCGCAAAACTCAGACAAAAAAAAAAGAATCAGCGGCCAGCACAATAGTGTTACACGATCTCTTTCCTTTCTCTCCGTGCTCTTTGTCCGACTTCTTGCCATTGCGCAGTCGATCGATCAATCAAAAAATCCTAATTTGCATTACGTGATTTCTTTGCAGATAATACAGTTATATACAATTACATTTTACATATATCTAGGCAGTGAGTACTTCAGCTTGCAACTGTAATATATGCAAAACCAGTGTTTCTGCTATTTATAGATTTCAAAAGACTTATTTACGCTGCCATCTTTAATGACAATCAATTACTGTATTATTCTTTTTATTGTTCATTTTGTTACACGCCATATCTTATTGTCGGTATCTATCGACTTCGATTTCTTTCCTTTTTATGTATTTTATATTTATCTAAATATTATTTAACTTCTTTTTCTTCTACATACACCTTTCATTATTCAGCTTTAAAGGAAAAAGCAAGGCTAATTTGCATTTGTTGCTTAATGTGAGCTCCGTGCTCTGTTAAACTTAGAATATTTATAGATACAATTAGAATTATAATATTTTTTAATTCAATGTTTCAAAATTAATTCACACAAAAGCAAGTTTTTGTTACGTTAATAGTATTAATATATACATCAGCTAAGGTCATTAAAATCTTCCGTGAATTATTTGCACCTTTTTCACTTTTATGAATTACATCATGGCCAGCTGGTAAGAATAGTGAATTAGATAGTATTATTTCCTCTTTTCAATATTTCTCTCTTCAATGTTTATAATTGTTTTCCACAATTACTGAAAAAAACAATCATCGACATCTTATTAACAATTATATCTTTGTCATTAATAAAGGTTAATAAAAAATAAAAATTTAATTAATAAAATTAAATTAAATGAATAAAACCTAATAGCAAATTAATTAAATAAAAAATTTAATTTATTGTTAGAGAGATTGTCCCTTGTATACGTAAATTATTATTATTATCTCCGATAATAGTTAAATTAATTGATTTTATATTAACATTACAAATTCCAAGATATTAATTGATTATAAAATCCAAGTCATTGTACGGAAGTAACAAATGGACGAGCAAGAATAAACGTTGCGGTTACGTCGATCAGATGATCTAAGGTGAATCATTTTCCACGCTTTGCGTGGCAATTCCGACTGTTACGAGCGTAAAAGTCATTGGCTTAAAAAATCATAGTGGAATGAATAAAAGATCCTTGCGTGATCGCGCATGATCTAAGCTAGTTCCGACTTTTTAAATAGTGGCTTAAATGATGTTGCTTGGACTATCATTAATATTCTACCAATCAATAAATTATAATTGATTAATTACATTATATATTACATTATATATTACATTATATATTATATATTACGAAACACACACTGCAATTCTTCGGTTGCAATATAATTTAGATCGAAGCTCGAGAAGCTAGCTATTGTGTTATAATTATAAATCCTATGCTAACAGTAAAAAAAAAAAAAAAAAAAAAAAAAAAAAAATCTAATGATCGCAAAACAGCGAATTCTATTCTATCGCTATATATCATTTAGATCATCCATCACACACATGCTGTTTGAAGGTTAAGAATCCTTCACAGTGCGAAATAAATAATCTCCAAGCTGGAGGACAATGTTCAATCATCTACAGCCCGCTGATTTTATGTTCTACGAGCTTAAAAGTGATTGATTAAATCGTAAAGTGAAAGCGCAATTCACACGGCTATGAAATACATTGCGAGTGATGAATATCAATTCTTTCTCATCTTCTTCCCACGAACGATGTTTGTCACATTATAGATTGATTTAGCCATTTGTATCTTTCTGCATTTATGAGATGTAAATTAAACTGAGGTGAGGTAAACTTTCCATTGAACTGAAATCTTTCTGTTACTGAAATCGAACAACTTTCGAAATGCATTTATAAATTCATGCATATTCATGAATTTTTTTCGAAATTATGGTTTCTAGTGAATATATCGATGTAAGAAAAATGCGGAGGAATTCACGTACTTTCAGAATTTACGCCGTCTCGGAGATCCCTAGTTAAAAATTAAATGTAGGACAGTCGTCCACAATACGTAGTATAAAGCAAAGCATTTCGATGGTAGTCGCGACCAGTTGTCGCCTCCAGCGATCTTGCGTGCCGGGTTCGGCTCTTACATAAGTTGCAGCTGGCAAATGGACGCGCTATTTCATAGAGAAAGTGGCTTAACATTTTTACTTTCCATCGATCCCAACGGTGTACTTGCGTAATGACCCGGTTTATATCTGAAACAACACGACGCGTCGCGGCGCTACGCTTGTTCGACTGTCGGCGCGGCCGAACACGTGACTGACCACCGTAAAGCCTTTATCTGCTTTTATCTTTACCGTTCTGCGAAGCTTTAATCGCAATCGAGACCTTACACGGCTACACTCAACCTTAATAAGCATTATGCCATAAACTTGCTCTGTATAAATATTATGACAGATTAATGTTTTTTTAATTCCCAAGTTCTAAGGGGGCATTGACATTCTATCATGCATTTATTTATTTATTCCCGTGTGCGGTATGCTTCAAATCTTTAAGCGTAATCTCATTTTTCATCTTTTTTTCATCAACTTCAAATAGGTTTTTAATGCGATTCGTCACAGAACGTTGAACACGCCATATGCCTCTTAATCATTAATCTGATCAAGTTACAAGTTGATATTTCTTTATTAAAAGATTTGTAGTTTTGCGCTTTGCGTTGATGCTTTGTCGCGCGCGTTCCGTTGTCGCTCTCTGCTTTAATTAATTTCGTAATTTTATATAAGAAACCACGGCGCGAATTTCACTTCGTAAATCCGTCAAAGAAACAAATCCGTTTGCAAGTAACAATTATCGCGTGTCGACAAATGCAGTCACTTGCGACGACAGATTGGATTGTTTATCATAGGATCGCAATCGGAATTACATCACGTGCAATATTAACTTTTTCATACTCGCGTTCATTTGAATCTTTTATTAGGTTTGTAACGCGAGGCTTCGCGAATTTCACGCTGTGAACCATGATTCTTAAGAAAGAAAAATCCGTTTCCTCCTTCTGACCATGTTGCAATTGCTCGTGTTTTTCCTATAACTAATGAAATAGAGATATGGACAACTAATATACGTCAAAGACGACGCAATCGTTTACGTCAATAACATATCCACATACTGGAATTGGATTTTTGCAGTTTTTAAATAAATTATACTGTTATTTCTGACACAATTGTCTCTAACGAGATTATATTCAGTTTAACATTACTAATCGCTTAATTAATCGCTCTTTGATGTAGTTCAATCTTTCGTCACGCGATTTACTTTCGCGTAGCCTGAGTCATAAAAATCTTAAAACCTATAATCGACGTCCGGTATAAATAGTAAGTCTCTATATTGTCCTCTCATATGTGGCGTATTGACGCAGATGTCTTTCAAAATCTGTTAGGTAACCGCATATGATCACATTGTTAACACTAGCTCTGAGCTATGATTATCGATCATCAATTATCCCTCCCATTGCCCGTAGAAATCGATTGGTATGGTACATTCTCCTCGAAAATGTATACATAGCTTATGAAATTTCAAATAATTATATTTCCACAAAATCACATGATCTCGTTTTATCTTATTATTTATTTACTTCAGACGGAATGTCCTGTAGCCATAGAAAGTACTTATATCGTTATGCCTTTATGTGACAAGAAAAATATTAATGATACCAAAGACAATAACACGCGCACGTTTAGGAGCACGTTGTGTAAGATAAAATTCGAGTTGCGGAAGCTACAGATTTTATAAATCTGACGCTTTCGAAAATAAAAGATACAGGATTAGTGAAAGTTTAAATGTATCGTCTGTACTCACGAGTATGAGGTCCTGGATGAGATTCGAGAGGCCTCGATTAGCGATGACGAAAAACCTGGTGACTGGGCCGGGTACGGCCTCTTGCTCATCCGACTTTCCCTGTTCGGAACTACCCGTGGTCAGTTGGTTACTTCCGCTTCCGGCCACCAGCTGAAAAGATTACAGAGATCCATCGGCGTTAGTAGGCGGGTAAGCAGAGGGAAGTCCCGCCATTCGGAACTTTCGCGTTCGGATAGATTCCGGGACGCGTACAAATATACAGGAATTAATTACAATAATTTTGTTTGTTTGTTGGGGATATAAAATTGCGGTGTGTATTGCAGCTCCACGTCCAACTCCAGCGCTCCCGACACTACGGTGCTCTCACATCCTTATTCCTACTTGCGGCTACGACATCCGATCCATCGATCTTGCTGCTACGATCCTTACGTGCGCTCCTTCGGCTCGTAATATACTCGAGGTTCGTCTACAGGGTGTCCATACTTTTTTTTCACCCAGCTTGAGAATTACTCGAGACTGTTCTTGAGCGCAGGGCGATCCCGCGGAGCGATCGTGGATCGACATCCGACTAAGGATTTCTACATATATGGACACCCTGCGCGTGCACCATGAAAAGATGAAATCGCCATGTACCCAATGGTGACAACAGGATAAATCATACGCCACGATCGGCTCTCGATGATACGTCCCGTATCTAGCAATTCGCATTGTATAATGTCAACCAGATTTGGCGTTCAGGCAAATTCTCTAGTTACGAGCGCATCGAGTTTGTACACGTCGTGGATCAATTACCAAATTTACAATATCTACGAGAGGCAAACCTCTGTCTGGCAGACAAACCGGTTCCGTCGTGAAAGAAAATCTCCGTAATCCACAATTATCCACATTCTCGTAACAAACATTATTCGTTCGAAAAATTTGCGCGAATATTTGTTGCGATCGGTTCGTCTGCCAGATTAAACTGCGTGCGCTTTATTCCAGTGCGTCCAAAAAATACGATGAAGTAAGATACAACTACGGGCCGCTAGATATATACGGTGCAGTGGACGAGTACGAAGATCACAACAACGAGAGAATCGGCACTGATCAATGGCGGCCGCCAGATCCCGAGTGAATCGGCTTGTCTATCAGCCGGTCAGTACGCCATACAAAAAGTGTCTCTTATGTTTAGTCGGTGGTTGTCAGCGTTGCGTCGGGACCGTTGGCTTGGTGGAACAAGATGGGATTTGGAACGAGATGAATGGGCAAAATTATCTGGTTATAAATATTCCAGAGTTGAAGAAAACAAATTAATTGAGCCATTAAGGATTTACGAATATATGTTTCCTAATTACTAAATCTTTTAAACGTCGCTCAGTGTAAATTATTTTTTCTTAGTGAAAGTAAGGTATCGAAAAAGAGATTAAAGACGTGTAAAATACATCAATGTTTTTTTCATATATAGATATTCGTGTGTCGTAAGTGACGTAAGTCACACAAATATCTCACTATAAGTAATATTTTTAACGTAAGCTGAATATTTTATGCAAATATATTATACTCGTTGTACTTCAACTCTATATTGCGTAGGAATTTATAAAGTAACATCTAGTTAGGAGTTAAGGATGCGCAATTTATATAGATTACATGGCAAGACCTCGTTGCAACATTAAACATGTAAAAAGTGCGTGAATACAAAAGAAGTCGTAGCGAATGAAGAAGAATAGTTTTATAGAGGGGACGGCAGATTAGAGAACTTGTTGCATTACTTTCAAACATATACAACAGGTATATTAGAGATCTTGATATGCAATTCATGCGCAGCGAGATAGGCAAGATCGGTAAGATGCTTTGTATAAAGGAAGGAGAAACGGTGTGAGGAAGAAGAAAAAGATGCCAGACAGGAAGAATGTCGGTAACTTGTTCAGAGTAAGTCGTCGCGAGGGATTAAGTCATTATAGATAGAAAGTAAGTCGGAAGATTTAAGGAACGTCGCACAACCGAGTCGAGTGTGATGCATATGTGAAAAAGTGCGGCATGCTGGGCATGCAGATAAAGATATGTAAGGTGCGTTATAAATGTGAGCGAGATTAGAGAAGAGTTACACGAAGGAATAGTTAGAGATAACAGGAACGACTACAGTAAACGAAATTACAGGTTCTAAAAAGGGTTCTGTAAAGAGTGCACTTTGTACTTGTTTTTGCATGTAGCGCGCGATTGTGTGAAAAATGCATGCATGTAGTAATAGCGATAAAACAGTGTCTTTTTAGAAAAAATCACGAAAAAATATATCTTCGAATTATCAATAATGAAACCGGAGATAAATAGCGTTTTTTCATGCGATTGGAAGACGTGCTGGAAATGAAATGAAAAAAGTAGAGAAAGAAAGAGAGAGACAGGAGGAAAAGAAAGAAAGAAGTCATGTGCACACATACATATATATAAATATATATATATATAAAATTAGTAAAATGAGATAGATGTAAAAAGAGAAAGAAAGAAAGAGTTACTGAGCGAACCCGATAAACTCGATTGGTGATATACACGTGCGGCACCAACCGTAGACTGTCTCACATTGACAAACAGAAGAGAACGCTCATCCGTTCACGGCATATTATGCATTTTCTTGCGCAAAGCGACAAAGGCATAACGTGCCCGACTCAACGAGCGTTTTCTTAAATTTTTAGAGCAAGCGTAGATCGTCCGACGCGCTCCGTTACCAAAGTGTCGAGCCGATCGAAATACTCCCTAAAAGAATGTCGAATGCGAGCATCCAGTCTTATCGGGCCCGATCGAAGAAGCGCAGTCGCCGTATCTCTGTCGGCGGACACTTAGGCGTGTCGGAAGGATTTGGCGTACCGGTGGTAGAATGCCGGCTCCTGGGGCGGCGGTCGAGGGTGTGCCGGACGTCGGGGTGCCAGTACCGCCGGCGGGGTTGGCGGCAGCTGGGGCGGCCGGGCCCACGTCGCGCGAGGCGCTTAGCCCGAGCCCGAGGCTCTGTGTACCGGCCACGACACGGTACACCGTGCCCGCCGCTCTTGCCGCCCCGTCGGCCGCTTGCTAAACGAGAACAGAGACGAGAACGTTTCGTTTACTAGGCGCTCTCTGCCCTTGCCCGCTGGAAGAATCGCGTTTCTCTCTCGATCATTTTCCCGTCCGCCTGCGATATCGTGCGAGAGATCGCTATCTCTCCCGGCGGAACTCCGCGCGATCCTGGAACGTTCTGCAATGATGGCTGGAAAGTGGTTTGTTAAAAAGCCCCGTGATTGCATTATTTTATTGTTATTGTTAAAAAGCCCCGTGATTGCGACGAAAAATGGGGCCCTCGGGAGGTGCCTGGGGGTGGTCGTTCAGTTCACCGCCGATGATTCTCAGTCGGTTCTAGTCTGGCCGTCGTGAAAAATGGAGAGGAATTAATTGCTTAACGATACGCGCTTCTGCGAAGATTGCACAAGGGAAGCCGGTTCTATATATCAACGAGCGAGCGTAGAGTATCGTTAATGGTATTGCATATAATCTCTTCATGTGAACTTTGCTCATATAAATATGTACGCTGCAATAGTTAAAAGCCATCTGCTGTTCATCGTCTGCGATGTCGCAGACTAAAATGTCATTGGAAAAATTACGGTCAGATGTCTTTAAAAAGCCGCCTCTTATTGTATCGCTGACGTCATTTCTGATTAATTTTTTAATGTATAATTAAATCTTTTTTTTTCGCTACATAAATATCACTTCTATTTCGCAACCGCTGCGAAAATCTTGCTGCGAATTTCAAGTGAAATCATACAAGTACTTTGTTTTTGTAATGAAATAAGAGAGCAAGAGAGATATCTCTGGTATAATTTGTCGTTTATTAACAGATGAATATCCGGGGCAAGAACAAATGGAGTGTCCGTCACGTAGCGAGTTTTCTCGTTTTCTCAATCAGCGAACGGTGAAGGGTCGCAGCGCGATCGACCGGTCTGGAATCGCTTCGAGCTCGTAATAATCGTCTTTTTGCCAAGAAAGTATATAACGGCCATTGGAAACGGTAACTCGATTTTCGCGTGATTGCATCTGTCTCGTCGATGAAAAACCCGTTTCACCGATATAGACGTTGGGAACAAAAAACCGGTCGCGAGTGTCACTGTCGTGGTGCGCGACACCGTTATTGTTCACGCGCTTCAAAGTACTCAAAGACACTCAACACGCACAACCGATTTACCTCGGGAAACGTACATGGAATGTAAAATAATGATTTCGTATGACGTCGCACGTACGACAGTTAGACTTACTAGTACGACAAATCTTTTTAAAACAAAAATTCAATTAAAATTAAATTATTAAAATTAATTAAAATTATTGAAATTGGTAATTGAAATTGAATGTTTTTAGACATACCAAGTAATATATTACTAATACTACAAGAAAAAACATATATACTGTGGTATGTGATTTCCATTAGCAATACTAGTTTCAGCAAAAAATACCCCTTTAATGAGATATTGAATAACAAGATTTAAAATTAAAGACATCACGGAAAACACACTCTCTGTTTGATTTTACAACCAGCGAAAGCACCCGGTTAAAATGGATTAGGTTAGGTTAATAGTTTCATTTCTCCACACCGTGATGTCTCTCAGCCCGTCTTCGCAAATCGTCTATATATAGCATCCTTCTAACCGCAGGACGCTCTCGAGAAAAATTCCGTTATTCCTCGATGCGCATTCTAGCGGACATCTTGCGCACCTCCCTTAATTTTTAAATACCGACACGTATTTTTCTTACGTTAATGATCGCACACATTCTAATTATTGAATACTTGATTTACCTTTAATTGCCAATTTTAAATTTCTTAAAATAAAAAAATTATTAAAAGAATTAAGAAACGTCGAGAAAAAGCTAGGAATTACATAAATATCATATTTCTTCAAATAAAGATTAAAATTGGCTAGACCGCAAATGATATTTGTAATCATGGTAAAATTGTTACCTGATCAATCTCTCTATTATCATTAATTTCTTATTTAATTAACCCGCGGCGTTTCGCTATCGTTGCAAATGTGAAATCACGGATTCGCGTGGACTTTAACCAAGGACACCGGCTCCGGTCGACGAGAATCTTGACTAAGATAATTCTATCACGAGGCTCGATTGTGCCTAGGTCAGGAACCTTGGAATAGTAACCAGATGTGGTGGCGGCTAAAGGCAATTCGGTTGCCTCACTTTCACCGCCGTCTGCAACTCGATGTAGACCTTGCGGTTAACTGCCCGTTACTGGAATATCAAGTATATTCAAGATTGATTGTGGCGCGTTGTTAACAACATAACCACGAGTTTCCTTTAACTTCCTTATCCTCCCATCGTTTTTTCTTGGGTGTAATTCCGATCTCCATTTTTCACGCAGCGTTACCAAAGGCAAGTAAATCTAGAATCGATACCGCGACTCACCCTGATAATGTCGAAGAGGAAATTGCCCGATCCGGCGCTACCGCCGGCACCGTTGCCAAAACCAAATAGGAATCTCTTGTTTCTATTTTCATCCTCCTCCGTCTCGGTCTCATCCAATGGCGTCAGCTCCTGCGGCGAACTATCGCTCGGCACTTCGTCAGCGAATTGCACTCGCACTTCGTTGTTCTGCGACTCCGAACCGATCTCGTTCACTCGATTCTCCGA
This sequence comes from Crematogaster levior, assembly GCA_901521435.1. Taxonomy (NCBI): domain Eukaryota; kingdom Metazoa; phylum Arthropoda; class Insecta; order Hymenoptera; family Formicidae; genus Crematogaster; species Crematogaster levior. The sequence goes on from CABEGB010000728.1 coordinate 373,949, forward strand.
TTCCGGGTTCACGTCCTGTAAAAAAAATGTTTTCTATGGCTAACAAGGATCAAACGATAAATCGCGAACTTTTTGCCGTAACGAATAGCAATTTATTCGTTTCATCATTTTATTAATATGCGTTTCGTATCGTAAGCAACACTCATAAGATAAAGTATATTGTGACATAGATCGTTAATGACTTCGGCTTATTAATCAAATGATTCTCTTGACGAGAAGTGCACAAAAAATCACAGTTGTAAAGCAAGCAGGTCACCTGCATAATTTCAGAGTCTATAAAGTATTTAGGTCGTCTATTCCAACAATGTTTCTTATAAATTATTCATGATATATTTGACTTCCATTGCATAAATTTAATTTTTGATCGAATTCTTTTGTGCACTACAAGTATGATCAATATCACATTTTGAAGTAGCTTTTTGAAGTAGCTATGTACATTATAATTTTACGTAAGAAAATGTCAAGACGAATAACACAAATAATTTTACGAAGTTTCTAACATGCATGCATCAACAAGCGACAAAGACAGCATTAATAACAAGTCGTGCAGAATGTCTTCAATAAATATGTTAGAAAGATTTATATTAAATTATACTATCTCGGACATCTTAATCATTCATCGAAGAAAAAGCTAAGTATTGGATTATTGATTGCTAATAATTTACAAATTACTATTTAAATCTTCTATCTCTAAAATAATCTTGCAAACATTACGTAAGAAACGTACAACAAACAAGATATTTTTCAAGGTTCTCAACAGGCTAGACTGATTTATCCTGCAGCAATTAATGACTAAGGTTGCATTCTAAAATGTTTTATTTGAGGAAAATTTTACTTAATACTCTATAGCTCGCGTCACATATACTATAGAAATTGAGTAAAATTTTCCTCAAATAAGACGTTTTGGAATGCAACTTAAGTAATTAGCGTATTAAAAATAGAAATGAGAGAGAGAGAGAGAGAGCAAAAGATCGAAGAAGACTGTTTGATAAAATTGTTTCGAGAACAAACATTTACTATTATTATTCAAAACCTAAAAACCACAATGAAACAATAATCTGGTCTCGGCGGCGTGAGGAAAGAAAAATGCGAGACCTAAAAACTAAAATCTTAAATGTCAGAGTTAAAAGACGAAGAAGCAAGAGCTGTGGATAGATACAGCATAGTTTTTGAATGATTCTGTGAATATATTTAAAAACATATATATGTATATATGAACATATATAGCATGAATTGCAGACGAGAAAGAATGCATGAATTGCATACGAACAGATACTTAATTGAAATATTGTTATTTCATCTTGTGATGAAAAAGACCTGGAACCAGTAGAATAAAAATTTTCCAGTGGTCTTTATAATTCTAGTGTAGTAAGTCAATAGTGGGTCTTGGCGACATAAGTATATTGCCAATACAATATTATTAATTGATTAATGGCTAAGATAAATAGCAGACACACACGAGGATGAAACAATAGTTAGCAATATACGAAAACGTGCGCAACCGCGGCAGTCCTGGTTGCGCGGTTAACTTAGTGGTCATTATTATCCTTCGAGATCTGAGTAGTCGATCGATTCGATTCTCGTTTTCTCGAGTACCCAGTGATTAGCACATAAAGTAAACAACACGTGCCGCAGCAGTCCTGAATGCGCGGTGAGGCATTCTGCAAGGCATTCTGCATTCTTCGTGAAGATTCCTCAAGGTCATGACCTCGAAAGTTTTACCGAGCTGCTGATCAAACAGTCACAGTGTAGTGGTGACCTCATTTTCTGACAGTGACGGTGTTGTTATTGATGACTTTGCTGTAGTGGTAGCAACAATGTTGTCTCTGCTCTGTATCGTCGTTATTGAAGATGACGTGGACGAAGAGAAGCTAGATGCTTCCTCCTCGTCAGGCGGAAACGTCGGCAAAGAGATCGACACTTTGGAACTGTTCAAACCGGTTGAACTCGACTCATCATCCTCATCATCATCGAAGGGCGATTTGCCTTCTACACTTGTGCCGTCTTCGTCTCTCGTAACACCTGCGGTATTGCCGCCGCCGCCGCCGCCGCCGCCGATGCCGCCGCCTGCGCCTCCAAGAATATTACGGAGGACGACCGGACCAAGGACGCGAATGACTTCCGCGATAATAGAGTTGACCTTTTCTTCAATTCTCTAGAAAACAACAGGCCTTAGCTGGAGAGCCTTGTAGCGTCGCGATAGCTCTATCCTCCTTTTTTTTACTCAGGCTTTAAGACATCACTTTATTTTGCGATAATATCAATCGCATGACAATAATCGTTGATCTTTTTATCTATGATTGATGTAGACTTACGTTGCCTCCGGTTTATCAGAGGATGTTTTTTAACATTCGATCAATCGTCCGTCTAATAATGAATGTTCGTGCAATTGATCGATGCTGTACTTAAGTATGATTATCGCATTATCTTTTATTACCGAGTTTCCTTTCAAAGGTACTGTAAGTCATAGGAAATCAGGTTCACCGCTCTTATATAATACTCGTCGTTCATTGAAGCAGGTATTTCCGTGAGATTTTTACGATCCAACTTTAAATACAAAGACAGAATTAAACACAAGACCTGAAATGCAATTATTCCGATGACCCCGAAAGGATCTACCGTGTCATTTCGTGCGACCGTCGTCAATTGTCATGCATTCGTCCAATCATTTAAGGACGCTATACCGGAGAAATTTCGACATTCCTCCACAAACGATCTTCCGGTTCGCGCAAACCGTGACTTCGTGGCAATGCGATAACTCAATGCTATTTTCACAAGGTTCGTTACTAAATCAATCGCCATTGTTGTATACACGCACATGCTACAGCATGCAAGAGAAGCCGACGTCGCTGACCGACGCCGAAGAAGTCATTTCCATTAACGAGACAAAAAGTCGCACAGCGTATTATTAGTCAAATTAGGAAGTTATTCGTGAACAATTCAATAGGCCGTGGACGGCCAGAAAGAATTTCACACGCAAGAAAAGAACTTTCCCGAGAATGTTTTTGTTTTTATATGTAGGAGCCTCTCTTATACTCTTGTCTTACTTCGCAATTTTTGTTCAGACCGTAATGGAACTTCCCCTAATAACCTCGTGAACATTCTCATTGTATACCTGGCACGAGATCGAGCGAAGTTTCAGAAAAAAAAGGGAAAAAAGTGAACTCGAGAAATCTCATAGTTAACGGATTGACGGAAACGCGATTATTCTTTTTGCATGCGCGAGCATAACGCTTCCGCTCTCTTCATGCGGAATAAACCCGTGGAATGAGATCGAAACAAATCAATCCGTACGTGAGCGTACGAGTGAATGAGCAAAGGGTAGCTGACTAATGTGTTGGCTGTCTCTCAAATCGTATGCGTTACTTTCTCGGTAAGAATGTAAGGCTGAAGTGTTCAGCGAATACTGCATTTTTACGGCACACATCTACAAAGATCGACGCAAGCAAAGTCCTAGTCAGCGAGTGTCAAAAGTTCCTAGTGCGTTTCAGCCCGGCTCAAGGATGTCATATTGCTCCTTGATATATTTGCCAAGCGAGGTATATAATCTGCGATAATTTATGCATGTACAGCCTCGCCTATAAATACCGCTCGGCGTGTCAGTCTAGTCCTGGCCTTCTGCAGGATTTCTCTGACATTCATATATCACGACTGCTCACCTGGGTGATTTCGGGGAAAAGCTGTCGTAGAATGCCGATCGTCCTTTTGCTCCTCAGGGCGGCCTCGCTGTCGGCTTCGGCCATCAATAGCCGATCAAGGGCCTGAAAGAAAGTTTTCTTGTTGGCCCTGCCGTATGACAGCAATTTCGAATTGGATCTTTATATGACAGCGATACTTCTCAGCTAGTGATGACAGGATATCAAGCATTATCAAGATTCGATCGGTACACCCATGGATCTCAATCGATCTTTCGACTACTTATGGATTAATAAGCCAGTGTTTTGCTACGTGAGAAAATGTGTCTATCTACTCAAAGTAAGCGACCGCAGACTTCTACAGTTATGCAACAACTTTTAAGTATGTATGAACCGAGATCTGTGTGTCAACTTACGCAGCGCGCACTGGAGTACGTGTCTCGCGAAGCATTAGACAACAGTGCTTGACTCGATTTGGTGATGATGAAGATGAAATTGCCGAGAGGTCCTTTTGCCTTTTTTTTTGTTAAAATAATCTGTGCATTGTTTTCGTCAAAGTGGCGTTAAAATATCGCGAGGTAGTAATAGGATAGACAATAAGGAAGTACTATGATACGTAATTTTCTCATTTGAGTTAAAAAAAGTAAGGACCATAGAATTTAGTGCATTTGAAAATGTTAAGGTAATTGTGTGTTGTGTAATATTCTTCATGTTAAATGGTAGACGGGCAAGAATCATTAACTTAGCGCCACTTGAACGAACTTGTCGACTACTTTACTGTTTCCTCCCAGACACAATAACAAATCGTCGTGATTTATGTATCACGATTAAAATTCATTGCATTATTACATTAAGGTATTGATGGCAGCTATTATCGTCGACGTTGATCATCAAAGTTGATCATCTCGTATATTTCGAGATAATAAATAATTATTTTCGAATATTTGAGAAGTAAAGATTATGAATGTGAATATATTAAAGTTAAAAATTATGAAACTTATTTACTTGTTTATTTAATCCAGCTGAAATTACGAAACGGTTTCATTCAAAAACAACTGGTGTCATGATAATATTCAGATTTCATCAGTGTGCATTTTACATCAATTTTGCATTAAATTTCAGGAATGAAGCTAGGTTGGCCAATGGACAGTCACCGAACCCAAATGTTGCTTAACTTATGGTACACTTTCCCTTAAACCTCGTTTCACATTTCACATGATCACCGTCGTATTCGTCCTAACTTTGATCAAGAAATTTCGCTTGCAAATTTATTTTTCCGTGTGTTTAAAAATACATCTCTCAAGAAGAGAGGACAAGAAAATACACACATCATTTTCCATATAATAACATTCATGCTTTCTCACATAACAGTTTTTAATTTATCATTATCATATTTCTCAATCTTTATCATTATTATATTTCTCAATTTTTCTATTCTTTACATAACATTTCAAAATTATCAGTATTTAATATAATATAATTATTAGTTAGTTCCCAATTAAATATTTTTATATCCCATAACTCATTGCGAGTCTTAATGCGAATTTTTCTAAATTTTTTTTTAAAACTTTGACCGTTTTTCGTGTTCGACTATCTATTTATTTCTAATTGCTCACGACAGGTTTCGTTAGTTCATATCCTTCGAGCAAAAATGCGGCTCCAGTGCGTATAGCTAGTGATTTGTTTGTACACAATGTTTTGTATATTACACCGTGTTATTAAATTGTGCGTATGCACCAGCATACTTTCCCATTGAGCGCCTATCGACCGAAGAAAGTGTCCGGTAACTCCGCTGGTGTTCGCGGCCAGTGAAAGTGTCGGAGCGAGGACGAGAGCCGGTCGGACGACCCGGCTTTTCGTTGGGCCGTATACTTTGAGGGTTATACCGTCGCTTACGGCCGCGTAACCGAAACATTGAACTCCTCATGACGGCACTCGGTACCCGGACATTACGCGCCAAGTATTTTCCAAACGAATAACTCCCTTTGTACTTATTGTCATGTAATCGTCCAACTAGTGACCACTCTTCCGCCGTACTTACGCACGTGCCCGGCACATTACATGGTCTCAAATTGTAGCGGCCTTACGTAAACTATGATAATTATAAATAAATTACGGTAAACACTAAGTTCAAGTAGCTATGAAAGAAAGGTAAGCTCTTCAAATAACAGCGATTTCAGAAGTCGTGTAATAACGTAACGCAGCATGCAATGCCACGTTTTCGAACAATCAGGAATTATAGAGCAATTTCCGGTGACGTGTTACGGATAATATTTCAAACGTAAAAGAGACTTCCATTACAGCACGATTTCGATATGAAAGCAGTATCTTATGTAATTTTTATTAACTCCATTAGTATAGAGTTTTCCAGAACGCATTTACTAATGACAACAATAAGAAAAATTCATTTTGCCAGCATTTCCGAGTTCTATATTGTTAAATAAACAAATTCTTATTTGCGGTTTTGCAAACCGCAGGTACGATACATAGTTATAAAATCGAGATTGTTTTTGCGCCGTTTCGTTCGCGTTACTGATCGCAGTCAGTGGCATTGTTCGAGTGAAAGACACTTCGAGAGTAAGATATCATCTTTGGTCATTGAATCGATCGAACAGATCGAAATGTGGGTTGAATTTTTACGATTAGAAGAAATCATCTTACGCTTTATTAGCCATATCTCTAATGATTAATAACCACACGTAATTTCTGTATGTTCGACACAGAGAAATTCTCTGCGACATATTTTCTGTACAAATCAGACTTTCTCCTTAATCGAGATATGGGAAAGAAATAAAGATAAGACCAATAAAGAAGTGAAGATTAATGGAAAAGAGATTAATGGAAAATGTTGAAACTGCTATTCAGTATATAGTAAACATTATTATAATCGTCATGCATGATTTTTTTACACAGGAATCGACTTATACTGCTAATTGCAAAAATTTCGTGGTAAAAATTTCTGTGCTATGTGACGCTTGAAATTCAGCCTTAAATTTAAGTTAGTTGCGTGTCACGTGCCATTCGTTAGATTAATTAAGCAATAATACACGGGAGAAGTGACCGTTAACGCCATGAATTAATCTCTGCAAAATAGATGGCTATATTAAAAGAGAAAGGCACGAGATGCGCCGCACACGTGCTTACCTCTGATCGGAGTCCGTCTTCCGGAAGTGGATGCGCGCTCACTAACACGAGGCAAAGCACAGACGTCAGCGTTAGAATGGTGAACTTCATCTTGATTCGTGTAGATAGATTCTGCAAAAACATTATATTACATTAATACGGTTGTCACAAAAACAATATATTACATTAATACGGTATCCACGATTACGATGGCAGTTAATGTGCATTGCGACATCTTATATTTCTCGATTTTTCACATTCTACATAATATTACTTGGCAAGTGTCTTTTTCGCAATCCGTGTTACTCGCGACAGTGCAGATTTCTCGGAGACGATCTCTTGCACACATGTCTCATACAAGTTTCCCCAGATTATTTTAGAAATACTGTTTCTTCGAAACACGCACAATATGAAAATAAATATCCGAGCACAATGCGCGGGTGATGAAAGTGAAAGATTTTTCACGAATCATAATTTTACATCTTTCATGACTTTTTCGCTATTCAATACGTCTCTTTCTCTCTTTCTTCCCCCTCCCCGCTGCTTCGCCACACGTTCAAAGACAAGTTACAAGGTAAAGCGAAAATTGTGCACAAGAATCACGACAAGGCGGAGGAAACGAGAAGGCGCATGGAGAGAAGAGAGAGAGCGAGAGGCGCAATGACTCTCCTTTCTCGAACATGGATCCATTCGCGACTATCACTTTCGACGGAATGAAAGTAGAGAACGCTGTTTGGTATCTTCGGAGGGGACGCGGGAGGAAAAGCGAGATAACGTGTGCACGAGCTCCTTAATTAATTGCGATTTTAATCAAACACACTCGTGTCCAGCACGTTTTACGTCCGCATTAGGATTATGTTTATTAATTCACTGTGTTTCCTCTTTAAAACCTCGTGAAAATTTTACTCCTTCGGGTAATTGTTGCTCTTTTCGTGACGCAAATCTGAGAAACACTGATCGAAATGGGCAAAAATCGATTAAGAATATGTGGGAGTATTTGGCAAACACGAAAAAGAGGGAATGCGATAAACTTAAGTATTCTTAGATTACTTGATCGAAAAGAAGTGACTTTACCAAGTAATTTTTTTTTTGTTAAATATATATATATATATATGTATATAAGATGACGGATCACAGAATTGTACTTGAGGGACATTGTTGATGTACGTGTAATTTTGAAATTCGCCAATTCTACCAATTTATGTGCAAAATAACTACACGTTTGACATACTAAGGATTGATTATAGCGATAATGGCATGACGATATAGATTCCACGCACATCCACTTCGAGGACAATATTGCAATATTCTATTTTCGAGGTCACATGTTAATTAGTTTTAATTAGCGTCTCTATTCCAACTACTCCTTTATTGCATAGAAAAACTTACAATGCCGTTATGATATGATAATGCATAAAAACCTTTTTCCATTTTTTCTTAAAAATAATTATAGTCTGGAATTTTTTATATGTAAAGTTTTTTAAACGTTTTCCAGAAGATTATTATACAAACAAGATTAAAAAGACAAGATTACGGCAATTAAATGGATAACAAAAACCTTCGTTTTTGACTTTGTGTACAATAAAAGTAGAATAAATTGCAATCAATCTGGACATGAAGAGAATTTTTTTGAGAAATTTCTTGCATGAAAGGGAAAAATTGATCTTCAAACACGGACGAATCGAATTCGTGCTATGATAAGTTTCAATTTCCATCTGGGACTTGTTCCGGTCCATTTCAAGATTTTCACTCCATCAATTTTTTCCTGTGCCTCTTTACTCTCTCCATTCTTTTCTTTAATCTATGTCAATTGATTTTATAAAGACAAATAATATTTTTGAAAGTATATTTTTATTATGAACTATTATTCATACGGAAAAGAACTCGAGTTTTCATCAGATAAATAATTACTAAAGCAACTGTGCGTCCAGATGGAAAGAAATTTCTCCGGAAAATTGTGATTTAACAACACTTTCATTAAATACAAATTAATATTATATTACGCCAAAGTATATCATACTAATTTTCCTGCGGATAACAATAAGTAAATTTGCAATTTTTCACTTTATCAATAATTATATAGATATCTTTCTGAATATATCTAATTTTGTTAAGCAATAGAAATGTACCCGAGTTCCGCACTCGTTTTCAAGAACACATAAAACTCAAAAGTTTCCCACTTCACCACTTCGCCACGTGGTCGTCGCGTTCAGCAAATTCTCCACGAGAACGACACTGAAGATGGGTACACAGCGGCCCGAAAAAGGCGCTGATCAAGTAAGAAACGCGAAATTTGTGTGAACTCACCACGCACAGATATTATCCGTCACACGGTTCGCCGTGGAAATCGAATTCTGTTTTGAAAAAAAAAAAGATCTCGTGAAGCTCTGAAGGAGCTCTCGGCGGCTCCTGCTCTCTTCGGGGTTTTCTGTTACTGTCTGTGTAGCAGCGCTTAGTGAGCGGCTTTTATTAGAAGGAGGGGCCTGGCACCACCTCCACGCTACACTTATGTCCAGGTCTACCTCTCATTCTCTCCTTCTGCCAGGTCTGATCATGGGATCCTGAAGAAGGGACAACATGTGTCAATAAATTTCTTTTCGATCGCCGAAAATACACTACGAGGATAAACATCAGAAAATACATCCGTATATAATAAGCTTTCGGACAGTATAATTTAAATTCTTATTACGCAACCTAGTAAAGGTTTTAAATTTAGGGAAATTTTCTTTTCTGGCTGAGAATGATCTTAACATTCAAATAAAACAACAATTGTTGACAACCTGGCAATTTTGATAGCTTTATTCGCTACGATCTTAACATTTTTTAAGTATTTTTCACCTACAAGTATCTCAAAATCTCCTTTTAAATAATATGCATGTATATAAACAATTAAACAGCAAGGTTTCCCTTATCAGATTTCTCATTTACAACAATGTAAATCTGCTTCTCTCCCTTAACAGGGAGTTCTGTAATAATATCGATAAAATCACTAATTAGTCACTTAAAGTGACTTATGAGAGATATCATGTCAGAGATGATACATCATAGTAGATAATACATCATAAGATATGACATAAGACTGAAGCGTAAAATCTTGAGTAATTGATGAATGGATATATAATTGCAATATAATTATAAAATAGAACTTTATCTGAGTATTTATTTGTGGAAACCATTTATTTAAACATATTTCTCGATGCACAGAAATGCATTTATGTGTTGTTTAGCTTGCAGCTGCAGAAGCTGTCATAAATAATTATAAGAATACTTATAAATTAACGTCGTGCGATTATTATTTATCACGTTCGTCCATGCGTTGCTAACAATCACTTTTACTTGCATTACAAAGTGGCACGCATCGCAACAGCGAAACTTTATTCTTTTTTTTGATGACACGGACTATTAAATGTAAATCCCCGTCGATTAGTCTAAAACGATGTCGCGATAGATAATTACGGCGTGTCGCGGATAATAAAAGCATAAACAACCTCGTGACTTAGGTCAAGGAATATCCTAACAGAGCGTACAAATTTCAAGTATTTTTCAGAAAAAGCCATTTAGTTGTAATGACGCTGTGAAAAAAGATGACATGTCATCTTTTTTTTCTCTCATGTTTTATAATTGAAGCGAGTGGTTTTAATATGTTAATATGTTTGTAATATATCTTGTTATGACAAGGTTGTTATTGTAAACAATAGGAAGCAAAGAATATTGCGCAAACACGTTGCTGCATACCTTGATAGTCAGATAACTGTTTTTAATGGGAAAAGAGCAATTACATTAGCACATTGTAAATTTATACTCGGAATTCTTATTATTTATCGAAATATTCTTTGTAAAGAAATATCTATAATTACATCAAGCCTTGAACTATTTATTTAGAACTTTTGCATACACTTTTTGTTATATCCATCGTATATTTGTTTGCTAAATCATTTACTAAGTAAATATCACTGACATTGAATAGACGAAGTAATTTAATATATGTGCAATTAATATAATATGTACAAAATTGTAAAAAGTTAGTTATTGGTCTAATTCTATCTTATCTACTTATTATTTATCTTATTCCTTCTCTTTGACTTTTTTTAAATGAAGAAATTGTAGAAATTATAGAAATCAATGATAGAAATCGTATTTGATTTCATTACGTCTATCATCCTGCTCTGTTTAACAAACGTGAAATTTTTCTTACTTAATTTTTTACCATCAAAGTTTGGAAATGGAATACACGTAAATTTGGATTACAGAAATGCTCATGCACTTTTGATTCGCTTCGTTTAACAAGGAGGATATCTCTATTTCACATTGTTCCTGTTCCTTTTGCGCTGATATATTGAATAAATATTAATATTGATATTAAAAATTGTTATATATATCTTTTATTTAAAACAAAGTTCAATAAAAGATTTTTATTTTTGTATTATCTGAATTGGCTATTCTATAAAATTCTCTATAAAACTTGAGAGAGCAAAAAAAATAACAACAATAAAAACAATAAAAAATTATAAAATTATTATTTAAACGTAGAAACAATAATGTTTCGCATTTTTTAAAATTAATATTTATAAATAAAAACCTTATTATCACACACGCATTCATGTATAAAGTAATATGTAACATTTAGCGCAAAATAAGCAAATCAAAAAGAGTAAAATTTCTCTAAATCTTTTATGTGTAACAATATTTAAATGCAACATATGTCTTTTCAAAATGTTATAACTGGTTCCTCTTCAATCTAATAATAAGTTATAAAATTATCTAGAAAGAGTCAAAATATGGACATAAATTTATTTTCAAGCAAAAGGATCAATTATTTTTATGTGATTATAATATATTCATCTCATGTATTAATTTCGTATAATGTATACGTTTTTTTTTTTTTAAATTAAGATCCACATCTTGACATAAAATCTGCAAGTATTTTATTTTATTTTAAACTATATCCTAATTATATTCTTCAAATGAGTAGTAATTAATTGGATAAACATCTAGCATATTTCATAATGTGACACATCTAATGATATTACCCAAAGTACTATCATAGCGAAACTCGAAGTTCGAAACTTAAAATTTCCGCAAAATAAAATCGAAAGCGATGCGTTCTAAGTATATTTATGTTACGTGTATCCGAGTTTTCACTAGTTACAAAAGACTGAGGTGCAAATTACAATATATAATTAAATATAATTCTATTATTACGGAAATGAAACTGCAGCAATACTAGAAGTACATAACCACTTTAGATTTATTCGACAATCAGAATTTGATTCTTCATTTTTAAACGCCACGCTGTTTATATTACAACTTAAATAATTTTAGTATTCTTTATCTTCTATCAAATTCATACATATTATATTATTATACTTGTAGCTTTTTAATTACGTATTTATTAAGTCGCGTTTACAACATAGTAACTATTCGTTGTTCTAAGGATTGCGAGTGCTTGTTGACGGTGGATTTTTCTCTCTCGACGTTTCCGTCCGTTACTTGTCAGTAAATTGAAATGACAGCAAAAAAAGACACGTAAAGCAATTATTTTTCTTTCATGACGAAAGAAGATGATTTGTCTCGGATAGAACGCATTTAATGGCATTATTACTACATACATGTTTATATATGCGTGCGCGGGTATGTGTAAAATACCTTTATATTTATATGTATAAATATACACATGTGTATAACATTAACTAACATACATTCATAATTAATTACGTACAGAATCATTACTTAATTATTATTCTCTGTTTATTCTAATCATAATCAGGAATCAACAATTTTCATGGAAATCCGCAGCTCAATTACACAACTTATCTTCCATTTTGTCTTATTTAACACACATTTAACAACAGTTATTATTTCAATGGAAATTTAGAGTTTATATCCTTTTTTTTTCGTTTTGTCGAACGATACACATAGTGCGAGATGTAATGTGAATTTCCAATGTCGATGTAACTTGCCACGAAACGCGGAACTTGGAAAGACCGGCACATATGTATATATGAGATTTGTTCTAATACCGGAATTATATTTAGATCAAATAGCGACCAATGGAGAAAATTGATGAAAAATAAAAAAAGTAATGACGATGTAATTTCTGTATCGATCAATGGCTTTTTATGTTTCGAACGTATTACATAAAATAAAAACTGGAAGAAAAAACTTATAGTAGAAAGAAAGGAGTAAAAAGTCATAATTATGACGTTGCTATACATATAGGAAGTGCTTGGAATAATTACAGATTTAATTACAGTGTACATACGTTTAATACGTAATATTATGTATTTACTGTAATATGTAAATAATATAAAATAATTATATTTTTTAATACTACGAAAAAGCTTTTGTAAAATTTTTTGTATACATTTTTATATCAGAGATTTTAAATTATAAAGGGATAGTAATTAACCATAAATACTGTCATTATCTCAATCGCATATCTAGTATTCTACCATACAAAATTCGTATTTTTGCATGTTGTAATGAATTTATTTACGAAGGTCGAAAGAAACAGATTTCTCGTTACTCTGAATATTTCTGAGGAGGCCAAGGTTTTTCTTCTTACAAAATCGCTTTCATACATCACTTTGTGAGTCACATTTCTTTATTTCTTTTTTACTTTTAGCACATTTGGTTGATTCGACGTGCATTAACGAATTCTTGAGTTTCGATTATAGATTATAGACTTTTGAAAAACTTCCGAATTTTGAAATAAACTTGGACAACCTGTTATTTTAAATGTCAACAAAAGAAGTTTACGTGAAGATATGCATAAGAATATACATCATTGCACATCACATTAGTCACATTTTAATACGTGGAAAAGAATTGATTTATTATATAATATTGAAAACATACAAAAGTGTTAAATCTAACAATAAAGTAAGATAAAAAAATAACGTATATAATAAATAATATGAATAATTTGCGTTTAATTATATTAATAAATTTTTGCTTTTTGAAAGAAATAATTTCAATGAAAGATATTTCAATTCATTCTACATGTCTAGTAGATATGTTATTATATTTCAACAAATGCTGCTGTTACAGGTATATAAATGTCTGTAAATTTCGTAAAAAGAGAACTCCTGAATATGTTTACGAACATTTTATTGCCACTAATGCTCGCTTCAACTAATCAGGTAATGCTACAGATATAACGGAATAAACACTGATTACAATGGTTGTAAAGGAATTTTTAAGCATCACTCTTGTTATGTTCATTATGTTTCATTATGACTTCTAAGTATTAATTACGATTGGAAAAGTTCTCACATCCTCTTAATTATTTTATGATACACACATTTCACTTTTCACATGACACAGTATAGTCTCACGAGCGCTTTTACGATATTTTGGATTGTTGATCCGGAAACGGATTCTCCCATTACTAGTGAAAGTGTGATGTGGCATGATTTTGTTCTTTGTGAACCGGAGATTGTAATAGCAGACAATTCTGAACTTAGCAAAGCAGAGCTTTGTTTCATAAATCATTTGACAAAAGCGAACGCACTAATATAATAATGAATGAATAAATTTCTCTCTCTCTTTTTCCACATTGCAAACAAATTGCTCTCTCTTCTTCCTCACACTACAAAAGATATCTTTCATAAATAAGACACAATAATATAATCCATTTCATCGCGTAGAATTCGGAAATTAGAGAAGAATAATTCCTTATAATACTAAATATATATACCTCGCAACAAGTAAAAGTTGCACTTCGATCTACATAAGTTGGAATTAGTATCGCATATTATAAGTTTGCAGTTTCTTCTCAAGTGCTATTGTTTTTCTTTCATTTCACGGACTTAAAATAGTACGCGTCCAATCATTCAATTATCTAGTGATTATCGTCATCCGAAAGAATAATATATTGCGCGAATGTTGTTAACCTTGCCGTTACCGAGATTTGCAATTTGAAAGCGGGACCGTTCGATCGCGGGCCCGGGTTCACATGCAACCATATTCTCTGCACTACTCGATTGCATCTAAAATACAAGTTTCACGCATTATACATGACACGCGCTCACACGACGTTAGGTGCCAGTTCAGCATTTTTTATCGTTCGGGGTAAAAGTGAAAATGATCATTGATTGGCACAGCGGTGCAAAGGTTTCTCTCTCGAACGGATGTTTCGACGTCTTTACCGGTTGTTCGATCCTTCAAATCGATTACGCTGCTATATTTGCGAAAGGGTGAAAAGAGCGGTCATTGAGCTTCACGTTTTTCAGTTTGTATTTCTGCAAGAATCATTATTGCTGAAACGAGTCTGCATGATTTACTTTGCAAGTAAAGCGAAGTTAACGTTGTCGACCTATTTTTGTCAGTTCGTTTAACTAATAATAATTTAAACATGTGGCACTTACGCTTAAAATAGTTACAGGTTGCTGGGAAATATTAATTTTTACTTAAAGTATTTGACGTAATAGAAGCGTATGTGACAGACTTATGTATGTTATTTAAATATTAAATAATGCCGTAATGGAATTTACATGCACCTGTATATACATATTATATGTCAACTTTATTGACTTAACGCTAGAGTCACAGCAAATAGTTCTTCCGTCTTAGATTTTTTTAAAATCCCTTTTATAGATTTTGCATTCGTACGCATTCTAATAACGCATAATAAAGCTGTAATTATCATATTTTAATAATTATTAGACGTACAACCTGTTCGATTGACATAAATCAATTCTATTTTGAGGAAACATTCACACACAATTTTATTTACGTTTTGTGATCTGATTATTACAGACGGAAATAGGTGATAGAAATAGTTTTTACATCGCAACATCTTAATGCGAA
Organism: Crematogaster levior; assembly: GCA_901521435.1. NCBI lineage: Eukaryota > Metazoa > Arthropoda > Insecta > Hymenoptera > Formicidae > Crematogaster > Crematogaster levior. The sequence goes on from CABEGB010000728.1 coordinate 389,518, forward strand.
TAATACTATCATATTTCAGCCAGTGTAACGTATAATATGTTTGTCGTATAAAATTAATATATATATTTATAAAATTGATATATTTGTAAAATTGATCTTTTTGAGATTGAGTAACATCGATGAACTTGAAATTGTTGGATGATGACGACGATTTTACCGACAGCTATCTTATTAAGACAAGACTGAAACAGAGACTTCGATTAGCGCTAAGGCTTTGGTGAACGTTCGCCAGACGGAGACACCTTTATCTACATCAATAATATATTTTAAATTTTAATTGCTATCTGACAAATTTTAATAATACATTAGCGATATTTTCTCTTTTTATTATTCCCTCGACACCCGTAAAACATGCAGCGTTAAAAGAAAAGCAAATTACTTGTGTAAGCCGGGCGTTACACACATGTTATTTCCGATGTGCAACAAGCGTTTTATTAAATTGGATCGCTATTAAAATTGTTGACAAATCTGAGAGCCTTTCACTTATTTTAAGCGATGATAGGCAAGCGACGACGGAGTTCTACGAAGAAAGCCGATGCATATTGACCAAGAGTTAAAAACGGGTCTGATTGTAGTTTAAGCATAGACCGTACGAATGATCAATAGAGAATGAAAGGTAGTGATAGGCGACTAATGATAGCGGTGATAAGTTCACCAGTTTTATAGATTCCAATGGAGAAACCAGTTTTTATTTAATCGTTTAACTGATTTGACTTCCTCTCCGAGTGGCGATTTATCTCTTTCTTTTTTAAGCTTCATTTTTTTCATAGCTTATCGATAGTTTACTATTAATAAGCTATAGAAGCAAAAAATAGCGCACAAAAAAATAATAGTCTTTTTGTTTCATTACTTTTTTAGGTATCAGTGCCTACGTTGATTTACAAAACTGTAATTTAATCAAACATAAGATTCACATACTAAATTACAACTGTATACATATGTCTTACTTATACTTTACATTTCTAACTAATGTATTTGCGCAATTACGTTCTAAGATCTTTACTTTTCTTTCCTCTAAAGTTACAAAAATCGTTGTAGTTTTACCAGGACGGAAGAACACCTTGCAAACACGATATTGCGAATCGCGCAAATCGTTCGACAGCACAGTGTACACTGACCATGCATTTGTGCAATGGAAAGTCCATCGGCCTCGTATGTTTCATTCTTTTTTCCGCGTCGAATTTATCGTGCTCGATTGAACAACATCGAGTCGTTCATCGTGTCCCGCTATTAGTGTCATACAGTTACTTAAATATTACTAGGAAGTCTTCTTCGCCAAACATGCGAAATTTTATTTCATAGACAATGCGAGTCTTCAAAAATAAAAATAATCTGTATGTAAATTATACATTTTATAATTATACATCTGCCTATAATTTTTTTTTATTTTAGAGGCTTATTTTACATAAAATTCCCAAGTCACAATTTATAAATGAACAATTAAACGCGATGATAAAATATACAGATCCGATATAAAAAACAATTTAATTTTATCTTTATCACAAATAATTATTTTACCGGTCTCTTATGTAAATTTCTCTTTAAAAAAGTGAAAGGTTACTAAAGATTACTAAATAAAAGCAACCGGACCTTCTCGTTTCTGAAGAAATATCTTGAATTAACATTTTATACTCTTTTCATATTTCGAGTTGCAAATCTTGTCATTTAAGACTCATCTTTTGCTACTTTTTAACTCTTCTTATTTATTTATTATTATTACCCAAGTAACCTAAATTTCTTATTGGAATTATTTATAAATTCAGTTTTAATAGTTACAAAAGATCCCAGTATTTATTATCTGATCATTTATCATTCCGATTTCTTAAGATAAGAATTTATTATTGTAGGCAAATTCAATAAATCATCTGCATAATAAATCAATCTATCTGTACAATAATACATGAATCAATAAATCAATATTTTAAATGTAAAATACCTTAATTTAATTATATCTAAATTTAATTAGAAGTTGTGTGTGGTTAGTTAGCAGTAATTAAGTGGTTGTTATAAAACATCCTACCTAGTTACACAATGTAAATTGTTCAAAGATAGCTCGTAAAGAATCTTCTGACTCAGATCTTTAGTGACTTTCTACCTTGTATGTAGCCCTAAGCTAAATCAGCCACTTTCAACTCAGCTCGGTCGTGAGAGCTGTCATTAGCGTGAGCGGGTGTGAATGCGTCCTTGCATTGTACTTATGAGAAACAAGATGCCATCATTCATTACAGGAACTCGTTCTCATTATTACCGTTTAGAACGTCAAGATCACGTTCACGGTCACGACCAAGATAAATCTCTAAGTACTGCACTATTAAATTTTACTTCAATCGATTCTGGTCCGTAAGAGAAATATTCAAAACGAAGAGATGCAATTTTCCCATGAAATGAAAAATAAGCCTTGGACTTTAAAATTAATTTTTCCTCATAGAATTGAGTTATCCTGAGAAGAACTTACCAAAGCAGTTTTCGAAATGTACCTGAAATGAGTGCTTATCGGAAATAAGTTCTTATTTACGACGGCACATAACACAATTGCTAACGACACAAATTAGTAAGTAACTAGCCTGAAGTTACGTCTAGTTTTAACAAAACTAAGTATTACAAAGTAGCATTCGATATCGATGAAGTTGCTGCACCCGGAAGAAAGAGACGCATAAACGATGAACTCGTTTCGACGATGGTTTACGTGCAATCGCGCGACAATCAACGTCCAGTGCGGTCACTCGTCATCGTCGTCATCTAACGTAATGCCCATTTACTACAGCTCCAGAAAATAAGTAATTTCACCATTTACAAAATTGCCACGCGTTCCTACAAGATTAGGCACTCACGTCCCTTACGAAAGTCACTCTCGTCTGTCATCATATGCGTTTCGCATTACATGCTCGCTCGCTTGTGCGTGTAATTATCCAAATGCCAGAGAGAGGAAGAGCTCGTCGATGGAAACGTAACGACGGAAGTGAGCGTGACCGCCCCCGATCCGATGTACTATGATTAGTGGAGCCAATATCCCGATAGTGCATGGAAAAAGTGCATGTTTCCGCGACTAGGGAAAAAACAGACCTCTGATTAGGCCCAGCCTATAAAGCAACCATTTTCCTATTCAACTGTCCAGTTCCTCAAGTACGATCCTCGTGTCCTACGAGCTATTCTTTCCAAGACGCGTGTCTCTAGTTTCTTCAGTAAAATCGAACTGTCTGTACTCAATTAATCCAATATGTAAATTGTTCGTAGAGGATAGCTATCTGCTTGTGATAGTGAATGCAGTGTAAAATCAAAAGTACAAGCGTGTTTATTATTTGAAAAGTTATATAACTTAATTCAGCCACTTTACTTAAGGTTTGTATTATTAAATTTATCAAGAACGTAACTTGACAGAGTTTGTCAAGAACGTAATAAAAAGAGAAAATGTGACATTAATCTTTATCGAAAATCATGGTGTGGATTACAATCGTCCGCTAATTATACTTAAACCATTAAAACCTTCGAGTGAAATAATGACTTCTGGAGCAGAAATATCGATTTTCAAGATGTTCCTCATGTTATCGAGGATGCTGTCTCGTTCAAATTGCATTCTAATTTTGGTAATATTCAATCTTGCCTCCTCGGCGCCTTTAAAATCTCAGAAACACTCGCCGTTCCAAAGCGAACAAGGCTTCTCAACTTCTCCAAAGATCTTGGAGATCCAGCTACCGCTCAAGATCTCTTCGAAAGAAGATTTAGTAGCTTGGTCTAAATATGTAACGAATTTGATGGCATCAAAGATAAATTTCACGTCTCCTTTGAAGAACTCGCCGTCAGTTGAGAAACGATTTCCTTTTACGAGCAATTCAGGCAATTCAAAATCGAGAGAAATGATGAAGAAGGCACCTCTCAATGAGAAACGACAAGGTCTAAACTATCCGGCACGAAGGCTCAAGGAACCTCATATGCAAAAAGCGGATGAAAAAGTGGTAGCTTACCCTTTGCCTATGGGAGCGATGAAACCGACAGCATCCAGTCCGCAGGATTCCCCTAACTTTTCTACGTCGAATTTCAATGGGCCGACTAATTTTGGACAATACATGGACTTCAACATCGGGAATCTCTTTCAACAAAGTGAAATTGATACCTTTGGAAATTTTGATTTCTTGCTGCAGCCACCTTCAAACATGTACCTTCCTTTGTTACCAAGACCAATTGATACTGCTAAATCGTATCAGAACGCCGTTGATAAAAATGTTTCTGGCTTCGGAGAGCTGGCGAAATTTCAGACTATGAGAAATTCCTTGAATCTTCACATCAAGACCGACAATAACGAATTCGGGCAGACATTGCCGATCGCCGTGAATAACGGATTAACTGGAGTGAATCTGTCACATATAGGTGAACCTCTGTTGACTTTCCCATTCCAAGCAGTGATTACAATCAATAAAGACCTACCAGCAGCTACGATGATCTCGAAGATGCAGCCGAAAGATTACACTGCGATTGGAGATCTTCCGAACGAGTTTCTACCATACTTCAAACAAAACTACACACTTACGAATGAACCCAGACAACTTAACGTCGTCTTCAATGATTTCATTACAGATACGAGTGAAACAAAAACACGAAACGTGAAAAAAGAGAAACCAGAAGAGAAGGAACAGAATATACGCGAGCAGAAAAAGCAAACCCAGAAAAAAATGAAAAGTTCAAAGCAGCAGCATTCGTTCATAAAGCGACAATCGTCGGTATTCGGGGATTTGTTGAGAATGTTGGGTATTCTGCGGAAGCCGTCGAATAATACCACTGAGATTAGCGTCACGCCGCCTATATTCTCTATCTTGAAAGGTACGAACTCGCAGAAGATACAAGTGGCCTTCGAGGAGGTGAGTAGATCTTAAGCAGTGTAATTCTAAGTGTAATTTATATAAATATGTATTAATTTAAATGATTTATAAGATAAATGATAAATTGATAAATTAATGTAATATTACTTGGAAAGAAATATACCGCTATATTTATAAGAGTGGCATTCACACATGATAATAAATAATCGTAATTGTTACAATAATATTTTTACGAAATAAATATAAAAATTAAGCTCAAATTCACGCTCAGAAACGGCACTCAAGCAAATGATTTTTATATAAGAGAAAACTGATTTGTTTTCCATATCTAAAAGCTACATTATAAATGTTCTTATATATTGAATTCTTTTATATTTTACATTAATACGTAATAATTTTTACATTAATATATAATTCAGATAATTGTTTTATAGTGTTACACGAAAAAAGATAAAAGGTAAAGAAATAAAAACAATTGTGAAAAAAGCGCAATCAACTGTAAAATGTGGAATTTACAGTTAATTGCGCTCACTAAAAAAGAGATTAGTAAGAATGAACGAATGAAAGAAGAATGACGACAGTTGCAAAAAAATTTTTGACAAAAATTCAGTCTGTGAGGAATGACATGTCCTTACAAATTATGTATAAAAGTGTTAATTGACGATCTATTGACACATAAATGAGGACAATAACAAATTCTTTTTAATCTATCTTATACAAATCTGTGACAAAATTGATAAGTTGATATGATAATATAAAATATTAAATCTACAAATGTTTGATTGATATTGATTAAATCAATAATAATTATATCTTTTTTCACTTTCGACATAATAAGCAACAGAATGACATATAATTTACATATTATTTGTTGCACGATTATAAAAGGACTGGTATGATAATATTTATATTTATTAAGAATGTCACTTAATATACTTAATGTCACTTAATATACACTTAATATGTAATTATTTATTTTAGACGCCGCCTAATCGTAAGAGATTCAATGAAACGTTTCAAGCCCAGCAATTGGTACACTTTTTTATTTATTATAAAAACAGGTGTTCTATGATTATTATAACGTGAAATATCACATAGGAGGATGATGATGAGAACGACAATGATGAAAATGATAATGATGAAAACGACGATGATAGGGAAGAGCCGCAAACAGAAGCACAAGAAGAAGACGACGAAGAGGAAGAAGAAGGTGGTTCTATACAAGCTCTGATTGACTTATTACCGTTAGCTGCACCAATTCTCGAAGAACTTAGTGATGTAAGATAATATCGACAAACTTGTACGCCGTATACAGCTATATATGACATTTATGAACTTTCTATATTATGTTTCTGATTGCACAAAATATTCATTCTATCGCACAACATTAGAGATGAAGTGTGGAAAACAGAAAACCATGATTATATTTTAGCCGGAATCTGACGTCGATATAGCTGAAGTGCTTCAAGGTGCAATTCCTCTTCTCGAAGGACTCTCTGATGTAAGATTCATATACCAGTCTCCTCTCCAAATTATTTGTAAAGATTTAATTAATATGATAGTATATTCGTTGTCTTCTAGCCAGAAGAAGAGGGAGGGATTGATATTCCAGGAGTCCTATTGCCACTCTCTCAAAGGCTTAGTGAGGTAAATTCACCATTGTGATAATTTTCAAAGTCTATTTTCTAAACATCAAATCTTTTCAGGGTCCAGATGGACAAGGTAGCGATTCTGGCGCCATTTTAGGGCCTCTCATTCAGCTGGTAGCGCCGTTAATTGGACCTCTTTCGGGCCCCCTTCTCGGTCCGCTGAGTCGTACCAGTAGTGGTGTAAGAATTTTATTTTATAAAATTGTAAAATCATTGTAGATCACGAAAAGAGAGAAAGAAAGAGAAAGAAAAAGATTTTTGTATGTAAAAGCGATTAAATATCAATTGTGACTTTTAGCCCAATGGCGCACAGGGATCGGCAGCTATATTTTCAGCATCAGCTGAACCTTTAAGCAAGGTAATGTTTGTTAGCCTTTCTGTGTGCATTTATACTTATACAATATGAGTCACTTACGAGATGCCGTCTGAACAAACTGTCTCTCTTGAAATATTGGCATTAATCTACTTATTAATTCTAATGAAGTTTGGAGGTTGCATACACAATATCCTCTAGAGTGATGTAGCTTGGGCGCAATGTCAGCGAGAAGGATATTTGCGTATGCTTGCCTTCTGCAGTGTTTTATGTAAAGTTCTCACACTTGATAAAGACCCAAATCTGTGGTCGAAACGTAGTGTGGATTAAATATCATTAAATTTGGCCAGACGAGTCAAAAAAATTTGAATTTGTTTATACAATATGGTACACAATTATGTATAAACAATTTTGCATTGTTGCTATCATTTGTGCTCTCGATTTTAGCCGCAGGGACCATACGGGCAATCAGTGTTGTCGGGCTTAATCGCCAGTATCACCGCTAAACTAAGTAAAGTACGCATCATAAACTAAAGTATCTTTTGTACGCTTATTTAACGATCTTTATTAATCTCGCTTAGCTTTTTATCTCTCCGTTTTAATATATTTTTATATTTCACAAAACTCAATGGACGCTTCCTGATTATTTCTAAATTTCAGGAACTCGTTGCTTCGTCAGACGAATCAGATGTGAAATCTCTAGTAAGCTCGCTTGTGTCAGGCGTGCTCGCTGGTGCCAGTGCTGGTTCCAGTGGTCACAAAGGTCACTATGGTCACAATAAATATGGTTACAATGGTAATAATAAATATGGTCAGAATGGTAACAATGGCAACAGAGACACATACCAACAATCATCCACAACCTACGGGGGTTATCCCTACGGCTATAAACCCGTAAGCAATTTTTCTTTTACACATACGTATTCTTTTCTTTTACACATACGCGTACAATTTTAGATTTATGTTATTGATTATTATAAATTTAATTTGTACTCATTTAATTATAAGACAAATTTAAAGACATATAAAAATAGTGTCTCCTCTTTTTATTTTATTTTTTATTTACTTTTTCATGCACAGGCGTGAGTATATTTTCGTCAATTTTGTCTGAGATAATTTCTTGATCAACTTGCAGGCACCTTCCACTGACGCGTTTGCCGGACCGTTAAAGGAAGTTCTCGGCGCTTTTCTAAAACTGTCGGCAACGTCGTCGACCTCCAGCGCAAATCTGTCCGGCACATCATCGAGCTCCAGCACAGGTCTGTCAGCCAGTTCCTCAGAAAGTTCCTCAAAAGAACCAGAAAAACCCACGTATGGTCCACCCACAAATCCGCCTTATGCAGGTCCGCCACCGACCAATCATTACGCTGTGCCTCCATCCACGAGTTCTCCCTACGTGTCATTTACGCGAAGACAAATCGCGCGGCCGCAAATAAAGAAATTTTAAATCACATATTTTGCAGTATATTACTTTAGTGATTTTTAAAGCCTTACTTTCGTGATGGAGACATCATCGATGTAAAAGAGATTACTTCCTGCTTTTTTTTTACATAAAGCTCTTTTGGAAAGATTTTATTTAGTGAAGATGTCACGGTCATGGAGTCCTCATGACCTAGTAATCATTTTGCAACAATAAACTCATTACAACTCATTACAACTACTCATGTAGGTATACCAGCTTCTATGTAATAATTTTAGAATAATCTAGCTGCACAAGGACAAATGTCATGTCATGAAACTTTCGTTTTCGCCTCATTTGAATTGTCATTTCCTGTAGCAATCTTGTCGATAAACTGTGAATAATTGCACAAAATGTATAGACACACCGCCATTTGTACTTTTAAAAATTAAATATTGAGAACATCGAATATAAATTACGATTATTAATAATATGATATGTGTAAGTAAAATAAAATTTATTTATTCTCACAGACTACTCGTCAATCTTAATTATTTGCAACTATTTTTACAATTTATTATTAGTAATTACTATCATTGTTAAACAATGTAAACTTTATTTTAACTAGATTTGTAATATATCTTTTCCAATTAAAAGATGGCGATGGTGTGCTACTTATGATACATTATTAGCGAGGAGGAAGTAGTAGATCTTCTATACAAAAAAACACCTTGTATTTGTTCCATTCGGAGCATGATATATAAGTGCATTTAACCCTAGAAAATCCGACCTTTTTAGCAGTCACAAAAGCTCTACCGGGGCTTGTCAGGCCCAGTAGGACTTTAAAAGAATTTTAGGGTTTTGAGGAAATATCAAACAGTTTTTCAAAAACAGTAATTATTAATGAAAATAATATATGATTATGAACATTTCTGGTATACAATGGTTTTATCAAATGCTCTTGACACACATTTTTCTTGCATCGGCTGCATATTTGTTTCTGCTTTACGAGAGTTTTTCTTTTGTCTCTAACGTATTGGAAAGTATACAAATCTTCACAGGAAAAAAATAAATAAAAAAAGTAGCTATCAAGAGTAGGAGAAAAACCGTTCATGACTAGTGGAAGGGGGCCGCACGCATAGAGTAAGAGGCAGACAATAGAGTTTTTGCAATACCGTCCTTCAGATATGATAAACACTAAATCGATAAATCGTGAATGTTGCACACGTTGCAACGTTATTTTTGAGCCAATAAAATTCACAATTTGCGTTTACCGTATCTGAAAGACGGTATTGCAAAAACTCGCCATCGACGATCCAGTCTATATGTCGATGCTTATAAAGGTAAAACAATGAAGATCTATCAAATCGTTTTTGTATAACAAGCGAAAAAAGGACAACGGTAAGACAAAGGGATTGCTTGAAATGAATGTCAGAAAGTTAACCTGACAACTTGAGCAGACGGTGCTTAGGCCTTTGTGTAACTTTTTTGTAGTATCTGCAATCAGCAGAAAAAAACTTGAATTTAATTTTAGATAATAAATTATATGATAATAGATGGCAAAAATTACGACTGCTGTAAAACGTTAAAAAAAAAGACTAAATAAAACATAGTATACTGCGTGGCCCCGGTTGGATTGTCCAGGATAAAAAAACTTGCTTTTATATGCGCAACGCTTACGCATTACCCGGATCTGATATCCAGATGTATGTGCGGCCGGGACATACGCGCAAGAGCCGAACACCCGGAAGAAACGGACAATAACTAATTTCTTCATCTCGTAGTATTTCGTTCTTATAGTATTCTATAAAAAAAAGATTATAAGCTTAACTTAAATTTCTACATAAAAAAGTGTGTGCGTATGTGACTAATAAAGAAAAAACTGGACCAAACCTGAACGAAACAACATGTAATCAGCAAAATTATAAGTACAGGTAAGCTTTATAAGTCGATAGGTATTAAATATATCTATCCCGGATACCTCGCGGATATACAAGCGATGAGTTACGTGATTGTTTCTAAGCAATGTTGTTAACAATTTTTTTTTGTTAATTTTTTTGTTAATTTTTTTTTGTTTACTAGAAAGCAACATGTTTATATCTTATATTTCTTATATTTTTTTATCCTTTTCACATCGTCGACATTAATCGTGGTCATTAATCATAATCGAGATAATAATTTGGTATAATCCCTGCGAGCGGTTTGAGCCCCAAAGAAAGCATCGATCTTCGAAATGTACTCGTTCCACATAAAAGAGGTCTGTCGAAATCAATAATTTGCATAGCCATTGAGATTGAAATGTTTTGAAACATTAAAGCACGGTTTCTCTAGGATTATTCTTTCTCTCTCTTTCTCCTGTCTTTTTCTGGTTCTGTCTTTGTCACCTCCGAAATATAATCAACAGGTCAAATCTCTCGGCGCTATTATGGATTGGCAGTTTTACGCAACTCGCATAAACTAGCATTTTGTGCTCCCATTTATTCATCTGTTTCCACTTCTCGTAGACACCCTGTTTTACATCTCTTTAACGATGCAATGAGTCGCATGAGGAAATATCGTTTAACATCGCGGCTTATTTTAAACGGTTTACGAAATTCACTGATAACACAACACAGTCAAGCAGCCAGGATCTAATGCTCGCAACATTGCATAAACGCCGATTTAATTGCAGCAACAAATTGATACTTGACTTTTTTGACAGTTGGTGAAAGTCCTCGCGATACTAAAATCTCTCGCACATCTTTCAAAAGATTCGGCCTTTGTCCCTCAAATCGACCTCCCGACCAGCGAACTTATATGCTTTCATCAGGAGTTTCGCAATCTTTTTTTTTACCTACGCGGATTCGCATTTGCATCACGCAATAATCGCGTAAAACTCTACTAATCGATGCGTCTGCGTTCGACGATTTCACTTTAATCCCAGTCGCATGTAAATGATAAAATGCGAAGTCTAATCGAAGTCATTATGTCAACGGAAGTGAAAATCAGTTGCATTTGTTTCCTGAATATTACATATATGTGATTAACATATTTTTGATGACCATAAACAGGAAGATGCGGTAAGAATCTAGGAGGATAGCTGAGATTAGCGTTTATAAATCAATTCTCCGTTATTTATTTTATATTTTTAAATATTTTTTCTTTTATTGATATTTGTATCATGATTTTGTCGCGACTTTTGTTCAGTGAGAAGTGTTTTGTTTCAATTGAGCAATCTGCAAGATTACGAATAGAAAGAGACACGTCACGCTCGGAGTAATTCGAGACTTTATAAGTCGCAATTAACAAGTAAAAAAATGTAAAGTTAATCCTCGTGGCATTGTTTCTTATTTTGTCAAGCTCTCGTTATGTTTCGAAAGATCGTGTATTGCATTGATCCTCTCGATTGCTATTTCAAGTGAAAGCACGTTTCACTTTATATGACCTATGAATCCTTCCAGGATTATACGGAAGATCATTCTCTTCCGGCAATGCCAAAGCGCCAGGGTTGTCGTAGTGCGTTATGGTAATACGACTGACAAATTGACCATAAAAGTCAATGGACTTCGATGACGCAACAGCTTTTAGAAAAACTGCTAACAATAAACCATAATCAAATGCTGCAGATAAATTATAACAAGGTAATTAAAAAGAAAAGGAGAAGCAAGAAAGTTCTTTAAATAAATTCAAAACTCTCCTTCACCAGTGAATATTAATAAACAAATTTCAATTGTTTCATCGACCCATCTGGCAAATTATCTGCGTGCCGCCGACTTGATTTGTCGGACATTGAAATGCAGTAAATCACCAACTCAATATTGATTTTAAAAGTTACTACATTTCAATGTCCAACAAATAAAGTCGGCACGCAGATAATTTGCCAGACGGATCGACGAAAAAATTGAAATTTGTCCTTTAAATAAATTTAGAAAAAAGAAGAAAGGAAGAAGCACGTATAAAAAGAACATAAAAAGAATATAAAAATATAAGAATATAAGAATTTTCTAGTATTTTAGTCTTATCAGTTTGCGAAAATATGTTAAATGTGTGACGTCCAGCAGTCATGTAGTTAAAGATCGCAAAATAACGTCGAAGGCCACAACCACTTTCTATCGCCAAAGAAAGTGAAACTTCTTTTTGTAGACTCGAGGTCGTTAGTTGACCCTCGTGATGCTTTGCTAAGATTGAGAGACATTCCTAGTTGGACGCGCATTCTCATTCATATTACGCAACAACTAATAATTAATTTTATTTTGATGATTATTTCAATAAAATTCTTAAATTGGGTGAAACATTCATTATAACACTATAGAAATTCTGTTTTCTCCATGAATATATGTACGTACTTTATTTATTACATTAAAATGTATTAATTAATTTTTTAATTGTTTTTATTTCAATTTTTAATTATGTAACCAATCATGTAATAAATCATGAAAGAAATCGCATGTCGTTTCCATTTCAATAGAATTTCTTTTTTGCAAATGTAAATAGTTAGGCATAAGCATCAATCAATAAAATTGAGTCATATTTCTATCGAGTTAAGATTAAGCTTACATCACGCTGTCGTTTCACACATAAAATTAAAACGGGAGCCACTTTTCTCTTCATCGTTGGAGGTCGTTGACACGACGTGCGATCAACAGCTAAGCTTGATTAATGCTAGCAGCTGTAAAAACTTGATGTTGCCTTTTGTACCGGTAGACATACGTTGCTTCAGAATAATTCGCAGTAACTAGAACACGATTTATCGCTCTGGTGAAACTTTAAAATAATTATAAAGTGCACATTAAACGCTTAATTAAGTAGAATATCGGCATATTATATCTTGCATTATATTACAAAAAAATTGATGTCGAATAGCGCCATTATTCTAAATATTCTGTTCGTTTGATAAGCATGATATTTATTGATTTCTTCTAATCATGCAATTTGTAGTGTTACGCTAATTTACGTTGTAAAGTTACAAAGTACAGTGTACGTAGTTTGTGAAATGTGCGTGATTTTGTTTGCTTGGAGTAAATATGTAGATCATGCAGGGATCGTGACCTCCATTGCGAGACCTAGAAATCATCCGATCATCTTACTCAAGAGTCTCCCGAGTAGATCACCGTGCTCTAGAATCTCAAGATTGTATAAAAGCTAGGGAAAAAACTACCTCGACATCGTCCTGTGTATTCATTGATAATCAGAAACAGATTATTACATATAGAATATCTTATGATAATAACAGATATATATCATCACAACGATCTATGTTTAATTCAGACACACGCAATTCTGTTGCACCTTGTCAATCAAAAATTCTTAATTGATATTTTTTAACTTTCAATCAACTTGTACCTTTGACCAACGATTTCTATTTATTTAATCTCGTTTTTTTTTTACTCGTTCGCAACGTCTATGTAAGACGGGGGCACTTGGCGACACCTTCGAAGCGACCGGCGAGAAATCTCGTCACGTCAGTTGAAACGATCCAACAGGTTACAAACGGTCGCTTGCGAAACCGCAAACTGGAACAAATAGAGTTGAATAGATGCACCAGGCAACGAAGTATTCGGCCGCAAGATGCACGTACGTCCGCACTCGTAATTGCACGTGGCACAATTTCGCCACGTGGGATTGACTTGGCAGTGTCAGCTGTCACGACTAAAACGATCCTCTTTGACAGTAATTACCGGAGGATCTTACAGCACATTGCGATCCGTTTTACATCATCTACTGATTATATAGTAATTATACAGATGAACGAATATATGATTTAAGTGCCTTTACCTGCGATGAAGATATCACAGAAATCGCATAACACACGACATTAAACGGCATGCTCTCTTAACCATATTTTTATAAAATTTTCTTTTTTAATAGAAATGGATCGAAATCTGATTTTTAAGTCTTCGAATCTGAAATTCTTGTAAAATCTCGAGACTCTTGAAACTCTCGAAATTCTTAGATAATTTAAAAAAAAAAGATTATTTTGTCAGGAACTAAAAAACCAATCAATTTTTTACCAGAAAACCTTAAATCTTGTAAATCTTAATAAACATAATTAGATAAAAATTATTTTATTTTTTAGAATGAACGAAAATATAAAAACTAAATAAAATTTTAAAAAATTTTAAAATTTTTAAAATTTTATAAATTAAATATTTAATTGTTTAAAGAATAAGTTTGTATTTAACAACTTAATATTTATTATCACTAAATTATTTGGAAAAATATTTAGGCAATGAAAATTTTTAGGAAGTTATTTTCAGATTTCGAGAGTTTTGAATCACAAAAATAGCGCCAAGTTCTCAAGATTCGAAATCTTTTTGTAGCGGGCCAAACGATATTCTACTTCACAGTCGTTAATTTATCAATGTATTATCAATATTACTCTTCTAATTCATGTTTCTTAAATTACAAAATGTATAAAGAAAATTATTACAATTATTGTAGTCCCTCAAATTATCGGCTTTATATCTTGTTTGCTACGTAATGCATCCCCACATTGAGCACCGCAGTAACTAACAATATTTTTTTATTTACTAATGTATTGTTTGATTTTTTTTTGCTATATGAACTATATTAATTTTATAAACTATATTAATTTTATTAATTTTATGATACACGGAACTCCCAATGTTGCATGTGTCGAAGATACGTTAAAATTATCACCGTTTAGTTACGAAACAGGTAATATATCTTGCCAATGCATAGATTACGCAAATCCAGAAGTGAATTTCCACGATGATCTAAATCTGATCGAAATACTGCAACGCTATTATCTGCATTGCACATTTTGATTATTATCTCTTTATATGCTATTAACTGCATATCTATTTTATTGCGACTGCACACACTTGTTTCTTGCACACAGTAGAAAATGGTCAAGATTGAATCTCCGTCATGCACTCTCACCTCACTTAATGCACGCTTGTTCAAATGTAGTTATGAAATGAACTTCCGGAGCAAAACATGCGACATGAGCTCTCTCTCTCCTCGGTTTATATCCATATTATTTAGTGAAAATAGATCTAATCTATTACGTTGAAACTTATGTATTATTATTGCAACGTTATTGTGTCATTAACCGCCAAAGACGAGTAATCGATCGAGTTTCTTTATTGAGAAAGTCGAAGCCGACGGGAGAGTAGAGGCAGACACGTTACAAGATAGATGCGATCGACTTTTACTCTCGTTCTCGTAAGGACTGCGAAACACGTCATGTCCATATAATAAATTTCCATATAATAAATTTCTCAGTGCATGCTTGATACGGCTGGTGACGGTAGTAGAGGAAGTTTCATAGGCACAGCCGGTCGGAGAAAGTAAAGAACGATATTTATTCGGGTTGCACGACCGGGATTGAACAACGGCCGTCGCGTCATCGAGCGAACAAATGTTCATGCACGCACGCACGGACGACCCGAACACGTGCTGCCGCTATTACATAAAATCCATGAAATAAATCACGGTTTTACATTGCAGTGACATATCTTTACGATAATACTTTAAAATAATTTATCCATGATGAAAGAAAATTCCTCGGTAGAGAAACTCTTTCGGTTCCTGCAATGGAAATGAATGGAATGGAATCTGAAAACGAGGTGATACGTTTGTTAAAAACTTGCATAATGTTCAAGTATTGTGCAAGCGCGAAGATATAATCTACTTATTATAATTTGCTCGTTATATCACCTTATTAACACTTCGTAGAATAGTATAATAAGCGCGCTATTTAAGAACATAACATTTTTACATAACATTTCTACTTTCTTCTCTCTAAATTTCACTCGAGCGAAAAGCACCTACAAAATTCCCACAAAATACTTTCGTTTGGTATTCCCCGAGTACAACATGCCTCGTCATTGTTTCCAAGAAACGTACATACGTCACTGTCAGAGGGCAAGACTTGTACTATGGAAATTCCGGATAATCGCTACCTCTCACGTCGAGATTTACTTCCGGTTGATGAGCCAATTGATCCAGCAATCCTATCATCGGTCTGTCAACGCGCGACAGGCCTGTCGCACGCGCGTGTCACGCGACGCGGAAATCGCTTCACCGTAAATCTTTTCGCCCACCTCGTCATTGCCGTTCGCGTCGCTACGGTGACGCGTTCGTTTCATGCAGCCAATTTCCCCGTTACAACTTTCTTCGCGAACGGCAAACGCGTGGCCGCTCCTAGCCTTCGTTCCGGCGGATAGTCGCAGCCGCGTATCAAAGTCCCGATCGATCGGTCGCGTCGCGAACAACAGCCCCGGCGTTTCATTTCGGCAGTTTCTCCCACGACACCCATTTTGCCCACTTTTGCATCGCGATCGATGATCGAGAGAACGTTCGCCGCGAAGGTCGCGGTTACGTGTGTGATTGATCGCTCGGAGCGATCGCAGGTGACACCATCGAGTGGTACACGTCACCAGTGAATCGTTGCGACAGTGTCACGAGTGTGTCTTTGCGGTTTTGGAGCCGGCGGAATCGAAAATTGCTGCCTGCGAGAAGAAAGTAACTCTGTGGAACAAAGATAGATGAAATTGCGAGGTACAGGTAAAACAAAACGAATTAATAAACAATTATTGGGAAAGCGAAGTAATCTGTGAGGTTAATTAGATGGTTTTAGAGCCTTTATGAGAATAATGGTATAATACTGAGTAATAAATGTGTATCTAAATATTTTTATTTTTGTAGCAGGCGTTGATGAAATCTACATGCCATCTTTGTTCATTTAAATTCGTCATTTAAATTCAGTTTTGCAAGACATGTTTTATTTTATATATTTTACAACTTATCTCGTAACAATTTTTATTAGCTAATTAAAGAGCAAATATAAGTTATTTTAATTTGTAAAATTGATTTAATTTGATAAAATAAGTAAAAATTAAAAATCTACGCTGTGGAGATAAATTACTTAGTTCAAAGAAAAAAATTAGGTTTTGGGAATTAATTAAATATGAAATTTACGCGTTTTGTATACATATATTTATCGCGATGAAATATCATACAGCTTTTTTGCGAATTAAGAAGAATCTTAATAAGAGAAACGTCGCAAACATGTTGACTCTCGTCTTTTCGTAATCATAAGCAGCTATTTTTAGCACAACTTGAAAATTTTACTATTTTTTTACACTCTTCTGCCAATAAAACGCAGAAGATGATCACAAAATGTTAAATACATTAATAAATCTATGCGATGGTAAACAGTTACAACATATTAGAATTGCTGTTGAAATATGTACATTGTTGTTGAACTCGCGCGTTTACGTATGGCGTAAGTTACTTTTTCTCATTCGTCATGCGACACCACTAGACACTGTCCGATGCAATAGCTAACATATATCTAATGCTATTATAATCGTATCCTGGATCTTGCAGATCAGAGGATATGTATTAATTACGCATAAAAAAAGAAATTGCGCATACAAGGATATTGCTATTAGCTCTTTTTACCTCTCGCTGATTGTCCTCGTTTAAACCTTTTTTTTTGTAAATTTTTGTGTGAGTTATGAGAGAAATTCTAAGAATAAAATTTCAGGGAATGAGAGAGATCGTAATTATCCTCATCGCTTACGCTTCCGGAAAGGTGCTGATGCAAATAACTTCGATCCATTTTGGAGAAATGAGACCCACACGCAGTTTTATGTAACCCGGACTTTATGTGGCCACAAGTGAGCGTGGGATTTTCTGCTCCTCTTTTAACTTTCCTTCTGCAGGGGGATTATTGAAGTCCGTTACTCTCTCTTCCATTGGAAAGTCACTCGATGTTTCTTCGATTGCGGTTGAAATGCCGTATTCGTCTGGGCGCGTGTTCACCGCGTGGCGCCACTTCACAAGTGGTTGGATAGTCTGACCACAGAATAGTCTTACTACTTAGACGCCAATAAAGCTCTATCGCACAAAATGATTGATTTCAATCGGATACCTTCGGACGCTCGAATATGGTCCGGAATATATTCAGTTGGAAAGTTTAATATTTTTCTCTCAATTATGGATCTAATATCTGTGTATTTATTAGATAAACAATTTTATTAATTTAATATAAATGTTTTAGTAATGATTATTTATTTTAAAAGTAGTTTATTATTGTGACATTTGATTGGGAGAAATTTTTAATACATTTTTAAAGACCTGATTTCATCATAATGTAACGCATATAAATAGCAATCTTAACTGGCGAAAGGAGCTCATTGAGCAATTGTCCTAAAAAATGATTGGCTATCAATACAGAACCTGTGTGTAGAATAGTTATAGCTGTTTTAACTCACGATATTATAAAGTCAATTCTAAGTGCATATCTTCAACTTCTTCGTGACAAACGTTTTTAATGCTTTTTTCGACAAGTTTAAGCATGGAATTCTTCGGATTTTTGTGTTATTTAATTATATTGCGCTTAAGAAATAGCAAAGTTATCTTATATGTTATCCTGCAATTAAGTTTGGAAGAGAGTGTAAGAAACAATGTAACTGTTAAACACATAATTATGAGTTTTATTGAGTTTAATTTAAAATTTTGTGCTTCTTCCAATTAAACGGCAGCTAGCTTAAGGAACATTATTGCGAATTGTATGCAATATAGATGAATTAATATCTTTTCTCTTCTCTGCACGCAATCAAAAAGAGAAAATTAAAAAAATATCCACAGCAAACGTGAAGGACATTCTATGACTAATGTTAATCAACTCTAAAAAAGAGTTCATTTTGATTAACTCTTAGGGTCAAACCAGTGAGCATGATAATTGCCAACAAAATCTGCCGTGTATAACAATAACACTGGTCGACAAAAAATGACTTTTTTTCTGATTCAAGCATCGGACTAGGCTTATCTTGTAGATTTTTCATCGCTGAATACGAATCTGGCCTCATAAATTGCCTATCACGTCAGGATTTTGAGAAAAATGGACTCAAAAAACCCTGTTTTTGCCTTTTTTTGATCACTTGTAGATTATGAAACTAAGGTTTTAGAAGTCTTTACATAGGCTTCAATTGAAGCTTGAACCTTCAGCTAAAAGAATCAAATCGAAAAAACCTTGAATCAATCATAATTTTTCATGTAGTACAACTTTTTCATGCGTGCGAACTCTCGTTGCACACATAGTGTGTGCAGTGGCATACTTACTCTTTACACACACACACACACACGCACGCGCACACGCACACACACACACACACACACACACACACACACACACACACACACATGCACACACACCAGAGAAAGAGTTAGTATGCCACTGTACACACTGTGTGTACAACGAGTGTTCGCACGCATGAAAAAGTTGTGCTACATGAAAAATTATGATTGATTCAAGGTTTTTTCGATTTGATTCTTTTAGCTGAAGGTTCAAGCTTCAATTTAAGCCTATGTAAAGACTTCTAAAACCTTAGTTTCATACTCTACAAGTGATCAAAAAAGGGCAAAAACAGGGTTTTTTGAGTTTTAAAGTCCATTTTTCTCAAAATCTCGACGTGATAGGCAATTTTTGAGGCCAGATTCGTGTTCAGCGATGAAAAACCTTCAAGATAAGCCTAGTCCGATGCTTGAATCATTTTTCGTGTCGACCTGTGTAATTAGCGATTGTAAAGATAAAAATAATTAATCTGATGTTAAACTAAGTAAGATTTCTTCAAATTCTAATTTCCCAATCTCTGTTGGTAGATTATCAAACGACATGCAATATCATCAAGACAATGCAAATATCTTCGTAGTTTTTAGCACGACGTGCCAGACATATTTTTGCAACACGCAAAATAACAAAGATAAATCTAATTTGGAGAAACTATTTCTTATGTAATCTAGATTCTTGAATTTTATATAAGATAATTTCAAAATGATTTGAGAAAGTTCAAACGTAAATCATCAAGCTTGAAAATCACGCAATAATAGTGCATATTACATATGCAAATTCTCGTAAATATTCACAACTGTTGTAATACCAAAGATGATTTTAGAGTCTGTTCTTTTTGAAGTTATTATTCTTACCATGTACCATATCACACACTAGATTATGCATTCTATTAACTTACATAGCATCAGCTGAACAATACTAAAAGTTATGTAGTGTCCATTTATTTAACGTTTTGTACATCTCTTTTTCTATTACTTTGGAGAAAGATGATAATCAGGAAAGTCAATGATATGGTAATTCTCAGACTTTATTGTACTTTTTTATTACTTTGAAGAAAGATGATAATCAGGGAAGTCAATGATATGGTAATTCTCAGACTTTATTGTACTTACACGCGAAGCGTAATGCTGGGATCGGCTAGTGAATTATTGTTTACTATTATCATAGCAAAAGAAATAAGTGAGGTACTATTAAACTGGACATCAATTCTGTTTAAATGATGATTATGTAAAAAAAAAACGATTTTTTTCGAATTGGACTTTTTTCTTTGTCAAATACAATACAAATCAAATACAAATACAATACTTTTTTCTTTTTCAAATACAATACAAATCGGTATCTTTCAAGTTTACGACTGCGTAATTCAGTCACTTCGCAAACTGAAATATTAACTAAAGGAGGACGACAGAATTAAAGGAGGGTGTCTCATTGGCGAGCGCTTTGGATGGTGTCGGCTGCTGAACGTGTTTCGCGAATAGAGTGAATTGGAGGGCGCCCCACCTGCGGAAGGCGAGGCTCGATTCTCGATTCTCGAAGGGGCACACATGCTCGCCTTCGTTTCCCCTTCAGCTCCGTAAGACATCGGGACCTCCTTCACTGTGGTCCTCAAACGAGCCTCGCACTCCGCCAGGTACACAACTCACGCATTCGCTCGCTTGTACGCACTCACCGGCACTCGTGTAAGTCCATGTAATCCCTTCACATACGTTCTGCTTTGACACTACCACGTGACTGACGCCTGCTGAGATTGATTTTCCTATTCTATTTGGTTTTCTAGAAAATCTGTTTGATTTAAAGTTGACACAAATGGAACACGTGTCAAGTGTCTCTTTTCTCACATATTTCTCTTTTTTGTTATTTACCTTAGCGATTATTTTACGAGCTAATTATCCGCTCTTACAAATTACAGCATGTTAATAGACTAATCATTTTACACTCGCAAATTTTGACAGCCAAATTGAAAGTTGCTTATTACTGACAAACTAATCACTTTGTTCTTTAAAATTGCGACATATTATTTGGCCACGCCTTATTTATGTCTATAACAGTCAGCTAATTAACAGTTGCTTATTAAATACTTTTGTGTAAATCCCGTTATCTAATTTCTTAAAAATCATTCTTCACCTCTTGTAATTTTTTCTCTATTATTGCAAAAAATAATAGAGAACTATGTAGCATTATGTTTTGAATGAGCTTTTTAAGGAAATGTTTATTTAAAAAAAATAGAAAATTTACATAACAATTTGTTCGCATCTAATTTTCTTTGTTTGTATGAATACTGATTGTATGAAATTGTTATTACTATCAATTATTGATTATTTTTAAAATCAATCTGGTTATAATCATTAGTTTTTAAATGTTTCCAAGCTCAGACATCCTTTCACTCGACATTCAAGATTTACTTTCAATGTTATTACTACCGGGAATCCTGCCGCCTTGTCAGACAACTTTTTTATTCATGCAGATTGAATCGCAATAGATCGACCAGTGAAGAAGACACAATGCGGGTGTTATGTGTATTCTGTGGACTATTTTTGATCATCGCCATTGTCAAATGCAATCCTGTCGACAAGAGAGAAACGGAAAATGACATTAGTCCGCTAAACGAAGTAAGTGCATTAATTTATTTTTTTTCTTCTAAAGTGCCGAAGCGACATGTTATACATCCAGATATTAAATGTTTTCTGATTTCTAGTCATGTATGTATGAAGAAAATTATCAGAAGGACGAATTATTTAGAAAGTAAAAGAATGAGATGGAAGGAGAGCTGCGATTACGCACTTCGCTCTAATGAAGTGATTAAAATGCTGACGTATTTGCAGACGACTCTTGTCGATCTCTTATATCGAGAGATCGACTCTTGTCGATCTCTTATATCGAGAGATGAAGTTTTACGATACGTCGCAATGCGCGTCCCTTAAGATCTTTGAAAAATCGAAATGTGGGAAAACGTGAACGAATTTTCGATAAGAGTAATGTTTTCCTCCGAAATGTAAACTGACAAGAATTTGACGATCTACTTTGCGTTGCGCCTTTTCTCCCCCCCCCCCCGCCGCCCTAAACGCAACATACCCATTAAATGCGCTATACTCTTACTCTTATTGTTAGAACACCTCACTCTTAAACACCTTCGAAACACCGAAGAGATAAAAAAAAACAAGTTTAACATTTAGTAATGAGAGTGAAAGTAAACGCAAAACACACACACACACGTATCGCAAAAATTGTCCATTTGATAATTCTCCTCATTGACTTATTAGGAAGTATGCAATCGATAGGAGAAGTATCTGGGTCAACATCAAATCTCGTAGCTTATATAAATATTTATCTTGTAGATTAATCAAGGGGAAAGTATACTCTTCACTTTATGTCGCAACTTTCTTTTTTCCTCTTCTCCTAGCAAGAGACTGTATTCAAAATTTTAGAAAAAAATCTATATAGTAATATTTAATTTGAACGAATTAAGTAAAGGGTTGTTGTGTAAGAAGAAAATTTATTCGTCGTTGCAACAAGGCAAAAAGAAGAGTAAAGGAAGATTTGTCATGATAAGAAGTGTAACTGAAGGAAGATAACTTAACGCATTATGTTAGCTAAACTACTATAAGTGATACAGTAAATGGGAGATAAAGAGAGAGAGAAGGGAGACAGAGAACAAGGGATATTGAAAGAAAAAGGAAGAAACGTGATCTCGGAGAACGAGTTAAGAGTGAAAGTAGTCGGTACCTGTACGAGTTCGAACACGTTAGAGACGGATGCGTGTAACGAAATTTCCTTGAAACGTCGTATACGCGCATCGTTTAACAAGCAACATTATACCGTTATCGTCGTTCGCGATCACGCGTTAATGTAACTGCTATGTGATTCCGTTCAAGCAACACCCATAACACATATCGACCTCATTCTTCCAGAACAAAAGCAACGTTGCATAATGGGGTTGCATGCACCTATGAAATTTTAGCTTTAGAAAATTATATAAATAATATTGTGCGAAGCAATTGTAATAATTTTCCACTTTCTGCCAGACATTGTAGGTACTTCGTGCAAATATTTATAGTGCAGGTAATCTTGATAATATTGACGTAACGAAGTAGATACTTGACTGAATGAAAATATTATTATAATAAAACACAATTTTCATATTTGACTAATAAAATGTGATTTTTATCAAATTTGCATAAAGAAAACTTCCTGCAATAACGCATTTCATCATCAATCTTTCTTCTCTCTTAATTATGAATTTTAGTTTTAATCTATTATTTAATGCTATCTCTTAGTTAATCTTAAAGAAGCCTAATTTTATGACCTGCATAGGTCTACGTAATCGAAGCTGATGATGCAGCCGATGGTGAAAGAGGCGATAGGGACAAGAGAAAGATTGGCCTCACGCTTGGAGTATCGAACGGCATCATTAACTTTGTGTTTGACGTAAGAATAATTAGCTAATTTTCTTGGTAAAATCTCTACTGTTCTTGCAGAGAACAACAAGCTATCTCATGACATAATTAATAACTGTACATGTAATTAAGATTACGCTTTAAATGTAACAAAATCTCTTCTAAGCTTAAAACATTTGTTTTTACCATTACTACATTACTGCTTTAAGAATCTTCATACATAATGTAGATATAAATGACAAATCATTACTATCAGTTCCTTTAACAAACATATATCTTTGTAGAAAGTGGATTCCTTCCTAGATTCAAAAACAAAAGCAATCGCAGCTCTCGATGAATCTAACAAAGCGAAAAATGCTGCTTTTGGAATCGACACTAAACATTCCGCTACGTCGGAGTTCCTCAGTCATTTAGTATCTCAGAAGATTCAGGCTGCGACCGGTAGCATTGGACCTATTATAAATAGTGCGGCGACATTTTTCTCAGGTGCCTCTGCTGGAATCACGAAAGCTCTGACCTCAAAAATCGCGCCATTAAGCTCGATTGTCGGCGGTCTTTCTGGTGGTTTGGGCAGTAATAGTGCTGGTACAAGTGCTGGTACAGGTGCGAGAAATTCTCCAATTTGTTTCTTCGATTAGTTTCACATTCCAAAAATCTAATAGAAATATCCAGGGATAGGATCATTTCTAGTAAAAAGAAATTATTTGTAAGACAATTAGTTTCGTCATTGATACATTGTATAAATATTTTTAAGATAGAATTCATTTTTATTGTCACCGTTTTATCACTTTCGCTCATGTTTGACAGACGGTACTGGAGGATCCTCCGGATCGGCCTTGATCGGCAATCTCCTGTCTCAGAAGATCGGCTCTTTATCGAGCCTCAGCCAAAGTAGCGGCGGTTTAGGCAGTTTAAGCGGCAGTTTAGGTGGTCTTAGCGGCGGTAGCTCCGGAAGCGATAGTAGCTCCGGAAGCGATTCTCATAGCGGAAATGATGGCGGTGGTACGAGTGCCGGTGCTGGGATCAATCTCGGAGCATTCGCCAATCTAGCAGGGGTAGGATCGCAATGAGTTAATTTTATCTTTATCTCTATATTAAACTATAAATTTCTTTTTTAATGTCTTGTACATGTTGCCTGTTTTCTGTCTGATACGTAACGCAAGCTGTCTCTACTGGAATATGCGCCTTCGTAAGAAAGTGGTACCACCTCGAGATATATGGATAACATGACAGTTTTCTAAAAATTTCGGTGAACAGTTTTTACTTAACAAACTTAGACTGAAGGCTGACTATTTGCGACGTTGCTTGTAAGGCTATCAATAAGAATATAAATTTTTGGTAATCGCATGCTTTTTCAAAGTATTTCTTCATATTTTAGAATTTATTACTATATTACTATACCATAAATGTGTGCATTCTCTACTCGACTCTTTATTTAGCTTTTTCACCTTTACTTTTGTTTATTTAATTATTTATTTGCATGGTTATCGTTATTACTTATTTCCCAACTCATTACTTATTAATCTTTCATTTTGTTAAAAGAATGTGATACATTTAACACAGTTGTTAATTGATAGAGCTTTAATTTTTACAACACTGTAACCTTGAGTTCTATAATCTGCCATTGTATCTACTTCGACACCTTTTTCTGTGCCTTGCAAAAAATGCTATTATAAATGCCATTATAAATGTAATTGAATACAAGAACCTACTTTGTTAGTCTCATTAACACGCTTCATTAAACCTCCGACTCTGACTAATCAATGTTGCCGTGATAGTTGCTTCCCTTTAACCTCGGAAGGCGCTTTCACGAGAACGAAGCCTTCCGATAATATTATATGTATATCACATTAAAACAAGTATTATACACAAACAGTACGATTATTTGCCACCACAAACGACGTATTAAGCGGCTTGAAAACGGGCGGGATAACACGGAATGCCAATGGGATGCGGAAAAGGGACGTTGACTGCGGACTTTAGCGCCTGGATCAGCGATCATTTGCAAGAAGAAACTTCTTTGAGAAATAAAGCGACAGACAACGAACGAACGTTAAACACACCAAGAGAAAATGGATGATCAACGGATTTCATTTTCAATGGAATATGTGGGTGTTCCATATAACACGGAATGTGAATTTCTGTTTTTAGCTGGGCCGATAATTGGCAGAACCTCCTTTCTCTCTCTAGAAGCTCTTCTCTAAAAAGTGTTTAAAGAATTTGAACAAAAAAAAATAAGGAAAGAGGGAAAAACAAAATTCTCCAGGAAACACTCTCCTGATGAATCAACCCTTCCGGCCGAATCGTGTGGACTGCGCTGTCTAACATAAATTATAATTATAAAAGAACTATAGCGGCGTTGATCAATTCGCCACCATGAAAGCTGTAAATAATTTAAGAATAATTTAAGAGCGAGAGGAATGAAACAAATTCGTGGACTATTTGCTATATGTAAGCAATGTAAATAATGCATCCAAATGCTCCATGACACGAAAAAAAAAATTAATATGAAAGATGGTGATAATGGTGTGATAATGTTAATAATCAAATAAACTTACAATTATATTTTTGTCTATTACTTACGACGAAGTGCTGATCATCGTGAAGTCTAATGTATTCCTTCCTCATATCCCTGTTATACCTGTAGAATTTATCTTTACATCTATACGTTCACTTAGAAATCTTTTAATTTATGTTTTTTTATGACTAGAGATTAACGATTTCTTATAATTGAAATTAAAAATATTTTTTATTGTTATCTCTGAAATATTATTTATATAACTATCTTTCTGTAAAAATACAATTTTTAATATAAATATATAAATATTATCTGATAATAAAGAATTTTATTTTACTTATATTTAAATAAATATGGAATAAAATTGTAAATACAACAAATATATATAAAATTATAGTACTAATAATTCACATTTAAGAGTTTTTTTATTTATTATTTATTTATTTAATTTAATTAAATTTTTTATTTATTATAAAAATTAAATTTACTTATTAAAAACAAATTAAAAAATTATAAAAAATATAATTATACAAATATGAAATTTATACTTTTACCCCCACATTTTTCCACATGATGGCTCTATTATTGCTATTTTTAATAAAGTATACAATAAAATAGTTTTAATAAAGTATACAATAAAACAGCAAAAACTCTGTTTGTATGTATTTGCAGAAAAGGGTTATTAGTACTACTACAGAGGATACACCCGAGTTTGACAGAAATAAGGTGTCCTTGGACGTACCATCATCTGCATTCGGCACTGGCTTTACCCTAATAAATAACGTTAGCAAAGTTCTCAACAGCGTAATCCTAGTAAGTACAACGTACGCCAAAGAGATACAATAATTTGTTAATAATTATTTTCCGCTAATGCCTGAATCTAATTATGTTTTTTTTCTGTTATTATGATGCAATTTTTCTAGCACAGTCTATCAATTAACATGATCGAATCGTCCTTCACTTTGTTAGACATATATACTGCAAAGAAAAGATTTTTATTTTCAATAAAGCTATTAATCTTCATGCTCATTTTTAATAATCGCTTATATTTTTCAGAACTCAGCCCGTCGAACGCAGACATTGTTAGAAATCTTCAAGCCGTTCTTTCGTGGTTCATTCGCTATAAAGGGTCTACCTTCGGATAATCCCAAATAAAAAGTTTCATTTTGTTTGCGCATTACTACGAATTAATTGCTCAACTATCGTTTCCCGTTAGGAAATGTTCCACAAGTTTTCTGGATAGATATTGATATCAAAACTTGTGAAAGCTGTTCCAAAGTTCTATTGGTCATAGAATAGCTTAGATCCGAGATTTAGATAAGATTTAGATAAGATAGAAATGTAGTATTTGCGGAAATTTCTCCGTTATCGTCGTCAGATTATTGTTTCTTATGACGCCATATTTTTGCCTCATACTTTATCTGTTCTTTTTGCTTGTTATCTGCTTTATTAACTTTTTAAATGACTCGAAAATTGGCGTTGTAAGTTGAAGATACGCTTTTAATATAAAAAAATGATATCATACATACACTAAAGCATATATATTTATTAGGGTGGGCCAAAAAAAACTTTTAATTTTTTTTTCCTTAGATACTATGAAAATATCGTCCAAGATGACGAAAAAAAAAATCTGGTAAAGTTTGAGCTCTTAATATTAATATTAAGAGGTGGCGATTTGTGATTTTTGAATTCCTATTTAAATAACACAGAAATATTTTTTTATTTTCTTTGGATTTTTATTGTGTTTGAACGGATAATTATCTAGTAAAAACCAAAACTTATTCTTGTAGGGAATTCGACGATCTACAAAAAAGGTCTGATATGATTTTTTGCTAAGTCAACTCTTTCAAAAGTTATTTGAGGTTAAAGTCTAAACCTAAATTGAAAAAGATCATTTTTACAATTTTTTATATTCTATTACAAAATAATGTCTTATAAGTATAAAATATTTCATTTGTTATGACCTTTGTTGTTGTTATTCAATAAATTTATTGAAAAAAATTTTTTTTCATCCAGCATGATTCAAATAAAAATACACTTTGTAATAAGTGACACACTTAATAATACACTTTGTGATAAGTTTCATTGAAAATGAAATATTTTATACTTATAAGACATTATTTTGTAATAGAATATAAAAAATTGTAAAAATGATCTTTTTTAACCCTGCGCGGTCCTACTGGGTCGTTTGTGACCAGAGTGAAATTTCACTTGACACATTTTTCATGCATTTTCGCTCAAATAGCTATTTATAGCGTAAAAAATAATAACTTTTGGGCTTTGAGAACTGTTGATTCTTATTGAATAAGCATCGAGAAGTACTCATGAATTTTTTTAGATTTTTTAAAGCGATGCAACCGGTTGAAAATCGCACACGGACACAAACGACCCTGTGGGACCGCCGAGCCAGTCAAAATATAGTGGGACCGCGCAGGGTTAATTTAGGTTTAGACTTTAACCTCAAATAACTTTTGAAAGAGTTGACTTAGCAAAAAATCATATCAGACCTTTTTTGTAGATCGTCGAATTCCCTACAAGAATAAGTTTTGGTTTTTACTAGATAATTATCCGTTCAAACACAATAAAAATCCAAAGAAAATAAAAAAATATTTCTGTGTTATTTAAATAGGAATTCAAAAATCACAAATCGCCACCTCTTAATATTAATATTAAGAGCTCAAACTTTACCAGATTTTTTTTTTCGTCATCTTGGACGATATTTTCATAGTATCTAAGGAAAAAAAAATTAAAAGTTTTTTTTGGCCCACCCTAATATATATAAAAATATATATTTATATAAATGTACACACGTGTTTATACATAAATATCATAGACGTATAATAAATAGACTGCGCGTTTGGCTGAAAAGTTGTTTTCATTTTAGAAAGAGACAACATGTTTTGAATAGTAACTCTCTCTCTCTCTCTCTCTCTCTCTCTCTCTCTCTCTCTCTCTCTCTCTCTCTTTCTCTCTCTCTCTATTTCATTAGACAAAGATGAGATTACTATTCAACATTAGTTGTCTCTTTCTAAAGTGAGAACATTTTTTTAATAGGGCAGAATAGGGAACGCGCAGTCTATTTATTATACGTCTATGATAAATATACACAAATGTATAGATAAACGTGTTATTTTAAATATAGATAAACGTGTTGTATTAAGTATAATTTAGTCAGATTTTAATTGATTACGGTATTACAAAACCTGATAAAATAAGAAATAAGAAAAGAGCGATAATCAAATTGATTTACATCTCATAAAACAAGTTTTATTTTATCTTATATAATTACCTTATAATTATTGTTTGATATATATATATATATAAATATTAAAAAATTTTTAAAAAATTTCTTGTTCATTAGTTTGCATATACATATACTTAATATATTGTCATAATATTATAATTCACAAATAAGAAAATATTGTTTATTTTTATTTATGATAATATCACTTTGGTATGACTATGCAACAAAATGTCAACTTCTTATTCATCAATATTAGTTTATTACGCAATAAGCAAAAATTTTGCATTAATAATGTGTATTGCATAATTTTACTTCATGATTTATTTAGATAACAATGCATATTACAGAGCGGTCAAAGTGTCACATCTAGTGACAACAACAACTCGACCATGTAACATTTTACCATTCACATAACGAGGACACCTGAAGCAGATGTAACGTTTTACAAATTGGCGTGCATTCCTCGTATTCATTAAGCAATAATGATACTACTATTGAGGAAATAAAAAAATTTATTTTCATAAGTAGTCGAAACATTATTGTCCTTTGCCGTTGATATACTGGAAGATTAATTAGACTTTTATATATGTATATAAATATTGTATATGGCGACATCAGACCAAAGGCAAAAGCATTTACATAATTCTTAGATCAGCAACCTGTTACACGATCATTCTTTTGACGTAAATTAATGAGGGTGCGTGTAACCTAGTGAAAAAGTAAAACCGTGACAAAGTTCGAGAAAAAATTGATATATACCATGATGAAAAAGAACGTAAGGATAAAAAATTCAAGGATTTTAAAACAAACAACCGACGATAGCGCAACACATTTAAATAATCCATGCAAATTAAATAAGTAATTAATGCAACACGTACTGCGTATAATTATGTAATATGTGCTGCGAAAAAACAGTTTATGTGCTCATTTTTTCAAAAAATTAACGAAAAAAATGTAATATTAATTTTTTTCACTGTGGCCCACCTTTTGAAAAAATCTGGAAAAAATATATTTTGTAGGAAGTTGAACAGAGATTCACATACATACGTACATTTCACATACGTACATTTTTTTTAAGGTGGTAGATCAACGAAATCAGGGTGAAAAAAATGTTTAAAAGTTATTTTTATTTTTAAAAAATCGAAATTTGCACCGAAAAAGAATAAAAAAAATATCCTCATTAATGTCTAAGTGTAATCAATTTTTCAGAATTTTTTCAGAATTTTATTTAATTTTTTACAGTGAAAATTGTAAAAATGTAAAAAAATCGTTTTTTCGCTCTAACTTGATCACGTCTCCATATAGAAATCTAAAATTTGGTATGTAAGCGTCTTTTTATGAGTTACCTTAGGAAAAAAGGTCAATTCGAAAAGCCGTCGGGACATTTTCACTATACTTATTCCGCTAGGCCCTTTACGTAAAGAATTATTACGATATAAATATAAAGAAATTTAAAAATATAAAAAAATCTACACATAAAAAATTTTGACAATCAAATATTTACAGACATTATGAATTGTACTTTGTACTTATTTTTGCCAATGTCTAATTATCAAAATGATAATAATGAAAGGTTGCCTAATCATTTGTATCGAAAATTCTCTGTGATAATTTGGTCTGTCTAAAACTGCCACGGAATTTTGTTAATTTGTTCTGTTTACACATAGACTACGTAAGAAGTATGGTAAAAATGTTGACGACCTTCGAGACTGATTTGACGTATCGAGAGACGGAGAGAACTCATCTTACATCAGTAGTGTTGACTCCGCCGTCCGGCAAGCTGCACTTGTTTTCACTTTATCTGTCGTGCTTAGCGTAGATGACGTGAAAAACGCGTGACACAAACATCAGTGTAATAATAACGCAGAAGAAATCTTCTAACAAAGATAATATCTATTCAATAAAAAGGTAAAATAACTTTGATTGTAATCATAAATATATTATATCTTCTTTTTGCACTGAATACCGAATTGTACATAAATTGTATTTAAATTAGAATTCAAGATATAATTTTCATCCAACGCGAATTACGTTCTTTTAAGAAATTTTCTGCAAAGTAATCGTTTCCTGTATCAAAAATTGTGAAACCAGAATTAGTTACACGACCTATGATTTATTAATGTCGACAAATGTTTTCCTTTTTTTTTTATGCCTATTTCCAAATAGAAATATTGCTTCATATTTGTAAAATCAGTTTTAATGAGATAAATAAGGCCGATTGTCTAATATACTTATCACGCAATATATAAGTACCGTACTTGCGTGTGAAATAAATTGCACGTTATGCTTTTCTTATATTCTGTACGATATGGGTATAGGAAACACGAGCAATCAGTTAACGACTGACATCGTAAAGTTCCCATCTCTGAGGTTTGCTCTTGATGAAAAAAAATGTAAGTTTACTTTGAAACATGGAATCTAATCATTTTTTAATCAAGATGATTTAATCATGAATGAGAATAACATTCGATCAATGATATTGTCGAATAACTTACTCAAATAACAGCATTACCTGCAATAATTGAACCGTCATATTCTAGAAGAGAATAATTATTGTACAATAATACAACAATAATAACATATAATAATAGTTTCTTGCGGGATATCTTATATAAGCTTTTATAAGCTTACTCGAAAACAGATTTTTTTCGAAATAAAGATGAAGTAAAGACTCTAGATAAAATATGGTCAAATCTATTTCGGATTCAAAATATTATACTTATTAAAGTCAATTATAAAATTAATAAAATTTTTTGTAATTATTATAAAAAAATAAATATATTTTACAACAGTTGCTGAATTCTAATTTTGTGAAGTTCAAAATTCTTTTCTTCTTACATTTTTAAATATAATCTTTTTAGTATTCTGTATTATGCAAAATTTTTTTTTATTCTGTTGCCTATTAATTATAATCTTTGATAAAATACAATTATAAGGTAATGACCGTCAAGGCCGAGTTTTTAGAGAGGTCTTTAACATGACACGGCTTATGCAAAGCTTACAATGCAGCAATTTATCAAGATAACGGTTTTTCACATAATCATTAATTACAATTAGCTGTGATGTTTTATCTTATGAGATTATTTTTTTCTGCTGCGGTAAGTAACTCTTTCCTTGCTTAATTTTAAATTCATTTTTACGTAAATTCATTCATTACGTTAAATTGTAACTTTAAGCAGCACTCGGGATACGTTACAGACGACTCTCAAAAAAATCTTTTTATATTACAAATAATTATTTTATTATTAAGCATATTTATCGTAACAAAAAAAATAGAAATAACATAACAGTCAACAATTACTTGTTAGATCTAAGCTTCGTCTTATTTTGTTCAGCGTTAGAAAATTATGTTATAAATGTAAAAAATAAGGCATGCACAGACACGCAAAGCAATAGATAAGTATTAACATACGTATACCAGGTAAATACGGACATCTTGTTACATAAGGCAAACGTGTGCATAAAGACGTACGTTACGTACATAATTGTGAAACTCCACCTATATGTCTTCAAATTGAATTTTTGTGTCAAACTAACCAAATCTACAGTGAAAAGATCTGACATTCAAATATAATTATTTCCTGCGCGTTGCGCAGTATATTTTGTCGACTAAATATAAATATCATTTGATATTTTTCGCAATTTTTACAATACTTTCCCTATTTCCTCCGTTATGCAAAAGAAAACTTCATACAAAAGTCTATTATCACTATTAGTAAGTCTTTGTATGATAATTTGGATTTATTTGGATAGTGAAGAAATTTTTCAGGGTGAATAAACTTGTGTTTTTTTTATACGCGCACCACTCGGCGTGTTAATTAACAGTAAGTGAACCTAGTAATCAGAGCGTGTCACGACAATTTAATGACACATCAACAAAACTTAAATATATATAAAGGATACACTATCAATCAATACACGCTATTTGTAATTTGCGCATCTTACTAAAAGACCTTAAATTTTTTAAAATTTTTAATAAATTTGATAAATATAGTTCTTTATTTCTTAGTTGTTAAACATTGTGATGTTAAAAATTAAAGTACAAAGAGTCAATTTATCCAATTTTTCTTGAAAATTTTTCTTGATTATAAAAAAAATTATAAAGAAAAAGATTTTACGTCATGACAATGCTGCATTACTTACCTAATCTTTACTTAAACTCACACCATTACGGTAAAAAATACATACTAGCACGTATAACGGAACCGATCTCGATTACGTGTATGATTACGAAGAGTGAAAGTGAAAGATGGAAGTCGTTTCGCACTGGAGTGCACGTGGACCTGAACCTCAGGCAAGTTTTCGAAGACAAGGACGGTTAAGTACTGCAGTCACTGATCTCCGGATAGGATGGCCAATAATCATTTATCGTGACAGTTTTTAGTGGTTTTATATCGTGCAACTGTGATAAAAAAGGAACATATCTACCAACTTACTAATCTTGATGTGTCGGATAAAAAATTAAAATTAATGATAAAAAACGAAATAACTGAATCAGTGTTAACGTGCAGCGTGTTTCATAACTCGCGATTTTAATTTTGTTTGGTAAAAGTGTCAATGTATAAATAAAACTTTTAAACTGCAAAGAGATTTTTGCAAACAAAATTTCACGAGGATGATAATAAGAGCATGCTCTTCGGTTAATCCTCCGACAAACTATTTGAATGAAAATTTTTGTTTTGATGTTACAATTTATAATATTGGGGATATCAAAGTTAAGATTGCAAATTTCGATTGCGGACACTAAATATTTTTAATAATCAACTTTAAAATCTTGGTTCTTTCAGATCATAAAAACCGTATTCTTTAATTTCTCTACGTCTTTCCTTCATACAAAGAAGATCATAGAACGCGAAGAAGGTGAAATTTTTATCGCATCTAAAAATAGCAGTAGGTTCGTTAAAACTCAATTGTGCCCAATAAGACGACTGGTCGTGTACGATTTAAGTGATCCACTTAAATCGTTTCACGTACGCCTGCATTTTCGCAATCGATAGAAATCTTCGTGCGATATTATACTTCTTGGCAGTAGAAAGTCTTACAACTTTACATGAGTCTGTGCATGTGTAGTTTATTGAAGCACGATCACTTCAGAAATTATTGCGACGTAATCAGTTATCATGGACTTTCGATTAATATTATTTAATTATCATGTCGTTACTAATGAACATTAAACATTATATAAACTCACATCAGCAATTTTCCGGCATTTTTACGAGTGGATCATGATACTTGAAATCTAAAATAATAATTCCTTGCAATTATCTCATATATTTAGCAACTTCTTGTTAAATCAAAGTACCGTATAGTAAAGTGAAACGCTATAGGAAGTACAAATTTTCAATATTGAAACATTGAATATTCATTGGGCTTCATTTCACCATACACAAGGTTCACCATTAATTCGGCACGCGTTACGCATTCATGTCACGTACTGTGAGAAGACCGAAATGGATCGTCGACATCTTCGAACGATTCTTGCGGGAGCGAATTGCCGGTATTGGCCGGTAGTCAGTTTCGATCAATGGCGAGGGCCATCGACCAACAACAGTCGTACATTGCAATCGCCGTGTTTGGTCGAAGGGAAGCAATTTTCTTAACTATCGTGCGTGAAAGAATGATAGAAACTGTTGTTTTGTTACCGCAAACCATGAGTGACGCACGAACTATCTAGCGGAAAAGGTTTCGGAATCAATACTCTCTTGCGTAAAAGATTTAATATTAATAATCGTTTCGAAAAGCATTCTAAAGCAGTTAGCTTAATAATGTTGAAAAAGGTAGAGTGCTGAGTGACTGAATTTTTGAAGAAATGTATGTGTTTAAAGAGAAGAAATATTCTAGAAGTCTGAATTTAAAAACCATTGCTGTCAACGTAAGTCGACAAGTATAAATCATTGCTTAAAGCATGGATTAGTAATTTAATAAGTTATCTAATAAATTACGAACTAAAGAAGAAATCCTTATTTACAAATTTTTATAATTTAGTAAAAATTTAAAACTTTTTACCAAATTATAAACACTAAGAAATTTTTTCTTTTAAAAAAATATAACAAGTTACATAATTCATTTAATGAGTAATGAATCATAACAATTAGAAGAGTTCCTTCCTCAAATCATGATTTTCATGTTGTGGTTTTACTTCGGCGAACCTTCCTTATTTCACTAAATGATGACAGTCGATTTATGTAATAAGAACTGGTACTTTTTCGTACATCACAGTCATCGTTCAACTCTCACTGTGTGATGTTTCTCTTCGATCCCATGAAATGCAGTTTTAGACGAACCTCCATGTCTGTTATGACATATACGTAATATACATAATACTAAATGTACGTAATATCTTATTTTGATTATATTATTTGACAGATTATATTATTTAATTAAACAGCCTATCCTCTATTTTTGCAAATATATATTTTTATAAATTTTCATACACTTTTTTGAAAATGTTTCTTTAGAAATCTATATATCTTGATTTCTTTGTCAATAATTGGTTTTCTCCATTAGTTTTCTCTAATACGTGTTCTTAATCTTACAAATATTTTCCGTTTTTACAGATGTACATATCATCAAGCAATTCTTTTCCAGTCAGTTGGCTGCTCCTTTGCCTGATCATTCCATTTTATAGCAGAGCTGAAAGGTCAGAGGTGGGTCCCTTACGAAATCAATCCCGTGCATCACCGATTTCGACCAATACAGCCAGAGTCAATTTCTTCGAAAAAACAGTTCCGGCCTAATGTTCCAAAACCTCCACAGTACAACATTTATCCAAAGTATAATTCAATACAGCCTGAAATACTTTTGAAGGATCATTCTGAAGGCAATGTAAAACTAAATGTGACAAGATCCATGCCAGAATACCAGCTAAGAGAAGCATACAGACCGTATAATTATCCTCAGTTTATTGAAAATCGAAGAACTTCTAAAGAAAAAAGCACAGCACGATTGGAACACGAAGAGACTCGAGAAATAGACGAGGAAATAATGAAGAAAATGAACATGTTAGACAAAATGTTATCCGAAGATGAGAATGACGTCGAGAAGAACACAGTTGAAGATGGAATCAGAGAAATGAACATCTCTGAAGAGACAAAAAGGGTTGTCAGGCAAGTTCGCAGGCATCGGCCGGGATTCTTCTGGACTTTGGCTAGAATTGCTTTTGAGGTAAGGATAATAATACATCATGTGTACAGAGTGTCTGATAAAAGATGTAATAAGTGTCTAATAATGGACGATTAATAGGTGTAACATCCGTAAAGGATAAATAGAGCGGATTAAACAAAATAGAAAAGTTTTGCACCGTTTTGCAATTATGACAATAAATAATGAATTATTAATTAATAAAGATCTTCGAATCAGTGTGCATTTGTGTGATTTGGCGAAAATAGTTCGGCATTTACGATTACTATTTGGCGAAGCATTGGGAGAAGCGCTGTGGAAATAACAATCTGTGTAAATAAAATTATAAGTTATATAAAATAATGAATTAAATTATATAAAATTGTGAATTATATTTATTAATTAACAATTCATTATTTATTGTTACATCGCAATACAGAACTTTCCTATTTAATTCTATCTGCTTTCTGTACATCTATTATCAGACACCCTATATGGTGACATATATTAATTATAAAAACTTACTTATATATATTATGTTGTTAAAAAATATTATATGTTGTTAATTATATATTATGTTGTTAAAAAATATATTTATGTTGTTAAAAAAAAAATTATCTATCAAAATTGTGAAAATATCTATAAAGTATCTTGGAGCAATTTTTTTCAACAGACATTAACTAATTTAACTTTTTCTTATGAATAATATTGAAAATAGATATTCTTTTCTCCATCAAACATTAAATCGCAAGAGAAAGTAGAAGTTTCCCTATGGCGCGACTAACGTTCAGTTCCATTTCAGACATACAACGACACGCGATCGGCGATTCACCAAATTAGTGATCTCATCAATCAAACCATCGAACCAGAGACGACTACACGACGATCAGACAGTAATCCATTGATAGTCGATACTACAACAGCAATCGTACCAACTGATCAAAATAGCACGTCCAACGACATGGTAGATGTTAATGCAACGACGACAATGACGACCACACAGGCACCTTTCAGGCTCACGGCAACCAATTTGCAAAATTTGATTAAAAGAAATTTGCGTGGTTTAGTGAGGCTCTTCAATATTGAATGGCAGGATGCCATAAATGTGAGTCTTTATTATATTTTTGTTTTATTATTTTCTTCTGAACATTTTATTGAATTGTCGTTTAATAATTCTTATAATCTGAATAAATTGATTTTTTAGCAATCAGAGGTAACTGTAAGGGAATTTCAAAAGGATCTCGGCAATCAAATAGGCAGTTTTCTGCAGGATAATCCAAACGCTTTTTAAATTTAAACAAAGACTCCAAAGAAAAATTAAGTAGATTGTGAAATGAACATCAAAAACGTCCAAAACTGTATATAATATAATATAATCCATTTACAACAAACTATTTTTTAGCTAAAGTTTAATTTAGCTAAAGATTTTTTTGTTAATCTCTGAAAATAGTATTTAAATTTTTATAATATCTATATTTTATTAAATATTTATACAATAATTTATATACCAATTTTAAAGTAAAAAAAATATTTATACAAAGATACTTATGTTTACCTTCATTAAAATTTATTACGTATTTCATTATAAATGCATTTGTTAATATGCAGATAAGATGTACACACAATACTTCTCCATTTCTACATTATCGTTTAAATTAAATGATTCTTCCATAAATTTATGTTAAATGTAATAAATAATAATATGACAAAGTTAGTTCCTGCTATTTTAACTAGTTTCAAGACCTTTCAAAGTGGCCTATTCACCAAATTACATCGAATAGGACTGCCAAAATTAAGACTGAAAGACCTAGTTCTGCGAGCGATTACATCATGAGTGAGCCTCATATACCTCCGATTTCGACTTACACAACTGTTTTCAAATCGACCCACGCCGAAGTTTCGTGAGTGTAAGATAAAGAAAAAAGAGCCCATAATTTGTTTGAATGATTGGCCAGTGAAAGAAGACGAAAAGATCCGGAGATTGCAACTGGTGTGGCGATAAATAGAAAGCACCTTCTTCGTGAAGAAATCGGCACGAACCCACAAGTTCTTAAGCCGGATTGGTCCACGATTCGTGTGGGATTTCGCGACAGCCTTATAGATCGACGAAGCGGATCCACGATCCAATCATACCTGCGTCGACTTGTGTTGAAAGTCGCAGGAGCAAGTTATTAGCACACGATCTGCTTCGAAAAGTGTCAAAAAAATGTTTTGGTGTTACAGTTTTTTGAGTTTTCTTCTTCTATTAAGCGACACGTATGGCGTAAGTTACTTATAATAAAAGATACATGTACTAAAAGATACTATAAATAAAGAAAAAAATACTAAAAGAAAAAGAATACTATAAATAAAGAAAAATAAAATTTAAATGCCAAAAATTTTAAATCTAAATCATAAAGTTTGAAAAATCAAAGATACAAGCTTAATATCTTTCTTAGCATCTAAATTTTACAAATAGGAAATTTTTAATTTTAATTCTCCGTATAATACTGCTTTTATAATCTACTAAAATGACAATATTACTTTTACTACTTTGAGAATTATTGTTTTCAATATTATTATTACACTTTTTATTTATTTTTAAAATTCAAAATTTAAGTTTATCTTGCATAAAAGCTTCTACAAAAAAGTTTTTCGTGTTTTAATAGATTATGGTTTATCTCACTGTTAAGAATTGAGCGAAGAGGATTGCAATAGCTGAATTAACCTTTCCAATAATTGATGAAGATTATTCAACTTTTCTTTTTAATTCGCACCAAGTGAAAGCTGCAATAAACACTAGATATTGGACATTTGTGCGTGTGGATATATACATTCATCCGATATATCCGATAGTCATAGGTCGTACTTATCATACAAAAATTTTCATGGAAGAAATTTCAATGTAGTCTGCGCGTAACTTCCGCTTGTTCCTTTATAGAAAAAGAATACCAGAAATAACTTGTCTGAAGTATTTTTTTGTTGTCTCATAAGGAAGAGAGATTAACTTTTTCTATTTATTTCAGAGCGTTTTGAAAAGCAGAATACGACGTCAAAATGCACAAAGTGGTCAATTGATAGACAACATCTTTAATGTAAGTAAAACCTTTATATCCAATAAATATATATTGATTAATCAAATAAATATTCAGTTATTGAACAAGAAACATTTTAAATGATAAAGTATAAAATCTCTTTATTAATGGTACACTTAGATAAACTTTAAAAATAAAGAAAGGAAGAAATATTCGCTGTTAACAAATTAAGCGTTTGCTTTAGAAGTACCTAATATTTTTATCTTTCAGATTCCAATCACAGCAATCAGACAAACCGCTTCTGCCGCCCATGTTATTTCACCAGAAAATACACAAACAATAGATAATATTTTTAAGGTCATATATACGTATAATTTCTCATTGTTATATTTAATTATTTTCTATAATTATTTTCTATAATCGAGAAAATTATTTACAGATTCCCGTCTCAACTCTAGAAGCTGTCAGCACACTTGTGAAAACTGCAAGAGAACAAAGACAACAAAATTTGGAAAATAATCAAGAGAGGAGAGAACGGATCTTAGCTATAAAAGAGCAGAAAAGAAAGCAAAAAGAGGAAATTCAAAACCAGCGATTGCTACAACAATTGAAAAGACCTGTCAGGCATTATCACAAAGAATCGCTTGGATTAAACACCTTAAGCAATCTTCTGGGTGGACACACTAGTGGACTTTTCGGGCATCATTCTGGCTTGGGTGGCATTCATGGAGGCCACGGTGGTCATGGTCTTCACGGTCTTCTTGGAATTGGTAATTATTCTCGCTAACGCGTATTTTTAAGGGAAGAAAACATATTATTTCAGAAAAGCTATTGATTACTACGTACTAACTGGAAGTAAAGTCTAGTACTTTCAACTAGAAGTAAACATTGTTTGTGTATTGTTTGCCAAAGGGGGACATTTGGGAAATCGCCCGCAACATACCTACCAGGTTCATGAGAACATTAACGAAGATACATCTTTCTCCTGGCACGGTCTGACTGCTGGAGTCGGCACTTTCTATGGGACACGACCTTCTAATACCTCTATCAATATCCAGAATAAAATCGCTCCTAAAGAAAAAAGACAGAAAGTTTTCAAGTATCCGAGCGATGACGTGAATCCGCAGAATAAAATCGCAAGAATTAGAAATAAGCCGGTGAACGAATACGGTGATCCGATGTTGGAAAATAAAGTCGCTCCGAGAAACGGGAGAGTAGTATTTGTGCAATAATAATGTAAATACACAATAATGAAATAATGTTAGATGTAATCTATTGTTGATTTATGTCCTGCATATTTAATATTTTGTCATACTCCTTACAATAAGAATCTCTAAAACAATGCACTTAATTAAATATATTAAATTAACATCGCAATAAAAATATTAAAATAATAATGTGCAATTGTTAATGTAACATATTAATAACAAATACCAATGTAATATATTAATAATAATAAAATTAATATAATTATTAATGTATCATTGTGTAAACATAAGTAATTGTTTGTAAAAATATAAAAATTATGATTTATCTGTACATAAATTTTGTTATATTTTTAACTTTAGAGATTTATACCTTTTGTTTTATTTAAATTCATAAACTATAAAATGTGTTATTTCCTAATTTTCTGTAAAAATTAGGTTTTTAGACAATATTTAGTTTACTAATAAAGGAAAACAAATCTTTATTTTTTTAAATATCAAGATAGAGATTGATTTAGTTGTATAAATTGTACACTAATTATTATTTATGAATCATCGTCATTGATGATTCACATAATCACGTAATTATGTGTGTAATCTTATGAATATGTAAAACTTATCTTAATAGTCACATGACGGTTTTCAATAAACAGCAACAAAAAAAAGATGCAAAAACACCATTATAATTTATACTAATCATGATTGTAAGAATCTTTAAAATAAATACGAATAAACTTGAATGATATGTACACATACTGTATGTATTCGGCATATAACGTATTCAGGCACTAATGCACATTCAACTTTACTGTCGCGAAGAACAATGTCTCATTAGAAATCCTAATTTATATGAAGCACGACTTAGTGTGGAATATACGTATACGCAACATGTGAAACCAATCCTTGACCTTCGACCACTCTATTTCTGCGTCGTAATGCAAGACCGTATATTGCACGTTTACGAACGTTGCTGGGGACATGCTTAATTTTTCCTATGTTTATTTTATTCTTTAACCGTATTCATAATGGCATATAAATTTCATATTTATTAAAATGTAACAGTCTACTTGAATATATTTTAATTACTACAATAACAGTATATAATGACTTTAAAAATGACTTTATCATTAAATATAATTTATTAGAGCGTTTCATTTTTTATATATTTATTTTATATAAATTGTATTGTATATAATATTAATTATATGTATAATATTAATACATATATAAAATTTAATATCAAAATTATTAATAAAAACAATCAAAACTTAAATATATTATTTATAAATCACTCAAACAATTGAAATTTATATAAATCATAAAAATAATATACGCATTATTATCAAATACTATAAAGATACTTATTTTAACATATTTAACATTTTAAGATATTTTATTAATAAAGAAAAAATTTTGTATGATTAAAACATTATGATATTTTAACTACAAATTGAAGTAAAACTAATTACAAATATTGTAATTCTCCAAACATTTATCAATAAAGTTCTACCCATTAAAGTTTGATGTTAAATTCAATAAAATGTTTTGG
Organism: Crematogaster levior; assembly: GCA_901521435.1. NCBI lineage: Eukaryota > Metazoa > Arthropoda > Insecta > Hymenoptera > Formicidae > Crematogaster > Crematogaster levior. Next base: position 431,822 of record CABEGB010000728.1, read on the forward strand.
TTCTATTTTGTTTAAGATAATTTAATATAGTGAAACATTTGCTTAAATTCTGCATCGTAGAATAGCGATTCTAATTTCCGTAGTGTATTCGCAAACAAAAATAAAGACACTTTTTTAGTATAAAAACATACGATAAAATAAACTGAGATATAAAAACAGCGATCAAAAAAACTGAACATTTCAACATAAAAATAACAAAAAAACATTTTGTAACAGATATTTTTAATCGAATAATATCTGTCATTTTAGATGCACAAAAATTGTCCAAAAAAACAACTTTTTTTCTTCAAACAATAAATTGCAATAACTTACTTATAAGAAAATTTATTACACATAACACAAACATATAAAATTTTTTTAAACGAATATTTATATTAATCATTTTAAACGTTCACAGAATAAATTATCTGGACTCAGAATTTTTATATCGTATATGTGAATCCGCAGTTTATCAACACGGAATAATCTCATGTTTATCCCTTCCAGTAACAAGTATGACTAAGAAATATACTCTGGGGAGACTGAGAAATCACTGCCTATCTACTTACCGGTCTCGATCCTTCGTCAGTAAACCCGAAGATGTCGTTCGGTATGGTAGCTAACTATCTACTTTTAATTTTTGTAACTTTGGTAAATGGAATGCCACAGAGAGATGATACAACATCTCAAGAAAAGTCCGATTCAGTAAGTAGAAAATTGTTACTTTATTACACATTATTATCGTTACATCGTTATCATTCATGAAGTTTCTTAACTTTCTCTGATGAAAGTTGACTCTATTGAAGGAAGTAATTTATAACATGATTTATATAATAATGTAAAATTTATAACATGATTTATATAATAATTTATATAATAATGTCACAAATTTTAATAAAACAACGTGTTGTTCATCTTATGATAAAATATAAAACGCTAAATAAAGTTTATCTTATACATTATATTACAGTAACTAAAAAAAAAAATTAAAGTTAAACCAGTTTTGTATAAAAGTAGAACAATACAATAAGTTAAATCAAGATGCGGTTTGGTTACAAAATTATACGAAAAACTGTATGTGTTATGAAAATGTTAATGCAACGTATAGACTGAAACGAGAAAGGCATTATTACGCGTTTCCAGCTACAGATGATGAAACGAGAAACTGAATATATATATATCCTCTGCATCCGAGCCAGTCAATTACGTAAAATATGCATACATTACTAATGGACAAAATAAAATACCACCTTTCAAAACCATTAAAAAAACGAAGCACAACTTAATGTTCAATTAATATAATTATATTTTTACATATTTAATGCAAAGTAACAATAATTTTACAATGTTATATGTTTATGAGAAATACCTATGACGCACATCAATACTATTATACATTATGATTAATCGATCATTAATTATGAGCCAATAATTACGAGCGCAATATCACGATTTTGCACATCATAGTGTCGTTGACGTCATCATGAATAATTATTAGATCATGAATAATATAAAGAAACGCATTGATGTTCAAGGAGAACTAATTTCATGTAGTTGCTTTAAAAAGAAAAGTTACACCTTTAGCTGGTTAGATAATCGAACTCTCTTGGAGAGAGAAAGGATCACGGAAAACGATAGAAAGTTGCATAAAACTTAATTGTTACGTTGTTATGTTGTTTAATTAGTTGATTACCAACCAGAAATATTGTTCCAAAAAGCTAATCTAAGACAATCGCATTTAGTTTAGCATTAAAGCGAAAAAAATACATCGAGCGGATTAAAACTATAATAAATGAACTACGGAAATAACAAAATTTACGTTCTTTATTCATAAGGTTGAAAGGCAAAAATAAAGATTGTTTACAGACCAGCGAGCTTTGTGTAATATATACAGTTCACATCGCTAACAACGTAGCAATAAAAGTAAAGGAAATATGGAGTTCAAATATAATTATCGTATATCTTCAGCATACGCTGGGAATATAAATTTTTTGTCTGATAAGATCACCACAGTCATTAAAAATATTCTACGCTACTTGGAAACAGTCTGGTATCCATTTGTGTCGTCATTACTTTTTTTTTAAACATATCTCGTCCACCTTGAAATAATCTTTACAAAGTCGAAAACGAGTTCGGTTAATGACCACTATGAATCTTAATGTCGAATACAGAAAATTTCATACCTGGAACTTGCGTACTGTTTCTTTCGGGAGCCCGCATGGGGTTCGCGCAATATCCAGCGTGAAAAAAAGTAATTGAAGGGAATTGTTGTATCGCGCAACGGTCACGGTCACTAGTCTCGAAATTATCCGGAAAGTCTGCAATTGATGAAACTCGCGTGCACGCTCTTGGAAACAGCCGGCAATTTATATCTTGCAGTAGAGAAGAGATGGGAATGTAATTGCAATTGCATTGTCGCCTGCAATCTAGATATAAAAGAACAGAAATAAGATTGAAGAAACTTATGTAAACCTCAAGAAGCTTCTATTTACATTACGTAATCTCTCTTAGTAGTATCAAGTTTCAGTTTTAATAAATAAATTTAATAAATTAATAAATTAATAAATTAATTTAATTTTCGATTTTTATTTCAATTTTTGCTGTAGCCTCCATTTATCCAATTTACTGACGGAGGAATCCGACTGAACTTTGGGGGATATCATGCTGAAGCTGGACTCGGTGGTCTTCTACGAGGTGGGCCGGGTGGTGGACTTTATGCGAATGCGGGAACTCCATGGGGTGCACACGCTGGCGCAGGATTAGGCGGTAACTTAGGGCAAGATGGTAAACTTGGTGAGTATTCACGAAAGATATACCCTTATAAAAATTTTTCACCGTTTTTGGCCCGTTTTTGACCGGCGAAAACGGTCAGTTTGAGTGGTAAAAACGTACATTTGATTCAATGAGTATGATCTGAGTTTTTAGAGCGCAAAGGGGCAATTTTCCGTAAAAATGAGTGGTTAAAACGGATTGCGTACGAGTATATCCGAGTGGTAATAACGTATTCTTATGAGTATTTTTGAGTGGTAAATACGTGCTGTGTGTAAATTTGAGGTGTAAAAACGTACATTTAGCTACGAGCAAAAAATACTCGTTTAGCACTCATAAATACTCACATAGCACATTTTGGCTGCGTTTCGATATTCACTGCAAGTACTGAAAATCTATAGTGTATGTGACGTAAACTATAGATTTTCAATATTTGCAATGAATATTGGAACGTAGCTTTTGAAATAAAATAATCAAATAATCAATCATTATAATTGTTCATTTATTTATAGTAGTTTAAAACATTTATATAAATTTATATAAATTATAAAAATTCGTGGACATATTTTTAAGTTTGTAGAATAAATGTACTTCAATTTAGAGACAATCCGCGGATATTTTCTTGTGAGTAAAAAAGAAACGTACTAACGTGTTGTTACTCATCAACGGAAAATTGAGTATTGAAAACGGACAACCTACTTCGTCCTCATCTTTGTGAGTAAAAAAGGAACGTATTAACGTATTGTCACTCATCGACTGAAAAACGAGTGTTAAAAACGGACAATCCACTAAAAAATACTCATACACATACTCGCGTATACTCGTCATGCTCTTTCGCAATAGACTAAGCGTGCTTGAGAGTGCAAGAAACGGACATAAAAATGATAAAACGGGCTAAAAACGGGCTAAAAGCGGGCTAAAAATGACCTGTATGAGGTGTAAAAGTGGTGAAAAATTTTTATAAGGGTATACATATATTTTGATGCAAAAATTCTGTTTTCAAACAAGAATCTTGCGTAAATTCAAATCTAACAAAAGCAATCCAACGATCTTAGTATTTCCATTAAAGATAAAAATGTATTGTAAGCGAGTACCAAATAAGGTCATACAAAGGCAAGGAAAAATTACTTCAGGCGGCGGTCTTTATGCTCGCGCTGGACTTGGCCGTGGAGGACCGGAAGCGGCAGCTGGTCTCGGTGGAAAACTGGATGGCACAGGACGGTCGGCGAACCCGATTGCAGGTGGCTTGTACGCAGGAGCAACACCGGGCGGTCCAGGAACGGGCGTTTTTCTCGGCGGAGGTGTTGACCAAGCCGGATTCGATGGACTTTTAAGTGGCAGTGCGGCTAATGAAGCTAGTTTGAATCCGCCTGCGGCCGCTGCTGCAGCTGCTGCTACATCAACGAGCAGTACAAAGCCGCCAAAAGGCCGCACAAATATACAAATCATACGTTCGAAGGCGGAGAAGGAGAAAGAGGTTTCAACTACGATTTCATAGCTTATGCTTTGCTTTGTAAATATGCAATATAACATTTTGATTTTCTAGGTGTCAAATACGATCTAAACAAGAAATTAAGAGACGCGAGGAAGATCATTGACAGTCTTCTAACGCATCTTCTGTAGATTAGTCATAGTTTAGTAACCCTGATAAGTCATATAAGCAAATTTAAGTCTATATCAGATTTTTGGGATATATATTTTAACTCGTCAATCATCTTTGCAAATATATTCGTGGGATAATTCGTCTTTAAAATAAATCTATCGAACGCAGAAGGTGGTTGAAGCTGACGTGAAGCTACAAGCTGATACACCCGCAGATAAGAAAATCGAATCGCAAAACAAAGAGGTGAGAAGTAGATTGTATATTGTTCAAACATTTTGAAAATTATCGGATATTTGAAAAAAGAAGAACTATTTCGGAGAGAAATCTTCTTTGAGACAGACACGACGTGAAGCGAACACAGTCATGTCACCCGTAGCGGAATTGGGCCTGGTCAAATCGGTTTACGTTGGGCAGCGCCAGCCGTGAAAACCGTCGTGGTTCCGGCACCTGTAGCTGCTGCACCAGCACAAGGCGTAGGCCAAGCCACTGCCACTGCCACCGCCGACACAGTTGGTTAGCAATCATTAGTTGCTTCTCTGCACTTGCACGAGTGGCATTTTACGATCAATTCTTTCTCTTCCAGCCAATACAAATGTAGTCGTTTCGAAACCCGCGTATCCACGTTGGAACTTTAGAAAAAGGATCTGGAAGGTCCCGAGGAAAACGGTTTACGTTGGTCCGACAGTAACGGCTGATACTCAAAACTCTCCTTCGGATATAGTCGGAGGACTTTTCTTCAACGCAGTAGGAGACGGCGGTGGTGCGGTTGCCGCAAGCAAAACTTATACCAGCGGATCCTTATTCGATGATATTTTTAACGTAAGTTAATACTTCTACTTCTATATGAGTCATTTATCTCACAAACATGCGACCTGAGTGAATAATTACGTAGTTTTTGACTAACTGATTTTAATTTTATCTTCAGATCCCAATTTCTACGTTGTCTGCTGTTAATCAACTGCTGAACAACGTTGGCTAAGATCTCGCTGTAGCGCACGTTTTATCACTTTTATAAATTCATCGTTTAAAATACCATGTATAATGGACGATTGCATAATCATATATATATAGGAGAAAGATCAAAGACCACGAGGTCCTTCGAATATATTTAGCAAACTCATTTGCTCAGCTCCTTATGGCAGAAGTTGTTTGTTCTGCCTGCTCACAAATGCTATACACACATTATGTCCATCTGATGTTTCCTTGTACGTGATTAGATTATACAAACCGGCGATCCCGTATATATTACAGTATTTCTTTGTCTGCAAATTTTATTAACCACAAGAAATAAGATACATACTAATAAAGATTTTTATGAAAAAATTTATTAATTATTTTTGCATTTTATTTTATTATTATATATCTTATGTATTATTTATTCAGATTATTCGGAATATTCGGAATACATATTATTTCTTTATTTAGTATATAGATAGTATAATACAACACATTCCAAGAATATTTCGACGTCAAAAATAGAAAGAATTCCTAATTGTCATCCAAAGGTTGTGTTCGGCCATAAATATTCTGAACAGTCTAAATAATTAAAAACATAGAAATTGATGGATAAGTCAATATATTCATTAATATATTCATCAATATGTTTCTACAAAATATCCAATTGTCAAATATATAATAATATACTTACTATTTCTTTTTTAGATCTCTAGACTAAAGTATCGCTTATTATTCATAACAAAAACATGTGTACGTGATTAGATTAGATTAAAACAAATAGTAAGGTGCAATTATTACAGAAAACATAAAAAAAGCATAATATGGTTCTAATTAATTTCTTCTCAATAAATAAATAATTTCTCTTTCAATAAAGACCAATTTGTATATCGCGCTTAAGAAAGTTAAATGTTGGCGAGAAAAAATCTGTTTTTGAATATTTCTTGATCGACTTATTTTCATTCAACTTGTAAAACGTGCAAACGTATTACAATAAGAATACACATGTTTTTGTTAATAATAAGCGATATTTTAATAATAAGCGATACTTTAGTCTAAGATCTAAAAAAGAAATAGTAAGTATATTATATTGGTAACCATATTATATTTGACACTCAGATATTTTGTAGAAACATATATTGACTTATCCATAAATTTCTATGTTTTTATTTAGATTGCTACAAAACAATGAAAATTGCAGAACATCAGATCAAATCATTAAGGCCGCAACGGGAATTAATAGCATTAAAGGTATATTGATTATAATATCAGTTTCTTTCCCCACAATAATAATAAGGGCACCAGGAAATCTTACAACGTAAGAGGGACAAATAATAAGAATCGAAAATGGATCAACAATAATTGCATCGATGTACAATAAAACAGATATTCTGAATGTTTTGCAAAAATGGAAGAAAATAAAACAACACAAGGTGCGAAACCGCCAAAAATTACACAACCACAGGTACAAAGTCTAAATAATGAAACAGCTGACAAACACAATACCGAATCTCAAAATATAACGGAATAAATTGACAAAAAACAAAATGGAAAAAAATATTACAAATCCTTTACTAAATGTAGAACGTTAAATGCAACCAATTGTGTAGAAAGAATATTACGTTACAAGATAATATAAAGTAACAAAAAAAAACAGATCTAAAGATATAACTAATAAAAAAATCAGTGATAAAAAAAACATAAGATAAAGAAAGCAAAAATAATAATGCCAAAGAGTCAAGTATTACAAAAATAGACAGTAATGTATTAGAAGAACATAAAAATATAACTAACAAAGAGGATAGTAAGAAAAATCTAAAAAAAAAATCCATCAGAAAGAAGATAATAAACAATTAGAATAAAAGAAAAAAGTGATAACATAAAAAGTAGTGACGACTGAAATGTAATTCAATAAATGATAAAAATAAAAAAAAGAAAGTGTTCAGCATTGTAGAAAAAACTGATAAAAAGAATAGGGAAGAAAATTCATATGATAAAATAAAAGGCAAAGACAAAGAAGAAAGCAGAAAATTAGAAAAAAAGAAAGATTATAAAATAAAGTAAAAAATACAAAAAAATTCAAAGACAAAAGATAAAAGATAAGACAAAAGAAGATAAAAAAGACTTACAAGTAAACCTACGGAGGTGTCACTCACCGATTTTAATGAAACTTTGCATGTTTGTAGAACTTCGAAAAATATTGGACACGTATTTTTTTTTATCGGCAAAGGTCCACTCTGAAGGGTGAAAACTACCCCTTAAAGATAAATTTAACATATGGTGAAATAAGTTGAAAATTTTCAAAATTTGCAAAACTTTTCAAGAATAACGTGCGAAAGGTGAGAGGCGAGGGGACTCACTGTAAAAAAGCACCCCGAAAGGTGAGAACCTTGTATCAACACATTTTTTGCAAAAATTATTAATTTTAATGTATATAGCTGCCATATTGGGTCAGCCATTTTGAATTTCATACTTTTGACATAAGATTTAGTTTCAGCGACCCCAAAAACCCCCTAAAACATTTTACTTTTGAAAATTTTCAACTTATTTCACCATATGTTAAATTTATCTTTAAGGGGTAGTTTTCACCCTTCAGAGTGGACCTTTGCCGATAAAAAAAAATACGTGTCCAATATTTTTCGAAGTTCTACAAACATGCAAAGTTTCATTAAAATCGGTGAGTGACACCTCCGTAGGTTTACTTGTTAGACGATAAGTAAAGAAATGGTAAAGATGCAGAGAAAGATAGAAGTAAATTAATAAGCAAAGAAGAAAGTGTTGAAGATCGCAATATACCGATGTCAAGGGGAGTAAACAAAAAAATGAAAAAAAAGAAGATAACGAGAAAGATTAATTATTATTGCAAATCAAGCGAAAAAACAACAATTGAAGATAAAGACTAAAACAAGAAAGAAATCCGGTAACAAGAAATCTAGTAATCAAAAAATAAACAACAAAACAGAAAATATAGAACAATCTACAGCTAAAAAAGAAAAGAATCAAAGAGGAAATAAAGAACATCGAGTCGGCAAAGATGATTTGACAAACCAGCAAGATAAAAATGTAGTACCTTTGAAGAAGAAAAAAAAGAAGATAATTCCATAAAAAATATTACTAATACAAATCAAAGTAAAAAATTAGAAACAATGACTAATAATAAAACAGCATTAGATAAGTCTGTAGAACAAGGACGTGATGATAGAAAACCGTTGAGAAGTGAAGAAGATAATGTAGAGGACATAAAAAAAAAATATTACAAGAGACTCATCGTTAACCGATCAAAAACCAATGAAGATAAATGATACGAAAAATAAAAGTATCGAAAAAAGACTTAGGTAATGTGAAAAATTGACAGGAATGATAACAGGAAAAATTTAACAACGTATCTTGATGAAAAAATGGCAAACAAATTACGTCACGTAGCCCAATTGTTGCTCAAAACATGGCAGGTAATTAATCTTCTCCACTTAATAATTGAACTTGTTTGTTAGATACCATTTTTATAATATTATAATAATATTTTTTTTTCTTACAGTGGCCACACGTAGATCATGAGATGAATAATATAAATTTTGTGGATCAAATATGTCACATATAAATCTAAAATATATAGTCAATGTACATATATAGGAAGTTCTTTATATTTTACTATTAACTTTTTGCGGTCGAGTGTCGACAAATAGCCGCCCAAGCCTTTTTACCGTTGCGGACGCGTGTCGACATATAACCGCCCAAGCCTTTTTACCGTTGCGGACGCATGTCGGCATATAGCCGCCCAATTTAGTTTACAGCTGCGGAGACGTATTATGAAGCGACTCTATCTTTCTAAACGATAAGATACGCATGGGTATAGTAGACTAAAGATTCAAGTTTCCTTTGAAAGAAATTAGAGACCTTTAGCGATGAAGTCTTATCTTCCGTATAATGTAATTTGTTTGTTTCTAATTTTGTTGGATTTTGTCAAAAAGTTTATTCGTATTTAAATAAAGCTTTAGTTTTTATGACGCAAACGTTCAACGTGTATATTTTCTTTACTGCGCGCACCAATACCTCTCGTCCATAGCAACGCTCGCTCGTCGGACGGCTCCGACCGCAAAGGATTAAAATATAATCTTTTAAACGAATCATAATGTTTTTCTGACTAAAAATTGAATACTTTCTTACTTTTATTATAACTTCTCTAATAAGAGAAACGAGATTATAACTATAATAAGCTTATTACATATTTATTTTTATGTTTATGCTTATATAATGAGATCAATTTAATATAATCGTTTAATTACAACATATATTTGTATTATAAAACAATAAAAACGTACCTTTACAAATATAATCTTAAAAATAAATGCATAGTCATTATTTGTTTCCGCTAAAATGAGTTAAATTATCTTTGTACGACATTGAATAATTCTGATTTTCATCACTGTAATTTCCATTAATGGTTTTACACTTTTTCTATTATGTTAAGTATTTTCTTGTTTATATCGGTTTTTCTACTTCCTGTATAATCGTCAGATTACCCTCTCTTATTATGATTGCTGTTCTTTTCTTTTTTTCCATTGTTCTTAGTTTTAGTTTGTTTTGACGTTTCTCGCTCTTTGATTTTGTTATGTTCTCCGTGTGATATTACACTTTCTCTTTTTGTGTGACTGTTGCTATTTCTGTTTTCATTGTTATGTCCTTTATCACCAACCGTGATCCATTCTTGTCATGATCAGATGTCGTGATATTTTCTTTTTTTTTATATGATCACCATTGCTTGTAACGACTACCATTCTCTTTCCTTTACACCGAAAAAATTATATTCTTATCTTAAGAGTAGTCCATTTATTGTAAAACTATCTTCCTCTAAAATAAGCACCAAGAGGATTTTCTTAACTTAAGACAGAAATCCTTTGAAAGAATAGTATCAAATACTCTTAACATATAAGAATATACAGGGTGTCCCAGAATCACAGGTAAATACTGATAGAGTAGATAGAGGATGGGGTGGTGATGGGGATGAGATAGGACACCTTTGTCTGATCATGCACCCCCGCGGAGATACGAAGGGTGGAAGTTGTACGAATCAGCGGCGCGCTATGACAAGCCGTCGGTAAGGCAAGCGCGCGAGTAGAGTGGAGACAACACCACTTGCTGAATTGATGTCAACATTACTACCGCATAAGTGACGTGAATATGAAAGATATGGAATCCTCCTTCGAGGGGAGAGAGTGGTATTCTTCCATGAGATATTCTTTGCGTCATTAAAAAAAAAAAGCAATCCTATCATTCCTAAAGTATCTTTCATACAATTTATCGCTGATAATGTTGACTCAATTCAGAAAGTCCTCAGCATATTTTGACATTGAAGTAAATATAATTTTTTGTACAACCATGATGCAGTACGATATGTGCTGTTCTAATGAGCTGAAGATCCAGATTTAAATCCTACCGAGGAACTGTCAATTATCATAGTTTTTGGTAATATCGATGAATCGTTTCGATATAAATTCAGATACTTGTTTCTTGTTATGCTTTTCTGCACATTGAAAACTATTTCTAAGTATTAATAATAAATTTGAAATATTGTACATTTTATTTTGTTAATGTTATTAAAGCCATATTTTTATGTACATGTATGTATATATACGATAATATAATTTATTTCAATTGTGTATTTAATTGTGATTTTTCTTATTTTTACTGCATAATATTAAGCTGTGTGGTGTAATAATTGATTTGTATAGAAATAAGAAAAGAAAGACATGTTCAGAAAATTTCCATAATTTAGTAGAAATAAAAGATAAACATGGGTTTATGTTAACTTTTGCACGCGCACACACACATACGCGCGCGCACGCGCGCGCGCGCACACACACACACACACACAGAAGCGGTTTTTGGTAATACAACTAAGTTCTCAATTTATTTCGCAGTTTCCTGATAATGTGAACGATATCACTCATCATTAACATGAATAACAGTGATTATCGTAATAACACTCGATTATCATAAAACACGTTCTTTTCGACTGAACTCAACCATGCAAAATAATGCTTGAATTAGCTAATGCAATGTCATTGAATTATATATATATATTCTTTTATTCTCTTATAAACTACTTCAAGATAGAAATAGTCCAAAAATGAAGAAGATAAAGCTAATAAAATTAATTTATTTAGAGTTTGTCACATGAAGTTTATACACAAAATTTTTCAAATAAAGATACTAAAATATAATAGAAATAAAAATAAAAATAATTTATTTTAGCTTATTATACATACACACGAATACATGCATGAATACGTGCACGTGTGTGTACATGCTCAGCATAAGAAAAAGTATTTAAAGATTACTGATTCACACACTTATAACTTTGAATATGAAAAAAGAAATACATATACAGAAATATAAGATCTTAATGTCATGTCAATCGACAACAATAAAATCTGTTAATCAACAATTTGTTCATTAATAGAGGAAGGCTTTTGCAGATAATTAATTAACATGTTCTCAAAATTAGTAAATTAACCAAAAAATTTTATTATATTCTAATTATTTAGATTAATAATTGTAAAAACGTAAATACTCTTTAAAGCTTTAAATTTTTATTTGTTTAAAAGATTTGTTTAAAAGAAATTTTAGAAATTATTTCTAATTGCATTAGAAAGAAGAACATTGCAAATTTAAATAATTTTGTTTTGAACACACACACACACACACAGAGAGAGAGAGAGAGAGAGAATATATTCTATATAAAAGACAATACTATATAAAAGACAACGTGCATGCAAGGAATGGACTCAAGGCATGCAAGATTCTTCGTACGGAAGACTAGATTATATTTTTATGATGATTGCTATGATTAATTTTAATATTGCAATTTCTTGCGACTCGTCCGTCACCTATATTCTCGACGCTATAGTTCATATAGGACCTTGGTCTACTCCGACTTGTAGAAATTTCTATAAGATTAAGGCAGATAGCCATGATTAATCCATCATACTCGATTTAAGTGTCGTAACCCGTCTATTTTAAAAAGCTCTAAAGAGGGTTGTTGGCATGGCAAGACTCTTGGTGGGTTGTCACTTCTTTCCGAGAGGTGATGATCGATTAAAAAACCAGCGATTTTTGAATGGATTTGAATTCGAATCTTTAGCTCATTAAAGTAGCGCCCATTTCTTTGTGTCAATTCATCACGTCAGTTTCATGAGTTACAATGTTACATTATTGTTAAAAAAAAGTTGGCACCAAAGAACATAGATATCAAAATCTTGTAAAATATGATCTTGAAAAACACACACTTTTTGTTTATTAATATTTTTCTCTTCGAGATAAATAATTATTTTCTTTAACATTTTATTTAAAAATATTTTATATAATATAATATATTTTATATAATATATTTATATTTAAATAAAATATTTATGCATCTGCAAACTTATGATCACTATTTGCGTTATCTGAAACCTTGTGACGTAAAATGTGACTTTAGCTATAATTGTTTCAAAAGACGTTGCCGTACTGTAATTAAAATAATAATTAGCAAACAATGATGCTATACGATAACTTCAAATTACTGACGGATATTTATTGACTCATTTCTTATCTATAATGTGTTCAATTATTATCAAACAGTTTATTATGCTATGGATATAAAAGAAATCACATGTAAAAGAGGAATTGAAATAAATAATGTTGGCATGTTATATTCCTTGTTGGTCACCGTGGATCTATTTGACCCGAATATATTTTTATTAAAAATTTACTAGAAATTCGAACTATTCGAACAGATCTACGATTAGGTATTTGCAATATTTTGAAAAAAGATATCAAAACTTCAGGCAACAACCAAGAAAGAAGACGATTAGAGAAACGAGACGCTGTGCGTTTTGTAGTTCAAAGAAAGACAGAAAAACGCGAAATCTGTGCTTGAGTTGCGAACGACCTATGTGCGACGAACATTGAGAATACATTTGCATTAAATGTGGAACAAGAGAATAATTTTTTGTACAGCTATTTCACTTTCACTAATTATTTTATATGTTTCCATTAATTTTGTACCTTTTTTCGTTAAAAAACCGAAGTAAATGTAGTTATATAAAATAATAAACACTTTAGACCCTATTGCATTGATTTCGTCGTTTTAAGCCCTAAATTCCCAAGTTCAATCTTCAAAATAAATATACTTTTTGAAAGACCTCGTACCAAACTATTTTTTTCATAAAAAGTTATATCTCATGAGTTATACCTTACATTTTTACAAAAAAATAATAAAAATTGAAAGAGTTACGAATATTTAAGTAAAAAAGTAAGTTTCTTTAAATTTTTTTTGTGAATTTTTATCAAAACTTAGAAATCAAAATTTCATGATAACAATGAAAATTTCTTTTTTGATGTTAAAATTATGTATCTAAATTTTGTTCTCAATACAACATCGTATTTTCGCTCAGCAATGATTCAAAGTTTGGCCGGATCAAATTGACCCAGGGTGACCATTATAAAATTTTACTGAAGTGTGACCAACAAGTAATATACATGTAAATACAATACAATACATATAAATACAAAAATACGATTGCATAATAACATTAACAAAACAAAATTTATTAAGATATGTCTCGATTTATTAAGATTTATTAAGATAAATCTATTCTTATCATTTAGAAATTTTTGCATAGTTTTATTAAGGCATTTTATTTTATACGTTTTTATATAAAACACATGTTTACATAAAACATAAGAAGTTATGTGTGTTGGAAGTGAAAACAATGATCACAATAATCATGGTAAAAAAGGAAAGAATCGTAACAATCGTAAAGAAGAAAGTGTTATATTGTATGCGAATGGATAATTTAACGTAATAATTAAGACCACAACAACAGAAACAAAAATGTTATGTAAAAAAAGGAGACGTCGTAATATCACATACCACATAGGGCGCCAAGATAATCACAATAAAAGACACCAAAAAAATGTCAAAAGGAAACGAAATTAAGAACAATAGAGAAAAGAAACATGGCAGTAATCATAGAGAAGGAAGGAAAAGTATCATGATATACAGCAAGAATGGATAGTCTAGTAGCGACGATAAAGGTAACAATGAAACGGAAATGATAACATACAAGGAGATAACAGCGTAATATTACATGGAAGTTATAACAAATCTAAAAAACAAAAATCATTAAAATAAAGAATGGTGGAAAGAATCAAGGAAATGGCAACAATTATAGTAAGGGAGGTAATTAGATAATGATATAGAAAGTGGAAATAATAGTCTAGTTTACACCAATTATTTGATATGTGTGTCAAATATTTAGTAGTACTAAGTCGGCTTTATAGTTCGAAGATTAGATGACAATAGTGTATTAAGTTGGTGTGTATCATAAAAGCGTATCGTACCAAAATAATACACATTTTAAATAATTTTGTGTGGGTGTGTGTGTGTGTGTGTGTGTGTGTGTGTGTGTGTGTGTGTGTGCATTGTGTGTGTGTGTGTGTGTGTGTGTGTGTGTGTGTGTGTGTGTGTGTGTGTGTGTGTGTGTGTGTGTGTGTAGTGTTGTAAATGTTTTAAATCCTGCGTCCTGATATTTACATTGCTACTACTAAAAATCTATGGTGACATAAACTATAGATTTTCAGTACTGGTAGTGAATATCGAAAAATAATTTATTTATTAATTATTAAAATTAATCATTAAAATATCACAAAAATATATATACAATTATAGTGACGGAAAAAGTATAATTGCGACCATCAACGGAAACTGCAATAACAAAAAGACAAGAATGCAAGAATTCTACAGACCATAGTGGTATGATAGCTGATAAAGAATCAGTTAACTTCAAAAAAACTAATGGACTTTTATATAATTATCGTGAAGATTTTATTACTGGAAGATACCGTAGTGACTATTCAAAATTTTAATACCTCAACCTTTGAAGCTTTGAAAGATTAAAATGATATAATTATTAATTAATTATATTAATATTAATATATAATATATAATAGTAATAGTACCGCGATTAATAAACATTTATTTAAAATTATGTGACAAAATTTGAATAAAATTTCTAATATTGTAATTATATCATTAAATTAAAAAATATGTCTAAAATATTTTATTTTTTATAAAATATTATTAATATATTTTACACAATAAAATTTTATAAATATATTAGTAAATAGTAGTTCAATTTATTTTTAAACAGCATTTGGCAAACAATTTTAATATATTGATTACAATATTAAAAACTATATAATAATAGAGGAATACATTTATAAATTATACTTATACACACAGAGGCGGACTAAAGCTTTTGCCGCCCCAACGCCGTCTATAGCTTGCCGCCCTTTTTATATATATATATATACACTACCGGTCAAAAGTATTTTACCACCTATATATTATGTATATAATAAAGATTAATAGATGTAACGTTAAATGTATATATATATATATATATATATATATATATATATACACGTTGTATTAATCCGGTTGTTCAGCATTTATACTTATTATAGAAATAATTGTAAGAAAAAAATACGTTTTTTAATCTTCGTGAAATCTTCTTTGAATCCAAGTTTACATTAACCGCCTTACTGCTCATGAGCAAATATTATCAGCAACAGCCAGCGTTGTCATATAGTTCCGACTAAATTTTGGGAATTCTCTAGAACTAGCCTAAGCAACTGGGGATAGCTGTTTAGGTTTTACGACGCCCTGGGCTACGTGAGGATAGCGTCTTGTGTTTCAAGGCGCCCTGGATTTCGTGGGATTACTCGCTTAAGTTGAGATTGAAAGATTGAATTTGGCGCGCTTAAATGAGCACTGGTTTGTCGTTTGGTGGAGTTGCGCGCGCAGCTTGGGAACTATATGTCAACGCTGGCAATAGCTGACAACAGCTGTAATAAAAAATTATTTCTAAATTATAAAAAAAAAAATTTTTTTCTCCAATTTTTGCCGCTCCTTGCAACCTGCCGCCCCCACGCCATGGCGTTGTTGGCGTTATGTAAAGTCCGTCTCTGTATACACACACTTATTATATTACATATTTTTTGAGCATATATTAATTAATTTTTTATTTACAATGTTTTTAACGTTTCCTGAATGAATTTGCACGAATATATAATATCTTTCGAAGTTTCGAATCTTTAAGTTGGCAAAAGTAACAATCCTAGTTCAAACGTTACCTGTTATATATAGAAGTTAGATTATTTAGATAACTTAGAAATTAAAGTAATTTCAATTTTATAATATTATATTTCCAATTTGTTTAGTAGAAACAAAAGCGAATTATGCGGAATACTATGTCAAGTTGCATCACGTGGCAATAAGTTGTCTTACCAATTGAGTGGCGATGTCCTTCTCTTAGGGCAATTTTCAAACACTTATGAAGCAATAGAAATACCACATTTTCAATTTTTGACAATTATTGTTTTCTGCATTAATAAGGATTAAAATTATATAATTATACATAATTTTGTATAATTTTAATAATGTATAGATACACTTTGTTATATTAACAGAAATTTTCGCTATGCTCTTAATAATTTCCCAATTTATGTTTAATAATAAACAATTTATGTTAATAAATATATAATTACAGTACATTATATATTTATTAACATATACATTAAATATTTATTATACAACTTGTATTAATATTATTGTATAATATTATACACATATATTATCATTTCTTATCCATCTTTTTATATTAAAATTTTGTATTTTTACAATAAATAATTTCATGATAACCTCTTTTTAAATTTTTGTTTTGCTTCTATGGTAATCTGACTCACATACACACCTGCGATTTCCAATATGGAGAAACTTATCGAAAGTGAAAGTAATACAGTGTCGTAAACCGCTAGGTAAGTTCGTCACCATCGAGAGCGAAATATGTTAGTCAATGATTCGCTCGTCGACTGGTTAGTCAACCTACAAGCTCCTACAGATATTTATTTTTCAAGAGTAAATTAATCAAAAAGTTATTTTAATCTTTTTAATTATTTAGAGAGATAGATATTCTTTTTTAAGTGTGTAAGTTTTAAATTTTAAACTTTTTCTTCGTTTAAAAGATAATTTAAAAAAACTTTTTAGATTACATCAAAGAAAAATGTTGCGCATTTTAATAATTTTATCGTTTATCTGCTCGTTGGATTTACTGAGTGCTCATCCTGCACAGGAACCGACAAAATTCAACCTTGGCAATATACAAAATAATATGGAAAACGTCACATCTTCGAATCTGGAAAACACAAAGGTAAAATTTTGTGCTTACAAAAATTATTTGAGAAAATAAATGGAGATGCAATCTTTGGAAAACACAAGTAAAAAAAGTAACGCATATTAGACGTTGCCAAAGTTTTGAAAGCTGTAAAACAGAGATTTGTAAATTTGAACTTATCCAAAAATCAATTCAAGAAGTTTATTTTTTTTATTGTATCCAAAATTCTAATTGGGTCTTCGTGATTCGCCGCTATAATCGATAGGCGAAGTCAAAATTGCTATTTCGTAGGAATATTTAGAACGTGTCGGTGATGCTATTAGAATTAGCAGAGGAAGAATTGTCAACTTGATAATATTGACTAGAAACATCATTACCAATCGAGTAGAGGTAATTACTACATTCATGACATTTATATAACAATAATTTATTTCTGATAACATTGCTAGTATTGCAGAGAACTTAATGAGTTCTATCTTCATCAGTTTATAGAAAGTCATCGCGTTATAGTTAACATCAATTTGATATTTTTTGTTCGATAATATGGAATAATTTATAAAGATTGTAGATAAAATCTATTTCAAAATATATACACTCTCGTGTTAATCGAGAAATGCAATATAATTCGCTCGGTTATTTCTTTTGCATTTTCTTTCCATTTTCATTGATTATCATAACTATTGCTAATATCTTGTTGTTTAATTTTTAACAATTATTGGCATACTGGATAATTATTATTGGATCAATTTTCTTCTTTTACAGCAAATAAACAACGAATTTCAAAATAATCTCGATGCATTAATTAGTAAATCTGATAAATCTCAAAACCGCCGATCCATACCACCTTTACAAAGTACAACTCCAATAGTTTTCCGTCCGACATACCGACATACAGCTCGTTTAGAAAACGAGACCTCACAAGCTATTTTAGAAAAACGACGACCTGACACCATCAGACAAGTTTTGAATAATTTCTTGACTCCAAAACCACTTGTTGATCGAATTAAGGACCAAGAAAAATATGGTAATACAGGAGATCAATTTATCGGAATCGGAAGGGCGCTTGTTAATGGTTACGAGAGTTTCAGCAACTTTCTGAACAGGTTAACAGACGTAAGTGCATTGTAAAACAATAAACATATCAATAAACATATCAATGTAGATATAAATAGTTATAAATAGATGGAAAACAATTAAAGAAACATAAGAATTTATTGGAACAAATATACAGTAACTTGTAAACAATTTTGTGTTTTCAGTTTCCAGTTAATATTGTCAAACAAACTTCTCTAGGAGTAACGCAAACATTAGATAAATTAGGATCACGGATAATTGGGCTCCAATAATAAATATAAACATGTATAAAATACGCAATTAAAATCAAATGTATAAATTAAGTGAAATGTTATATACTTTATGGAAAGCTTTTATTCAAAAGTCATAGAAAAGATGTAAAATTATGCAATTTCTTAATACGGAAGTATTATATAAATATATGCGGAAATGTATGACTTGCAATAATAAAAATGAGATCTATTAAATATTTAGCGTAATTTTCGTGAAATAAAGGCTCGTCTACAATAGATAGAGTGATCGTCTACAATTCTTGGAGTAAGGAGTAAGAGTAGACGTATGAAGGTTATTTCCGATGTAAAGAAGCTGGAGTATGGGCGTAGGCAAAATAAATTATTTTTATTTCCTACTCCTACTATAGCTCTTACGCTTACGCTCAACCAATCAAAGTGCAGAAGAAAAATTCTTGTTCAATGTGTATAGAACTGCTTATTGCGGAAGTGTTTACTAAGGTTATGAGAATACTAAGGTTATAAGAACGCAGTGCATTAAAAAATAGTTATATAATTATTTATGGAATATGAAGACGACGTGTCAGATAATGTTGGTAATGACACAGATAAAGTTCTCAATGATGCATCAGATGCACAAATCGTTGCTTGGAAGACACTGATCCATGTTGTTAAAGCAAATGGTGACCTGTATCAGAAAAGACTGAAGGGATATAGTAACAAAACTGACAAAACATTAATGTGGAACAATATTGGGGAATATACTTGTCCATATTAATTCATATAACTCCATTTCAGCTTCTTTCACTAACTTATTCAACGCGTACAAAACTATGTAACATCATATGTCGACAACGTGATCTATACGGTGATTATGTTTACTCCACCGTGTTGTAGACGCGATCGGCGTAAGCATCTTACGCCAAAAACGTTACTCCTACTCTTACTCTTACTTCTGCGCCTACTACACTTATTGTAGACGAGCATTAATAAATATGCGGCATTTTTTTATAAGGAAGTTTTCAAAAGTCAGACGTTTAATAATATACTTTATTAGAAAGTAGAAAGAAGTAGAAAGATATACTTCTAAGTCGAAAATATAAAGAAAAATATACTTTAGAAAGAAATATTTTACTCGCAATTTACTCAAAGAAATATCATTCTGGAATAGTTTAGTATCTTCAGACACTAAGTAAGCACAAATCGCTCTTAACTTTAAAAATGCGGATGCTGTACGTATTTCTATTGCTGGTCTTCGAAAACGTTTTTGGAGCCACAGTATGTATATACTTCACATACATTAAAACATTACAATAGTTTTAATATTTTTTATTTCAAATAATTTTTATTACTAAATCGTGCATGTTAATTTGTCAGAATAAAAGTTTAAATAATAAAGATATATAAATATTTTCAACAAGTAAAAATCTTAGAAAGATTATGCATAAAATAAAGCCATAACAATATATAATATCTTTATTTATACTAATACTTAATAGTAAATACTGAATTTAATGTTAGAAATAATATTTGTAAATAAAATTTATGACACGTTCAAAACTTGTAATAAAAAATATGATATTAAAGCAATAAAAAATTCTAGAAGTTTAATCAACAAGAATATAAAATCAGATTTGTTTGTTTGAATTTATTATCTGTTTTAATTTTAGGTATGAAATTATTAAATTAACAACTAACAAACTTCTTTAATTTCTTCTTCTATTTTCTTTCTAATTAAATTAATCATTCAGGTGCAGAAGGATCGTTAAATGATTCTAAGGAGGATTCTAAGGAATCAAGTAAGAAAAAAACAGACAATAATTTGATAAGAATTAAATCTAAAAATAAATTATGTTTATTATCAAGATGTAAAAAAATTCTAAATAGAAAAAATATATCTATAAGAACATATTATTATTAAATTAAAATTTAATTTTTATATTAAAGTTACATAAAATTACATAAAAGTATAAGATAGAATCCACGATTTATGCAACAAAAATTCAACTATTTTCTTTAAAAATTATTTTAAAATAATATTTCTTTTGTCAGCATAAATATGAAAGTTTATATTATACATATAAAACTGATTATAAATTTTATTATATAACAAGAACAATCAAATCACAAGCTTATTTGTTACAACTTACTATTTATTTAATAATCTCATTTAATTTTATGCGTAAAATTATTAATTAATTTAGCAATTAATAAATTTCTTTTAGTTATTTACTTTTTTTTAGACTTTTATGGAAATCTTAAATAATATGTCAAGTGGCGGAGAACAAAACAAAATGAGTGGTAACATGGTAAGTGTTAAATATAAAAATAAATTATCTTCAAATTATTTATTCATAATCAAAATACAAAAAATATTGAAGAAAAAAGATACCTGTTTAGATTCAAGAACTCGAGAGAAGCATTTACTAATGTTAAATATTGAATTATAAATTCAACAATAAAATTTGGATAGTTTATAACAGGTTTACTATAAGAAACTATCTATATACAATATACATGTGTGTGTATATGATATATATGATATTGTGTGTGTGTGTGTGTGTGTACAATTGGCGAGAAAAAATTTGAAGTTGATTTTGAAGTATATACTATATATATAATAAAACACAAGATAACACAAAATATATAATTATCAGGATATTATAAGTTAAATATTTAAAAAGTGATCAAAAGTTTGTTGTACAAATAATAAAGCATTATTTAACTTTATTGTATCTTTTAAAAATACACTTTATTATTATGCTTATAAAAAATGCATTTACTACTTTGATTACTTCATTAATTTTTATTATTTATATGACTTAAATGTACTATTTCTTTTTATAACCATATATGGGATCATGAGTTTTGTTCATAAATTAGTCATTGAAATATTTACGAAATGTCATAGTTAAAGTATATGGATAATTATTATAGACCTGATAACACTAAGCCATTATTGATATTACTTTTGACTCACCGATAAAATTTTGAGTGCGTACCGAGGTCGTACACGAAATTGCGCGCATGCCTTAAAACATGCACTTGAAAACTTGCGATAAGTAAATTTTGAATAATTAGTTTCTATCCATTGTCAGGTAAAAGAAAATAAGCAATACTCGACTATAAAAGACATGCAGCCTACACAAGTCTTCCACAAGTTCGTCGTTATTTACTCTCAGTTAAGTATATTAGTGACGCCAAACTCAAAGATCTATTTCGAAAATTTAGGGAGCCTAATACTTTTTGAAAAAACCAGAAACGTTTTTCGATAGTATTATAATGCGTTTGCATCTGTTATTGATTCTGTTCTTCGCGAGCACTATCTTGGCACGAAGTGCTCGAAACGAAAGAGATTATACTGGGGTACGTGCATTCTTTCCATTAATGAATTTTTCAAATTACATTAGTTACCTAGATTCACTTGACGAAATGCTTCGAAGCGTTTGATTGACCAATCAGAATAAAGAAATTTAATTAATTTTTATTAATTAAATTTACTATTTGAAACATTTATAGTGCCAAGTGAATTGCCTATAACTTGTTGATACACTTAACATTAAAAAGGTGAAAATAGTTTTTCTGCAGATCAACATATAGTGAATAATTAGACTCTTAGTAATTTTATCGCCGATAATTTTAGAACTTTTTAAATTTTTATTAAAGTAGATGCCAATCTTATGATAAGTTTATTTTTATTTGTAGATCTTTTCTAAAATAATTATATTTTATATAGGAAATCTCCATTATAAAATAAATATACTGTAATAAAATAGAAATGTTTGTTCAGTTTGTTCTTGTATAGTTTTATATTTTATTAGAATATTTTACATACAGTTTACATCTAAATATTGACTCATCGATCGACTCAAGTTATTTTTTTACATATCACTCCATATACAAGGACATTACATAAATAAAATTCTCTTTACATATTCTTGTCGATACATATTTATTTTTTCACAGACCACAGGATATCCTATAACCATTTCAATTAATAAAGAAAATTCTGAAAATAAGATAACGAACAAAGAGAATGAATTATCTTTTTCCGATTTCGTCTTTTCACCGATTAAGTTTATTAAGTGTGTTATTAAGTCTATTATTAATTATATAAAATACTTAATAACCGATATCTATACAATACTTAATAATGAAAAAAAAGCAATAACTGAACGAATAAGTGGAGTATTTCAGTGTCTCTCCAATAACGCACTATACTTGGAAAACAGTTGGATAAAACCTATCATTAAATACATAAAGGAATCAGCTTTCAAAATCTTTTTGACACCGGTAAGCGTAACTTACTACTTTTTTTAACAAAATCAAGCCATTTTACTTTCTTTAGCTTATTCTTTAGCTTAAATATATTCCTTTAATATTTAAATTCAATCTTATTTTAAACTATAAATATTAATATAATTTTTAAATTTTATGTTTATTTATGTGCAGGTCTTAATATGGCTAGAAGTGATGTCTTCTACACTGGATCGTGCAGGGGAACTTTGTAATAAAATATCTTTAAAGTTTAATAATATCTAAAGCTGATAATAAGCTGAAAATAAACATTAAAAAATATCTTCTAAATTCGGTAAGTAATTTGTAAATACATATAACTTAAATATAAAGAACGATGTGTAAAATAAACCAAAAAATGATTTTTGTCTTAAAAATGTAAAGTAGGTTATATGTGTAACGTTTTTGAGTTACTTAATATGGTAATAATATTTTTATAAGTCTAAAATATTTCAAAATAAAAAGAAATGTTTATAGCTAAATCTAACATTACTTACTTCAGAAATGCTAAATATGTATGACATAGCTAAAATCGATATAATATAAAAATTGAAAAAGATAATCAATGTAATTTTCAAAGAATCTTCAATCAGATATGCATTTGTACGTGTGCAGTTTTAAAAATGTTAAAATGACCAAGTTGTTTGACGTTACTCTGACAATATGTCGTCAAAAACATTATTTTACCGTTAAAATGACGACAAGTAACATTAGTGTCTTGTTACTGTTACATCACCAGAAAAGTTCCATCCTAGAGGCCATATTAGGATTTTATACTAGATCTTGCCCCTTTCTCTCTCTCTCTCTCTCTCCCTCTCTCTTCGCATTATTATACTCTATAGTATAGTACAGTAGTATAGTGTAATGTTTTATAAATACAGGGTGTCCTATTATAAAACATCCAGTCGAATATTTTGAAAACCTAGCCCGGGAGAGAAAAATTTTTCAGACAAAAGTTATTTGGTTTCGAGAGGCCCATAAGATGATACCATTGGTTTGACCTTAAAGAATTATTTGAAAGTTACATGAAAGTCACCTCAATTTTTTTAAATGGCATTCCTTATTTTTTATTACATATTCTTGTAGCTGACTTCAAGAGCTTTTCAAAACACTATAATAAAGTATTTTTTTATTAAGTATTTTCCGAGTTATAAAGCTTGAAATAATTTCATAATTTTACATAAACTGTAAAATATCTCGTAAAATATTTACTTTTCGATGACCTTACCTCAATACTTTTATGCACAGAATAATGAGAGGAACCAATTGGTGTCAAGAAAACACATAGTTGTTTTTAAGAAAAAATATGCAATTTGTAACTAACAATTACATATTTTTTCTTAAAAACAACTATGTGTTTTCTTTACACCAATTGATTCCTCTCATTATTCTGTGCATAAAAGTATTGAGATAAGGTCATCGAAAAGTAAATATTTTACGAGATATTTTACAGTTTATGTAAAATTAAGAAATTATTTCAAGCTTTATAACTCGGAAAATACTTCATGAAAAAATACTTTATTATAGTGTTTTGGAAAGCTCTCGAGGTCAGCTACAAGAATATGTAATAAAAAATAGGGGATGCCATTTAAAAAAATTGAGGTGACTTTCATGTAACTTTCAAATAATTTTTCAAGGTCAAACCAATGGTATCATCTTATGGGCCCCTCGAAACCAAATAACTTTTGTCTGAAAAATTTTTCTCTCCCGGGCTTGGTTTTCGAAATATTCGATTGGATGTTTTATAATGGAACACCCTGTATATTCATTGTCATCAAAATCTGTATAGGTTTTGACATAAAATATAATATATTATTTAAGTATGCACCAGGAAAAGGTATGAGTACGAAAAAGTTAGTGCAAAAACCTGCTACTATCTCTATGCGAGAGAGTAACAGCTTACGCGAGTCGGTCAGTTGAGAGCACTCAATATTTCTGGTTTTCATATATCCGCTCAACGGATCGACTTCTAAATAGTCTCAATCGATAGAGCGGCAGTGATGCAAACTTGCCCACGAAAACAGCACGCTGTAGAGGTGGTGGGGATGGAGAGGGGATGGCTTTCCGTGGCTGTGCCGAACGCTGGCACAGTGGCACCCACGGACAGCCATCCCCTCTCCATCCCCACCACCTCTACAGCGCGCTGTTTTCGTGGGCGAGTTTGCATCACTGTAGAGCGGGGTCGAATTATATAAGAAAAGTGTTTTTATTTTTGGGCTACATGCTCTCCAAATCGAGTTATTACGACGCAAAGTCAAAATGTGAAAAATATCAATTAAGAAACGTCGTCGTCGTCGTCGTCGACCGCTCAGATTTTACTGTTATGGCATTCGACATCAGATCGCGCTAGTGACGCTCTGGAAATTTTGGCTAGAGAGGCTGCGGTGAGGGGCGAAGAAATGTGCTAAAGTGTTGGCAAGGGGGGCCGCGGTCAGGGACGAAGAAATGTGCTAAAGTGTCGGCAAGGGGAGCAGCGGTGAGGGAGGAAGAAATGTGTTATACAGGACGTTTTTAAGACACGTTTACTATAACGTAGTATGATCGATAATCGACAGTAAGTGACGTCGATAATCGATCGACAGTAAGTGACATAAGCTAGGTTATTAGCGGCGACGATTAATATTGTATTTGCACATGCAATAACACAAATTTTCTTTCGCTCTCGTTATTCACTTTCTCTCTTTCACTCATTACTTATTCTCTAATCTTTTATTTATCAGACCGATTAGTTAAAAAATTTCTAGTAAAGTAAATATAATATACACATGTATTTTTTCTACTTATAATTTTATTCTATTTCTTATACTTATACTTTTTTCTATTTTATACACTATAAAAGTACAAATATAAATGTTCGCAATAAAAATATATGTGTTCTCAATAAAAATATGTTAAAAAAAATAAATAAATAAAGTTATTCAAGCGTATTTTCGTTAGACCTTGTAAATCACGTCCAGCTAAAATACAGTTTTACTTCTTAAAAGGATCTCGTTCACAAATGCGTTCACCGTGCACAAATATATGATAATGATTATATATAAAATATAATAAAATATAATAAAGTATATCGTAAATAAGTATGAATAAATAGTGTATTCAATAGAAAAAAGTATAAGTATAAAAAATAGAATAAAGTATAAGTATAAAAAATAGAATAAAGTATAAGTAGAAAAATTATATGTGTATATTATAAATACACATATACACATGTGTATATTATATACACACAAAATCGAACTGATGTACAAAAAAAAGTGATATCTCTAAAAAAATTACCTTTTTAAAAAAAGGTAAAGAAAAGGTGCTAAGTCCGCGTCAAAAAGTATCTTTGCAAAATAGTATAATATTATTAACTCTAAAAAACTACTAAAAAACCTATTTCCAAAAGAGTGTGATATTGATCTACACACATAAGTTATTTTAATCCAAACAAAATGGTTTATTTTAAACCATAAAAAAACTATAAGTTATTTAATTATACGTTCTACAAAAATAATGATATCAACAAAATTGTGCTAAGTAAAAATAAAAATTTAAAAAAAAGTTACAAAATAATAAAAAAATAGTTTTAATTTTTTTTAGTATATTCTACTAAAATACTGATATCGAGAAATAAAAATTAAAAAAAAAAAAAAACAAATAATGTAAAAATATAAAATTAAAAATTATTTACAAAAAAATAAAAATTAAAAATTAATGAAAAAATATAAAAATGTATATAAAAATTGAAAATTAATATAAAAATAAAAAATTTAATTAAAAGACTTAGCTCTGCTACAAAATATGTTATTTTAAAAATTAGCAGCGCTAAGTCTTTTAATTAAATTTTTTATTTTTATATTAATTTTTAATTTTTATATACATTTTTATATTTTTCCATTAATTTTTAATTTTTATTTTTTTGTAAATAATTTTTAATTTTATATTTTTACATTATTTGTTTTTTTTTTTTTTTTAATTTTTATTTCTCGATATCAGTATTTTAGTAGAATATACTAAAAAAAATTAAAACTATTTTTTTATTATTTTGTAACTTTTTTTTAAATATTTTTTTAAATTTTTATTTTTACTTAGCACAATTTTGTTGATATCATTATTTTTGTAAAACGTATAATTAAATAACTTATAGTTTTTTTATGGTTTAAAATAAACCATTTTGTTTGGATTAAAATAACTTATGTGTGTAGATCAATATCACACTCTTTTGGAAATAGGTTTTTTAGTAGTTTTTTAGAGTTAATAATATTATACTATTTTGCAAAGATACTTTTTGACGCGGACTTAGCACCTTTTCTTTACCTTTTTTTAAAATCTTCTTTACGTTTCTAAGTGAAACCTCATGTAAAAGCCTACCCTTAGGGCCACTTTGATCAAACTCCGATTGACTCAATCGTTGATTAAAGGATTGCCTACATGACAAAATAGAAATTCAGTATGATCAACTTTATTTCTGGCGATATAATCGCTCTTACCTCTAATTTTTCGTTACACATCTTCTCATCTACAGGTATTATAGTTAATAACGCAGAAATCAATATAATAGTAGCACATTGGCCAGGATACTCGATGTAACTATATTTAACTATTCAAAAATTAATTTATTTGATTAGTTTATTTGAGTAAATAAATTCGAAAAATCAATTTAATTAAAATTATAAAACATTCAAATAATAATTTGTAGACTATTGACAAAATGCAACAAACAAAATTTACGGATTCTGACAAGAATCATTTATTAGATATAATTTTATATAGTCACATAATAGAAAACAAGAAACTAATAATATATCTAATGTACAAAAAGAAAAACATGGACAAATGTAACAATTGAGTACAATAAGAATAGAACAAATATTAAGTTTGTGAAAAAAGTTTACGTCTTTGTTGGGACAACATAAAAAGATGTGTAACAAAAGATTAGAGGTTAGGGCGATTATATCGCCAGAAATACAGTTGATCATACTGAATTTCCATTTTGCCATGTTGGCAATTCTTTAATCAACAATTGAGTCAATCGGAGTTTGGTCGAAGTGGCCCTAAGTCATTTCAACATTTTTAAAACTGTACAATGTATGCAGGTGCATATCTGAAAAGATTCTTTGAATAAAAAATTGACTATCTTTTTAGTTTTTATATCATATATCATATTGTCATTTAATTATATTAGATTTTAGTGTTTTTAATATATTTTATTTTAAAGTTTTTAATAAAAAAGAGTTATAAAAATAAATTATAATACAAGTATTTAATTGGAGTAAAATCAACTAGCCGAATTACTATTAAAGGTGACTTATTTTGACTTCTCTAAAGTAAATTTTAACCACGAAATTTCTTACAGATTTAGACAAATAAAATTACTACCATTATATGTTTATTTATTTATATTTGTTCAGTTTTCAGATAAATAAAAACATCGAAAGCGGAACAAAATATAAAAACTAGCTTTTTATCACATATAAATATATCCTTTATTATTAATAATTTGTTTAATACACATAATACATCACTGTCTCGATTCAACATTACACATATAGACTTAATCAATCAATTACTTCGTCCGATATATATATAAAACATATGAGAATAATAATTTTTATAATTTAATAAATTTATATATATAGTATACAAAAATCTTAACAAATTATTCATGCTTATAATGAAAATAACTTGATCTACAATCTCTATTGAATACTCGGGAACTAAATCACATAATCATGCACGCTATCCATCTAACTCCCATTTGTTGTTAATGCACGCTATCCATCTAACTCCCATTTGTTAATGTTAAGAATTGACGTGACGTACATATGACGTACAATTATTGTAAAAGTAAGAGATTTTACAATTATTATTATTGTAAAATAATAATTGATTACTTGTCATAAAATAATGAATATAATGATTAAAAAATCATTTCCATTATTATGAAAGTGATGAACTTGCTCTACTAGAAAATTACTATTTAATAATCGATCATAATTTTTATCCTCATTATTATACAATTTGTTTTCTTTTATACATTAAATGAATTTTTCTGATGCCAGATCTTGCCTGCACGATTTATAAAACTTTCTATAATCTAAATCTATCTACAAATATTAAAATGACCGACAAATTATACATTTCTGATGCTGTCTCTCTCTCAAGAAAGTTAAAGATATAAATAATTATTATCTGCTGAAGTCGATAATCACTGGGAATTACAAGAAACATTAATAAGATCCGGACTAAAGAGAAACAGTCCATCAATTAAACACCTATCATATTTTTTGGTACAGTGGAAATTTTTGGTCAACTATCTTTACCTACTTAAATTGTACTCATATGTACATCATATGTACATATGAGTACAACTCATATGTAAATGTATTTATAAAATAAAATAACATTTAATATTTCGGCAATATAATTGTTGTTTTTCTTTATTTTAATAAATTTTGGTTTCCTTCGTTATGTTGATATTTCTACAAGTACAAATTTGCGAATTCGGCGCGAAATCGACAAAATCTTCCATGAGAGTCCTCAGGAAAGGAGTAATACCGACGATCTCGGAAACATTCGTTCCTGCTGCGTGCAACGGAAACGCGAGGAAGATACTATCGATCTTAGACAGTGGTTTCGTCTAAGATCGATCTGAAATTCTAGGTATTGGTAGTGTCGTAACTCTTGTACGTATGAGACGATCTCTTGTGCCTGACTGTGCAGAAGAGAATCATACTGGCCACCTGGCCGAACAGCTGGAGAAAAGCTACGACGAGACCCACCGTGCCCACCACGTGGAGTCTAGTTACCAGCCACATTTGAATGGCAGTAGCGCATCCTTCTTTGTACCAGAGTTCCTTATTACGACCCTCCGAATCTAGACGACCGCAGTATCGTTCCCGCTGCATGCAACAAGAGTCTGGCACTCGATCCTCCTCGGGCCACGCTTCGATTTGGAACCAATCCGTGTAATCGCGTACACCACAGCAATGAAACTGGAAGCGTAAATTTACT
>CABEGB010000729.1:0-257484 GCA_901521435.1 Crematogaster levior
TGGCCGAAAGTAGAGGTATGAGATAGAGAGGATGAGAGAACAGATTGGAGGAAGGAAGGCAGACGGAAATGGAGAGAGAAAGAGCGATAAACGGAGTGAGGGGACGAGGGACATGCGAGAAGAAAGAGAGAGAACGAGGACGAGGAAGATCAGAGATGACGCGGATGTGGTGGGGGAGAAAATTAGGAAGCGGAAGGAGATGATAGTTTATTAATAATGCGGAATAATGTATTTCTCTGAAGTTTATTATCTGCGTGCGTGAGCACGCGTTGAAATTAGGTCTACCGTGAGTTCATCGCTGTTGCAAATATATTTTGATACGGTATGTAAAATAGGTAACTCTCCCACGCGTGTAAAATAGCGTAAGGCTAATCAGAAACGAGCGATACTTGAGATATATTATTCAACAGTGTTGAAGTAGCTGACGTGTAAACACATCGATAGCTTTATACCGATCGATATTTCACCAGTCATTAATAAAGGTTGAAGTAACGTAATATCTTTCTATTATATTGATTCTCCTACACGTCAGATTGTAGCGTATGATTACAACCCAAATAGCGGGGAAATATGTAAGGTTTTATTATGTTTTCCTTTTTAAATTATATATGTTATAGGATATATATGTGTGTGTGTGTGCAAGAATATATGTTATATGTAACTAAAAATTAAAGTCATGAAGCATAAGATTCAAAGATAGAATTTAGGGATTGTATATGCTTATAGCTTTGATGTTTTAGCTAATAAGAGGATCGTGTTCGACCTTAATAAGTCTAAAACTCTCAAAGGGGTACCCGATGGAATGACGATAGATGCAGATGGCAATCTTTGGATAGCACTATTTGGTGGACATCATGTGAGTATATAAAGCGATAGATTATATTTAAAGATTGACAAATTATTGTTTGTAACATTATAAATTCCAAATCATATATATAATAAATAATTTTTAATGGAAATTACTTATAAATTACTTATGAAATTTAAGGTTGTTATACGTACAATATATTTTTAATACTAAATTTTATTATCTAAATAATTCCATTAAAGAAAAATTTATTACTTCTTAAAAGCATATCTGCAACAAAGCTAAGTTATTAAATTATTGGAATTTTTAATTCAAAAGCATTTTTCTAGGTCATTAAAGTAGATCCGAAACTGGAACATTATTATACAAAGTTAAGCTTCAGCTGAAAACGTAACCAGTAATACGTTCGGCGGTCCGCTTTTGGATATTTTGTATGTGACCACATCAGGTTATAATTTAACTGCAGAGCAACGAGAAACAACTCCTCAGGCTGGTGCTGTATTCGCAGAAAGGCTTAGGAGTTCATGAATTTTGCAAATTCGTTTCTGATGAAGGAATAAAAATAAAGATTATTATTAAAAATAGATGTCTAGATTATGTCCAGATGCACCTTGTAAAAATTTATGTATTTTAAATTTTATGTCATTGAATAAAAATGTTTAAACATTGCTCTTGAAGTTTTTAGTCAGATAAAGATTATCAATAAGCAATAAATACTTTATCTTACGAGGAACTATTATTACCTTTTTATCCTCTTACCTTTAAGGAATTTTAGTTTTTAGACAAAAACTTATAAAAACAAACGGTAGCAAAACGGTGAAACAAGACAGGAGTACGTTTCTTAAATTCAAATAACCTTTTAATATCAGAGGTAAGTTACACATATACAAATTGTCTTTAGAAAACGTTCAAGTTTACTAAAGCTAATTGTATTAGATTATTGTACATGTAGAAAAAGTGTTATCATTATCAAGTACATACGGTAGAAAATAATGTTTCCTTATATAGAAATGCTTTATTGGAATCAGTGAAAAAGCAATGCATTATTTTCATTTGTATGCGTAAACATAATAATAAATAAACTTATATTTTTAATTAATGAGATGTATGTATATAATCAAAACGTCATAATTAAATGCAAATTTTTGAATTGTCTATCAATTTATATTAAATTTAGAGGATCACGATATGCCATGAGTAATAACGTTAGAAGTATATAATAAAGTTTTACACCTGTATATATACCCCTCTAAAATTATAAAATAATTCTAAAAACCGGGCAATTTGGGTGCGTGATACATAAAATGTATGTTTCTTAGAATTCTCGCGTGCGCATGTGTGTGTGTGTTGTGTGTAAGATACACATTTTACAATTTTCAATTAAAAGATACATATATGTATAATTAAAAGATATATATATATATATATATCTTTAATTAAAAAATTGAATAGATATAACTAAACACGATTACTTAAAACGTTAGAATAATCAAACAATCTTTATATTGCAGCAAAAATTACAGTAAAGAAATATAAGACTTATATGTACAAAGGTCAGAATACTTACTATGCAAATCTATAATTTATCACTAATTAAATTAAAATTTTAAAGAAAAACAAATTTAACATATTATAAATTAATTCGTTGCATTGCAATTCAGTAGACGATTTTGCAATTGGGCCTTTAATAACCCAAAGCAGAGTTTATACGAAACACACGTAAAATACCTAACGTAATATGGAAAAATAACTTCGCAATGTCATTTTTCACTGAAATACTATCGCAATCACGCAAGTATAATTTGTCACCTTAAGGTAAGGAGTTAATTAACATTATTATCAAGATAGCTTTGCAAGTTTCCCTGAAAAGAAAAAAATACATAAACGTCTGTGTCAAATAAAAGTCACCGTGGTTCGTTTGAGCGATTTTTAATCGTCTAACGTTATAATTTCGACATTATCAGCAAGGAGTTTATCCTGTGCTTTTTTGTTCGAAACATTAGCGGTTTTTCCTCTAGATATATCGTATATGGACATACAATCAGCGGTGACCGATGACCTTAAGGTCTCTGGCACCTTCGGCGGCACTACACTCACGGAAGATGAGAGAGTTTTCGAATAATCAATGCTAGGTTTCAACGGCGCCTTTTGCTGCGGTATTATCTCTAGATGTGAGTGTTGCTGTAATTGCGATAGCATCGAAAGTGCCTCGACCGAGCTTCCGGGAGGAAATGAAGCCGACAACGAGCTCGGCACTTCCATCGCTGATGTTACAGGCGGTTTCGATTTGCTGATAGATTTCTTATAGCTATGATATTTAGCGCTCGCGGCCGCGGCCTTGATACCCCCGGATTGCGAACCGACAGGGCTTACAGAGATGCCGCTTAATTCTGGAGGTATAAAAGTCGGTTGCGACATCGCAGTGGAACTTGCCGATGATACTGCGTTTAATAGATTTGGAAAGTTGCCAGACATCGATACTGGCATGACCGTCGCCTTGGTTGTTGATTTCACTTTCCTCACCGGATGATTCTGTACGTTCGTTTGCGTCGAGTAAGGTCGCTGGGAGTTCTTCTTCGACAGTAATTTGTGCTGTAGCGATGTACCGGAACGTGACACGTTCGGTAAGTTCATGGGCATTGCCTGCTGCTGTTTCATTATCACCGGCGCACCCATGGATGCGTGGGCGACGTGTGACATGGCCGCGACTGGATTTGTTGTTACGGTACTACCGCTATTCTTCAAAGGCGAGTGCGACAACGACGGATTGTGCGCTGGTTGCGGCTCCGTCAATGATTTCGAAACCCGTATCTGCGGCGCGCTAATCTGTTTCGGCGGACTGCTCTTCACTTGCTGAATAATGGATGGTTTGAGCAGGGATACTTGCGTCGATGTGTTGGACGAGTGTAATGTTGGTTTCGTTGGCGATATCTGAAGTGATTTGGGAATGTGGACGGGTAGTGCCGGCTCGATCTGCGAACTTGGCTGTTTAGCAGGTTGCTTGATCTTGTGATGAGGCTGCTGATTCATTGACGTGCTAACTGGCGTTATAGATATGTTAGGTCGGTCTTTCGTTATTGACATAGTCGTGCTAGTTTTGGCCATCGATTGATGATACATAGGTGTCGGTCGCGAGGTTGACACTGTAGAATTACTTAAACTTAGTAATTGTTGCACTGACGCTGTCATAGGATCTAAAGTACCTTTTAGATTATTTAAATTAGCGATGTTACTTGAAGTATTGATATTAGAGCTGGATGTACTCATTGTCGGAACATTGCTAATGCTGGTTATAGTAGTACCAGGATTGTTCAAGCCGCTAGCGAGATTGGTCAACGACGACAGATTGTTCTGATACTGTCTAAGGATGTCTTGATAACTTCCTACTTGATTTAAATAGGTCATAGCCGCTAAAGGATCCATCATATTGCTGCTTAGTCCGCTGGCCAATATAGCCGATAACATGTTCGCATCAACCAATGGATTCATAAAATAAGGATTTATCATAGAACGATTCGGTCCGGATGCACCCATGTAATTCGTGAAGTTACTCTTGGAACTGAACTGACTCATCACGTTGCCACTTTGTTGCAGAACATGTTGGAAGTATTTGTTAACATTAGGCGGACGTCCTCTCGGACGTCCGGTAGATGTTAGATTTCTGTGCGGTTTGCGATTCTGCAATGTTTGCGGGGACGTTGAG
Organism: Crematogaster levior; assembly: GCA_901521435.1. Classification (NCBI taxonomy): domain Eukaryota; kingdom Metazoa; phylum Arthropoda; class Insecta; order Hymenoptera; family Formicidae; genus Crematogaster; species Crematogaster levior. The sequence goes on from CABEGB010000729.1 coordinate 4,512, forward strand.
TTCACCGGCAATTGTGGTGCGGGCGTCTGCAACAAAATTAATGATATTAATTTGATAATAATTTAATTATATATAATTACATTGGCGATAAGATAGCAACGCAATATGTTTATTTACCGAAATAGTAGAAGCGACCTGAGGTGGGACGTGAGAGCTATTACTATTACTATTGTTAATAGATGCGATTTTGTTTGCTTGTATCTGACGTTGACAACACTTAATAGCGATCTCCAAGATGTTTCCTTCCAAATTCTAAAGCAATAAAAACATGCGACTATTTAATAATTGTGATAAATACAAGTAAGAATGATAATTTATAATTATAACAATTTGTAATCGTTTGGCTCCTTAAAAAGAATCGTTTTTCAATGACATAAAATAATATTTTACAACCTACTATAATAACTTGATATTGATAAATTTATTTTATCTAATCTGCAAATATTGTATGTGATATTGTGGTATTATAAAATCAGTGGTGCAAATACAAAAAAATTTTAAAGTAAAAGAGAAGATAAAATCTGATAAGAGACAAGATTTAAGAAGATATGTGTGATATATGCATAACTTCTATAAAGGTGTATGTAAAATAATATTCGCACTAATTCCGACAACCTGTAATTATTGACAAAGTATATTTCTAAGATTTACTTACTTTATTGCCTATATACATCTTGTATGTATCTGTCAATAATGTTGCAAATGCTTGTATAGTCGATTCTTTGCCCTGAAGATGTTTCTGGACAAGTTGATATGTTTCGTACACGTCAAGTAATACTTGTGTTCTAGCATCTGTTCTAATCAGGTGCACGCTATCAATTGTGCTTGCTGAGCCCATCGCCTGAACTCTACTTCTGAGTGATTGTTGACAAAGTGTTAGAGCTTGTCGAGATAATTGTTCTCTTTCAGAATCACGTAAGTATTTCCTAGATGCAGAAAAAATTACACATTATGTCATTCGTCTTCTCTTATTACATAATTCTGATTTGCTATATGTAGCATCATTAGCAAAAGACTAAATGATATATTCTAAATTTAAAATTATGTTTCTAAATTTTTAGAGCTATGTATCTAGCTCTGTTTCTAAATATCTCTTAAATTAATCTTACTTATCTGAATCGGGAATCTTTCCGAGTTGTATACACAATTGCATTAACATTCGGCTGTCGTTGCTTTCTTTTAACACCTGCATAAGTAACGTCACGCATTTCGACATATGTGAAGCGAAACTCCCAGGTCTATCAATTTCATTGACTGGAATATGCCATACCCCCTGTAAAAAAACAATATTATTTTTAAAGAATATTTGTGTCAATCAATAGTATGAAAATAGTATATTTTATTTTTTAAGTTTATTTATCAATAGTTTCATAACATTATTAACTGTATACATAATTACAGGTCTTATCAAATAATTAAAGGAAAATGGCTATAATGCGTACTATATTTAAAATTATAACAATGCTACTACTTTGTTTTAACATCAGGTAACAATTAATTATGTGATTATTTTTTATAATTTATCGCAAATACTATAAAATGAGAGCAAGGCCTCCTCTCTCTTTTACTACTTTGTAAATTTTTTAAATGAATAAAATGTTTGTATGAATAATATTTTTAGTATCATAAAATAATATTAAAACATATGTATATAAAATTTTTTTTTTTTAAATAGTAGTAAGAGACACGATAGACCAAGAAAGATGGTGATAGATACTGATCCTGGAGGAGATGATGCTTTAGCAATAATGCTGGCTGTCATGCACGAGGCTAAAACTCGTGAAATCGAAATTCTAGCCATAACTGTCTCATATGGCAATACAATTTTGGAAAACGCAGAAAAGAATTTATTAAAAATCTTAACAGTTGCTGACAGTAAAGTGAGCATTTAACAACCAAATATAATATAATTAATATATTATATGTATATATGTATATCCAAATTTGTCTACAGTTTACAATATTTAAAGATTTTGTACAATACCTATATGTATGTAATTATAATTATTTTTCTAAAACTTGACAGGTAACCGTGTATGCTGGCCCTCAAAAACCACTACTATATGAATTTAAACCTGATGATTACTTTGGCAATGATGGATTTGGAGATTTTAATTTTACCCAAAAGATAACTGCAAAGGTCGACAGATCGAAACATGCTTCTGTAGCACTTGTGGACTTAGCGAAACAATATCCAGGTACTGGATACTAATTACTTAAAAAAATTGTTTAAAGTACTAGTTTTGGATAAGCTTATAAGATCTCTATTAATTTAATATCTAATTTATTTTTTAGGTGAAATAACTGTAGTCACTCTTGGACCTTTAACAACAATTGCTACGGCAATTGCACTAGAACCCAATTTTCTACATTTAATCAAGCAACATTTCATAATGGGAGCAAGCATTAAGAGCAACGAGATTGAATTTAATTTTAAGCAAGATCCAGAAAGTAATTGGATTGTGTTAAATAATACTAATAAACCTAGTATGATACTTCCGATAGACACAGTACGTTCTCATGCTTTTTCACAGGTAATATCATATATCTGCAAATATATCTGTAAGTACTTGAGTTTTATAAATTGACCTTTAAATAATGAAACTTTATTTAAACAGGATGAGCTTAAAAATCTTTACAATATTCTGAATAATTCTATCGCAAGCTTTTTGTATCAAGCTGAAAGAAAAGCTTTAGAAAAACTAAATAATACGTGGATACCAGCGGATGGTATTACTATGGCAATTGCGTTACAACCAGATATATTAATACGATCTTTTGAAACTAATTTGACTCCGGTGCTTGTTGGTGCAAGAGGTTCAGTTGTAGTAAATTCTGATAATCATATACATAATGCAAACGTTATAGAAGATTTTGATAAAGCTGCATTTATACGTTTACTATTACAATTGTTACACAATGTAACGATTCAAATTAACGATTAGACATTGACTTAAACTGACAGATTGCCATATCATGTTGAATAACTTTTAATTTATAATATTTTTCATATTATCTAACTACTTAACATGTGTGAAAAAAATGTTTACATCTTGCAATTTTAAAATTTATAAGAATGCTTACATTAAAAAAGTTGGTGCTTCTTCTCTCAGCAAAAAGTCCTTGAAAAGTTTGTCCGGCATAAAACTGACAAGTATATGTTCTTAATAAGAGATCCTTACATTTTACGATATTCTTCGCCTTTTTATTATTGAAGAAGAAGTGTGAAAGTCTGTAAAATGACTTATGATGTTCTGTAAATTTTAATATACACTGTTCCAAACCAGCTAAGCAATACGCAATTAATGTTGCTACTTCTTCTTCTGGCATCTGCTCCTCTAGAGTTTAAAATATAAATATCAAATGTAAGTTATAAATTTTTGTATACTAAACATATTAATATAATAAATATGATACTTACAAATAAACTTAATGTAATAAATATGATACTTACAAATTATAAAATTTAATTAATTTCCACAATAATAAGTATACTTTACCATTCTCTACATTATCAGAATCCTTCTTCTTTTTGTCCACGTCGCTGTCGGCAGATTCACTATCACTATCGCTAGAACTATCGCTATCAGAACTGTCATCACTACTGCTTGACTCCTCGCTACTACTAGAGCTCGAATTATTTGTCTCTGTAGTCGTAGTTGTGGTTTGCGTAGTCGTAGTGCTTTCTTGAGAGCCTCTTCTACTTAAAGTCATTTCTTCATTTGCATTGGCTTGTGTTTTTCTTCTCTCTTCTATTTTATCCTTATTTTCTTTTTCCTATATATTAAAGTTAATTTCACATACCAATTAATATGAAAAATTTATATATTAGGAAAATATATAAAAATATATCATGAACTTACACTAGATTGCAAGTCTTCATTTTGCAACCATTTGCCATCGAATCTTCTGGTATCCTCATCATCCGCTGAAGATTGCTGGGTTTCCTGACTAATTTCCATTGCCTGTTTCATGAGAGCATCCATTAAATCCTGTACATCGTCAGTCTTACGTTCAGAATCAACTGCTAATATATTTGTTGAATTTTTCTTGTTCTCTTCCGTTTTCATCTGCGATTTTGTTTTATCAGCACTCTTGTTTTCCAGCTTCTTTTTTTGTATTTTTGATTCATTACTTTCATCACTAGATATAATCATTATATCATCACTTGTTTTCTCCTTTTGCGACACCATATCGCAAACTTTAGTAATTAAATCATCTATTAAGGCTACGACATCCTGCATTAATTGTAAGTGCGAAACACTACTTAATTTTATTCTCTTTGTATTGTCGTGTGACAGTTCATCAGGAAATCTCTTACGACTTTCAGACTTTCCTAGTTCTACAGACTTAATGTCAGAAATTTTGTTCGATTTATCTACGATTTCTATTTCTTCAATACTATTTGAGCGTTGACATACTGCTACATTTTTATCTGTATCCACTATACTGTCGAGTTCTTTCGACATACTTTTCTCAGTATCGATATTTTCTTCTTTTTTCTTGTCGTTAAGTTTGGACTGGTACTTCATAAAGGGCCCCTCGGAGCAGTTTTTGAGATGCCAATGGAACAACTGACCTAATGATTTCTTCAGTGGTTTTCCCTCATGTTGTTCTAAATACTTCAGTATACTTGCATGAATGCGATAATGAACTTCTAGGGCTTCTATAGAGAGATTTTGTGGGCTCTTGTGGCTTATTCTACGTGGATATTGAGCATTATTCTCGTATAACAATTCACTAGCCTAAAATTAAAAAATAGCAATGTTAATCAAATGTTAAAAAAGAATATATAAAGATGTATAATAAATAAAAGAGGATATGTAATAAATAAAATTAACCTTTGCGTAATGTTCCAAGAATACAGGAGGATCCTGATTTCTTTTCTCTGCGACTTTACCAAGCATATATTGATAAAGCCATCTTTCATCATGCTGTATGGATGGCTCTTCAATAGTTTGACATATCCGATTAGCAGATTCAAAGCACTGTTCTGCAAGTCCCAGCATCTCTTCTTTTCTAGTTTCCAAAAATTCAAATCTCTCCATACTCAATGTATCGGTCTCTTGTTTGAGCAATCGTGAACAAAACGAGTGAACCATATAAACAAAATTCCCATACTCTGTCCAAATTACAGAATGACCAGGTGCCAATTCGATAGCATGTTGGTAACTCGACTGTGCTATTTTTGCCTTATTGAGAAATTTATCCTTTCCTCTGAAAATATCAAAAATATAAAAAATATATAATATATCAAAAGTAAAAAAAATTTTTTTAACAATACTTACATAGGTCTATAACTGTTCAACCAATTCTCTATTATACTGCCTGTTGCCATAGCTAAACCTGTCCACGAATTTAATCCCTTTGGATATAAACACAAATCCAACAAGTAATATCGGCATGCGTGTTCCCATTTGTTGTTTTTGAAATAAAAATCCCCCAACAAGTAGTAAATAGTGGATATCGAATGCGGTAAAGGTTTCATTACGCTCGGCATCTTATCTCTCGTGCCAGTTATATATGCCGTCATTTCATCTACTATTTGATTCGGATCGCTTTCCTGCGGAACTAATCTGATTATTCTCTTAAACAGTACTTCCGTATCCATGCTGATAGAAAGAATTCTGGGGGATTGAAAGTTTGGCAACTGTTTCGGTTTATAAAAATCAAACAGCAACTGCGCTCCGTCCCAACCACACACCAAACCCACCCCACCACCACCCACACCAACCCAAAACACACCACAAACCCACCCAAAACCAACAACCACCCCCAACCCAACAACACCAAAACAACAACCCCAAAAAAAAACCCCCAAAACCAACACCCCCAACCCCACAACACAAAAACCAACCCACACCACCCACCACCAAAAAACCCAAACCCACCACCCACCACCAACAACCCCCACCACACACACACCACCCCAAAACCACCCCCCACCCCCCAACCACACAACCCACCCACACACCAACCAAACAAAATGAAAACACCCAAAACCCCCCACACCCCACACCACCCAAACCACAACCCAACCCAACAACCACACACAACCCCCCCCCCAACCCAAACACACCCCAAACCAAACACCCCCACCCCCAACCACAACACACAACCCCACCCCAAACACCAACCCCACCACACCCACACAACCCACCACAAAAAAACCCACACACAACACAACAAACACACCAAAACAACACCCACCCCCAACACCAAACCCACCCCGACCAACCCCCACCACCAAACCACAACACCCCCCAACCCAAACACCACCCACAACCACACAAATCCCAACACACCAACCCCACACCCAAACCCCAACAACCCACCACCACCACACACAACCACAAAAACCACCAACAAACCACCACACACACAACCAAACCACCACCGCCACAACCACACCCCCAAACCCCACACAAACCAACAACCAACCAACCAACCCACCCCACCACCACAACACCACCAACCACCCACACCCCCCACAACACAAACAACAAAAACAACCAAAAACCCCCACACACCCCACCAAACAAACCCCACCACCCCCCCCACCCCAACCAACCCACACCCAACACACCCCAAACAAACACCCCCCACACACACCACCCCACAACAACCCACCCCAAAAAAACAAAACCCAAAACACACACCACACCAAACACAACAAACCCACAGAACAAACCCACAACACCCACACCCAACACCCCCACACCCACCACCACACCACACAACCACAACACCCCCCCCCCACAAACCAACAACAACAACCCCCCCAAAAAAAAAACACCCCGACCCACCCCACCCCCAAAACAAAACAACCAACACACACCCCCACTCAACCCAAAACCCCACACACCAAACCCAAACAACCCCAAAACCCCACCCCCCAACACACCCCCCCCCAAAAAACCAACAAAACACCCCCCCCACACACAAAACGCCAACAAACACACAACCCCAACCAACACACACCATCAACCCCCCCCCACCAACACAACAACCAACCCAACAACCAACCCCAACACAAACCACCCCCCAAGAACACACCCCACCACACTAAACCACCCCAACACACCAACCCCAAACACACAACAACAAAAACAAACAGCAAAACCACCACAACAACCAACACCACCCAAAACCCCCACACCAACACCAACCAACACCCCACACCCACAAAAACCCAAACAACCACCACCACCCCAAAAAACCCCACACCCACACACCCACCCCACAACCCACACCACCCCCCACCCAAAAACCAACAACAAAACACCCCCCCACCCACCACCCACACCACCAAACCGACCACCCCCACCACCCCAACAAAAACACCAAACCCCACCCCAAAAAACCACAAACCCCACCACCAAACCCCCCCACCAAAACACATACAACCCACAACCCCACCCCAAACACCACAACCCCCAACCAACAACAAAACCCCACACCCACCCCTACCCTACAACAAACCACCACAACACAAAAACAAAACACACCCACAACACACCCCCCACAAAAAACATCCCCCACCAACCCCACCCACACACACAAAAAACCACCCCCCCAGAAACCCACCCACAAAACACCCCAACAACACAAACCCACCAACACCCACCCCAACACCACCCCCCAAACACCCCACACCCACCCCACCCCACAACACCAAACACAAACACACCCAACACAAAAAACAACCACCCCCCCAACCCCCAACCCCACCACCCCCCCCACCCCCACCACCACCCCACCCCAAACAACCAAACAACCCCCCAACAACAAAACACCCCCCACCCAACCCAACCCAAAACCCCAACCCCCCACCCAAGCCCAACCACACACTCAACAAACACACACCCCCACCCCCCAACCAACACACCACCCAAACCCCCCCAACCACCACACACCACAACCCCCCAACACAACCACCAAACCAACCCCAACAAGACCACCCACCACCCCCAACAACCCCAACCACAAACCACACCCCCCACCCCACAAACCACACCACACCCAACCACCCAACCACCCACCCCACACAACCCCCAAACCAACCCCCACACACAAAAAAACAACCCACAAAACCAAACTCAACAACAAAAACACACCAAACCACAACAACCCCCCAAAAAACCCCAACCACCACACAACCCCCAAACAACCCACCCCCCAAAACCAACAACAAAAACACACCAACACCAACCCCACCCCCACCCCCCCCCACCAACACCAACACCCCAAACCAACACACCAACAAAAAAAAACCAAACACACACACCCAACCACAAGCACAAAACCACACACCAAACCACAAAAACAAAGCCCCACCAACCAACACAACAAAACACCAAACACCAACACCACACACACACCCAACCCCAACCCAACACAAACCCAACCCACCCCCAACACCCCCCCACCCCCCAGACCCACAAACCCACAAAAAAACCACACACAAAAAACAACCCCCACCACCCCACACACACAACCCACCAAACCCCAAACACACAACCACAAAAGCCAAAAACCCCCCAACCCCCACCCACCCCCACACACCACCCCACCAAAACAACACAACCCGCCCAACAACACAACCCAACAACCCAACCACCGAACACCCCCCACCCAAACCACAAACCACACCCACACCCACCGCACCCAAAAACCCCCCCCCCCCACACCCAACCCCAACCCACCAAAAAAACCACCCCCCCACCGACCCCCCAAAAAAACCACAGACAAACCAAACAAACCCCCAAAACAACCCCAAACACAACCCAACCACAACCCCACAAACAAAACACCCAAACACCAAACCCACCCCAAACCACAACACCCACCACCCACCCACCCCAACAACCCCACCCCCACACACACACACCACCCACCAAACACCCCCCCCCCCAACCCACAAACCACCACACCAAACCACCCCCCCAAAACAACACACCCCACCCCACACCAAAAACCCCACACCACACCCACTACCCCAAACCCCAAAAAAACACAACAACCACCACACCCCAACAACACACACCACCAAACCCACCACCAACAACCCAAAACCCACCAACAACCCCCACCCGCCACACCCAACCCCAACACAACCCCACACCACCCCCCCACCAAACAACAACCCACCAACCCCCCCCCACACACCCACCACCCCCAACACCATCCACACACAAAAACCCCCACCCCACCCCCACCCAACACACCAACCACAAACACCAAACAACCACACGAAACCAACCAAACGAACACACCACAACCAAAACACAACCCAAAACCACCACCACACCAACACCAACACCCCACCCCCCAAACACCCACCCACCCACAAACACCCACCCACCAAACAAACACAACCCCAAGAAACCACAACCCAAAAACCAACCACAAACACACACAACCACCCACACCACCAACCAAAAAACCAACAAAACCCACCCACACCACCCCACCCCACAAAAACAACCACCCAAACAACACACACACCCCACAAACAAACCCCCCCACAACCAAACCCACCCCAACACAACCACCCCAAAAACCACACCCCCCCACCAACAACAACCCCCCCAAACCCCACCCACCATCAACCCAAAACACACCAAAAAAACCCCCCCCACCCACAAACAGCAACTGCGCTCCGTCCCAAGTTAATTCCATTTGCGGCACTCCGTGATCCTGAAGATATTTCGGTTTCATTTTGTTCACTCTATTTGGATGACCGTATAGGCAAAAGAATATCTGTTCTAAATATTTCGTGAGCCTGTTCTTGATAGAAACATACAGAGGAGTTTCAAGTTGCGGTATAATAAGATTCATGATGAAGAACAGAAGTTTTGCCTCGTTGAAACAACACCATGAATGTCTACCGATAAATTCATGTGCAGTAAATAAAATCATGATAGAAGGTGGAATGGCATCATCCTCATCATCCGATTCAGAATTATGAGAACTGTGAATTTTATTTTTATAAGGGGACTCAGCCTTTGCTCTCTCTTTATCTTCTTTGCTATTAACGAATTAATTTCATATAATATGCATGATAACGATATTGCATACATATTTCTCTAAACTTACTATTGCAGAATGTAATGTAATAGGATCCAAGGTAGAACAGTCTCTAATGGCATTTCCACAGCATTTTCCGGTACATCCAATTGATGACAAACAATGTGAACTAAATTTTGTACCAATCTCGATAGACGAGACTCCGACAGATATTTTACTGAAATTATGATAAATCATGAAATTAGCGTGATAATATTATATTATATTATAGAAACGTTACTGTGATAAGATTATAATTTTACCAATAAATACACTGGCTTCGATCGTACAAGTTTCTAGTTTCTCAAGTGCCGTTACAACAGAACTTGTCCACTTCTTTTGCTCAGTTTCGTCAGAGGAGTTCAAGTAATTTTGCCATGATTCATTTAAACAAGCCTCTGCCCAGACATAACATTCCTGAAAATAGGTATTCAGTATTATTAAAAATCTAACATTTCTCTACGTAATATGTATATATTTATGTTATTACTTCATACTGTTGAAGCTGCCATAAACTGTCAAGTAACATATTTAACTGTCGAACTCTGTCGACAATATTTTCATTAGTTACCAACAGTTTGTGTCTCTGTTTGGCAAATTTAAAAGTATCCTGCAATATGTAAGATAATTCTGCATATTTCTTTTCTTCATATAGATGTTGAATTTCGCCTAATTTTTGACCCCTATACATAATAAAAAATTAAATATTATCAGTTTAACATATACGGTTCTTATCAGAGAAAATAGTGTATGTTAATATAAATATTTTTAAGAAATACCTCTGGATTGATGTAAGTTTTTTTTTTACAAGTTTGGCACTAATTTGAGAATTATTTTTACAGTTTAAAAGCATGATACATGGATTTAGACTTTTACTTTCCATTTCATGCAGACGGTTCAACAACTGAAAAATTTATAGCTATAGTTTGTAACAATAATAATTTTTTCCTATTTACGTGCGCAAAGTTCGACTTTGCGCACGTATTTGAGTGCGCAAAGTCGAACTTTCCCGCACGCTTTTGTCTCTGAAACTGAGCGTGCGGGAAAGTAGCTGAGCGTGCGGGAAAGTAGCTGAGCGTGCGGGAAAGTAGCTGAGCGTGCGGGAAAGTAGCTGAGCGTACGGGAATGTAGCAGAAGATAGTGCGTTGCTGTCCCTTTTATATACATATACTTAGGTGATGTGTCTGAGCGTGCGGGAATGTAGCAAAAGATAGTGCATTGCTGTCCCTCTTATATGCATATGCTTAGGTGATGTGTCCGCATGGTCTCGCACGTATAACGCACGTATATAAAACTGACAGGCAGCGCCAGCCCTCCCCTCCAACGACTTACACACAGCGAATAGTAACACTCGATTTGACTGTTTGTTTACATTCCGCCAGCGTTGTCTTATTGAGTATAAAGCCTCGTCTACAATAGTCGCACAGGCTGTGTCGCAGGTCGCATAGGCTGTGTCGCATGTCGCAGGCTGTGTCGCAAGGCTGTCGCAGTCGCAAGAATCCTTGTCGCACGGAGTTGAGTCAACTTCAACTTTCTGCGACTGCGACAAGCGTGTCGCATGAGATCAGCCAATCACAGCACAGAACGTTGCCGCGCGAAGTGTTTTGACGATTTGCGTGTGTTGCTAGCTATCCGTGGTGTATTTTCTGGTCGCACCCACCATCTTCTGTTGTGCGATTCAGTAAATAAACGGTAATATAAGCATATTAAATTTAAAAATTGGGGGCAAAGTTGAAGAAAAATTAGTAATTGCTGCCGATCATTCATTGCGGCTGCAGTCGACTCAATGCACGCAAACAATCCTTGCGACATATTGTAGATTGTAGTCTAGCGACACATGCGACAACTTTCTTGCGACACTACTACTTACGACCTGCGACACAGCCTGTGCGACTATTGTAGACGAGGCTTAAACCTGTCAAAACTCGTATTGTGCATTTCCTTTGCTTACTCGCTGCTTTTTTCAGTCTGACAATAAACGTGATTAGTTCCGCTTCGTGTCTCTCATCTCTCAAATAGTGTTAGTGAATAACATGGCGTCTATCAATGATAATTTGAGTGATAGTGATGATATGCCTGACGATGTGCCATCGAAGATGCTTGAAGCAGCAAAAGAAATCCACTTTAACTCGTTACCACAGATTTCAAAGCAAATTTTTTTTTTAATTCTTTTTTTTAATTCTTTTTTTCAATTCTTTTTTTTTAATCGGGGGGGCTCCGCCCCCCCGAACCCCCCCGTTCCTCCCCCCCAAACACCCCCGTATCCCGCCTGTTCCTTCCACTCACGCGAACTTTTCGCACTTAATAGGAAAAATAGTGTACGATACTCGTGCGCACGTAGGTCATCCCGCACTCGCTTCGCTCGTGCGGGAACGACCTACTTTGCGCACTCGTATCGTAATGTACTATATATTAATTTATTATTAATTTCTTACCAGTTCTAATGTTTCTATGACTATGTCTATATCACCTTGGCACAAAAAAATATTACTCTTGAGCCATAGAATTCTCAGTAACGTGTTTAAATTTTCTTCATTCAGAAGATCCTGTCTAACACTTGCAAATATTATATGTCCTAATTCTTCTGCTGGCATTCCAGTGCCAAGTTTATCTAATCTGCAATAATAATTTTATTTATATACGAGAAGCTATTTTTATTAAGAAAAAATTAAAAATTATAAAGGAGAAATTAATATGAAGAAAAAATTATTGTAGAATCTTACGTTGGACCTGGCAAAGTATCTGGTTTATTATCTAGCCATCTGTCTGTATGAAGCTCACCAAATAACAATGTCGCTTCGGTATCCAATTTTAGAATTTTGTCATTGACATCCTCATCAAAGGGTGATAAATGTGGAATATGTTGTCTGGAAAAATATTTTTAACTCAAATTTTTCGCTTTTAACATGGAAAATTAATTCTTATATACCTACCTCATAAAGACATATGCTTGTAGATATATATCTGACATTCCTTTCGGCCATTCTTGGTTCCATTTAGTACATAAAAATTCTGCAAATTTTGTGATAATTATCATTAAATTGCTTTTACTGCTATGCTGGGTTATAAATGCATCCACATCGGCAGTTTCTGCTTCTGTCCCGAAATATTTTTGTGGTTGACTGCGGACAAAATTAGATTAGTATTATATTAAGTATTATATATTATAGTATATCATATATTATAATATATAATATTATATATTAACAAAGATTAAATTACAGGCATACCTTGCGTCAGGACTTGGTGATTTAGAACTTTCCGAGCTTTTAAGAGTTTCCATATTTTTATTTTCCTGATTCGCAAATAATTGATACATATCCATGGTATCCATAGAATCATCGATATTTTTAGAAGCATCATCCTTGGTCAATCTTACCGTTTCGGGTCTGTGAAACAGATTAAAAGAAATTATATTCCACTTCTATTAATTAAAAATTAATAACATGTATATAATTATTGAATATACATACAACAGAGTACTAGGAAATAATCTTCTAAGCGTTTCCTCTAACTGTACATCATCCCTCTCTGCTTCTCTTCTGTTCGAACCTCTTACTCTCGCAGATCGTCTCATGCTGCTGCAACTCCAAGCCCATTGCTGCAAAAAGCATAATGCACTTCTGCGTCTTTTCTTCACCTTCTGTCCTTCTTCCTTTCCATCAGCTTTCTCTGATGACTGAGTTTTATCATCTGTCTTACACATTGCATCGCTTGTTTTTTCCGTACCTTTTTCAGAAGTCTTATCACTTGATTTATCACTTTCCTTGTCACTAGATTTTTCATTAGGTACTCCATTATCTGTGCTGTAAACATCATCTGTGACTTTGTCGCTCTCTAATTTATCAATATTTGCATCTGCTTCAGAGTGCATTTGTTCTTCCGATTCCATGTTTTTCGTTTCAGTTTGTTCTTCACATTGCAAACCATCCGTGTCAGACATTCTCAACGCATCTTCATCTTCGACTATTTGCACATCGGTTGAGCAAGATTTTTTGTCCTCTTCAATTTCAATTTCCATTGCCGTGTCTGTATTAAAAACTTGATTGTCATCCGACATCTCGCAATCTTCCGTTTCAATCTTAATAGATTTGTTTATATCACTCTCTCCGTTTGGAATTAAGTCATTTTGTTGATCCACTTCCATATTTACACTACTTTCTACATTTATACTACTTTCTACATTTACAGTACTTTCCCCCTCATTACTTAATGTATTTTTGTCATCAGGTTTTTGAATTGATAATACAATTTTACTAACAAAGTTCAAACTGTTTTCGGTGATATATCTATGCATGTCGAGTAGGCTCTCTCCGAGAGCGAACCATGTACAGCTCGTCAAGGGCATTCTTAAAGTTAATTCTGGCAAAGGTTTTGGCGTAAACTCTGCTTTGCAAACTTCTGCCCATTTTTTAGAAACTTCCTTCGCTTCTTCTAACAATTTGTCACCCAACACATGATCGTATTTGGTATACAAAGGTGGGTCTAATTGCCAATCGCTATTATACAACTTGTAACATTCTTCCATGCATGGAATATCTTTAAATATTCTGTCACGAAAAGCCAGACCCTTCACATAATTAGGATCCCTTTCCAACGCCACAGAAATGTATAATAAACAGTTCATGTAATCAGGAACGGCATATAAGGCAGTTATTAGATTGTCCAAGCATGGCCAATGATTGAAATTACATTTCAGGCCTTGTTTAAATGACGAGCAAGCTAGTTCCAGGTTGGAAATCTTCATAGCTAACGTACCGATCCTATACCACAGTGTTACATCAGAATTGTCGAGATTCGCAGCCTCCCAATAATTTTGCACGGCATCCTCATAATTCTCACAAGCCGCCTGAATGGCGCCGATGTTCTTGAAGCAGGAATATTTCAAAGACAACATTGGTCTGGACCTGCCATCTGGCACTTCAGGTTTCTCCACTTCATCCAACAGCTCGGTATCCAGAAGTTCCTTAAAAATAACCAGCGCTTCCTCCTGTTTATTCTCTTTCAACAGCTCCAAGGCTTTGTTGTATTCGGTCAGTGCTATTTGTTCCTGGAAGAAGTTAAGTTAGTTTTATCTTATCGCACATATCAAGTGTATTTTTCAACTTAAATATCCAACGTTTTCATCATTTGTTAACTTTATGATTATCAGTGCTCAATAACTTAGATTACACCTCACTAAGGAAATGCAAGCAAATGTCAACATAACATCAATACAATTTCTCAATTAAGAATATAACTGCAACATAACACACACATTATACTGCATTTATATTGTTAAATGGGAAATTATAACATGATGTTAATGTTAATTGGCTTGCTGGGTTGTGTGTACGCCCAGAAAACACCAACGAACAGTAACATTACATCAACATTATAATTTCTTCTAATTATTATGTATAATATGTAACACAACATAACTATTATGTAAAGTGTAATATACATATGTCACAACGTAACTATTATGTAAAGTGTAATATACATATATGTCACAACGTAACTATTATGTATAGTGTAATATATAGTGTAATGTATAGTGCAATATACATATATGTAACAACGTAACTATTATGTAAAGTGTAATATACATATGTCACAACGTAACTATTATGTAAAGTGTAATATACATATGTCACAACGTAACTATTATGTAAAGTATAATATACATATGTCACAACATAACTATTATGTATAGTGTAATATACATATATGTAACAACATAACTATTATGCAGAATATAACATAACACTTGTTACATTACACTAATATTGCTGAGTAAAAAATTATAATATTGATGCAATGTTACTGTTAGTTGGCGTTTGCTTAAGCATCTAGTTCTGGAATGGGGAACGCGGATCTCTGTACCCCTGATCGTTTCAAACATTAATTATGCCAGACAAACAGACGTCGACGGATGCATTATAAATTAACGGCGCGAAACGGCCGAGAGAAGCTCGTCGAGTCCGAAGCGTGTCGGAGAAGCTCATGTCTCTTCTTGGGAGCCGTGCGTTCATGTGAACAGACCTGCGCCTCCTTGGTGATCGTGGGTACATCCTCCTCCTCGCTTTCCTCGCTCGACTCCTCGTTGAGCGCCGATATCTTGATCATCTTGCCGATCTCGCGCGCGGTATCGCCTACGTACAAAACGTCAACAAAACAGCCGGTTTTTTAGCACGCCACCATACCATCGGGCCACGCGTTCGGATCTGAAAAACGAGCAGCCGCGAGGCACCAGATCGCGATTAAGTGCACACGAAATCCGAGCCGTTTGCTCGATTACGTTTCGATCCTCCCTTCGCCCTCCCGCTGCTCCTCGCGCACGTGTACCCGGTCTTCTACGAAGCGAAAAGAGTGCGGCTGAAACGAGAAAAGAAATACATTTAATTGTGCGCCGGGTGCAGGAGAGTGCAGTCGAGGCGAGCGTATGTACCTCCCCCTACCACCTCCGCGCCAACTCCCCCCCCCCGACATCCGAGTCGTCTGTACGATAGGGTACCGCGCGTGCGGCGATTGAACTTTAACTTGTTTATCTCTCTTGTTGTTCTCGATGCATACGAATGAAGGATGTTACGGCGCACGCAGCGGCCGGGGTGTTGCACCAGCTGTACGCGGTTGATCGCGGCGGTTCCAACTTAGTCTCCACTTCTGTTTTTAGTTGCTTCCTGAGCAATGGCAATAATTGAAAGGATCCTACGTGAGAGGAGATAGCATGCGTCGAGGTAAGCACGCGTATACAGTTGCGCTACTTCGTTGCCAGCTTCGGTAAGTGAAGCATATTGGATCAGGTATCCGGTGCGTTATAAAAATATGCTGACAATACAAAAAAGAAATCATATATGTGACTTGAGTGTTGGATCCTGGCAGTATACTTGGAACCCTCGATAGAGTGGCATTAACTGTGTCTACGGTAAGTTTTTTGCCGGCAAAACCTGTCAACACATGGAACAATTTTAATTAAACTCTGCTTAACTTTTAATCTTGTAAATTAATCCTATCACTTTTAATTTAATCTTCTTTCTCATACAGTAAATTAATAATTGAATCTAATAATTTATATATGTTGAAATATTTTAGATATTACTTGATAAGCCAATTGGAGGTCGATATTGGAGTAATCACCACTAATTTGATAAAAGATTGGCAAACTGAACAGTATCTGTCATCTTAATAATTGAAATATTGCATTTGGCAGATGCAAAATAATAGATTTTTCTGTTTTAATTTTTCATTGAGCGGATTCAATTTTTTAAATACTTGTGTTGGCATTTCATAGGTAAAATTTGTAGTAGACACTTTGGAAAATTTGATTCTATGTAGGATTTTATATGGCGAAACTCGCTTGGTGACAAATTCGCATTAAAAGCGTTCCATTTTTTGTGTAAATTATTGTTGGTAACGCAATTAAATTACAAACATCATGTTAGAAACATAAGATTAAAAGTGTAGCATATGTTATATCTGACTATAAATAATTACGAAAATTTTCATCGTGTGCATCATGGCTATATGTTACATGTTTTTTCTAAAAATTATACAATAGATGATTGTCTTGTGTTTTTATTCTTACAATAAATTTTACTTTCTATCTTAGTGTGACAGGATTTAAATAAAAGTTGCAAGTGGAAACATCGGTTTATAAACACGTAATGTTTACATCACTGTTCTTAAAACTCACGATAAACAATAAAAAATTGTTGATAATCGAATTTAATGTAAAAATGGAAGAAATTATTATATATATAATATTATACTATGATTCAGAATGACGCAAATCGGTAACAGTCTTTAATGAGAATGTTGTATACAATAAACATTGTTGTTAGATTACAGAAGAGGTAAGGTTGTAGAAATTGCAACATACAAATAAGAAAAACACGACAACGGCATTTAACTTCATTATATGTATTCTGTAGCTTCTAAAGCTATAGAAATAATAATAAATAATAAGATGTAACAAACAATAATTTATATACGATTAAAATTTAAACAGTCAACAAAGCATCCTTACCATTCACCGTATTCTAACAAGATGTATAAAGTATATTACAATCCACTCTTGGCACTTTAAATCATCATACAAACAAATTCCCTTATCACATAATGGAAAACTCACGTTTAGTAGATGTAAAAAATCAAAATTAACTTAAAAAAAAAAACTATAAATGATAATTTTTTTATACTGTGTTTCAGTTACTGTATTAATAATATAAATTGACACAAGTATGTACATCGCAGGAGACCAGTTGAGACAGCATACGCGACCCGTAGATACAAAAAGCCTGCTTGATTCTGCAATTGAAAAATACAATAGTATTATAACAAAATTGCTTTCTCCGACTTATAATAGATTTAACGAGAACTGGCGTTTAGGTGAGCATCTGATATAACATAAAAATATACAAAATATTGTTTTCTACACAAGATTTTTTAGAATGAGTTTCAAGTTTTAGAATGAGTTTATACATAACTATTTCTTTTTTTATAGAATCTGACATGAAACATTATTGGGCTGCATCCTTCTTGCTACCAGTCGGATGTATCTTTATTCTTACAGTGGTTGTTTTACTAATGGTAAAGACTATTTATTGTATCATTTTTTATTAATGAAATGTTTAATTAAAATTTGAAATTTCAAACGGTAATTATAGGTATTGTTCAAACGATGCCCTCATACAGTAGCCACGATTGTTACTGTAATACTCGCCATCATTATCATATTGACAACTATTTTATCACTTAATCACGATCCAGTTTATACTTAATACATTTGTACTAAATAATTATATATGTGTATATATATATATATATATGGATTGTTGTATTATATAAATCTTTTTTCATGCATATTGAACTGGGAGCTCAAAATTAATATACAAGAATTTTTGTAATAATTATACACATTGAGAATAAATGGATGTGTTACTTACTACTAGCATTGTTCATTCATCATTTTCATTTTAATCATGTCTTTCGAAACTCGTTCTACTGTTTTCAGATATTTCTCCAACGTTGCATCTAATCTCTCGTAGCTCTAAAATATAAATCTCAGCATAGATCGAGAGTTATGTTATTAATATACGAGTTATGTAAGTAATATAAAAATTTATTACATTTCGTACCTCTTTATGAGAAGAGTCTTTACTCAAATGTTGTAATTCGCTTAACAGTACTTCTATAGTATTAAGCGGTAACCAAATAGATGGCGCAGTAGCTACTAATGGTGTTTCAAGACCAAAATGTTCTTTACCGCTACCTAATACTGCGTTAATATAATCTACCGCTAAGTCACTGGCTTCCACTAGTCGACCAGTATTTAGCATGAGACGTAGAAGCTCTGAGGCGTTTCGTTTCTACAATATTTTTATTTGAATATTTTATGAATGAAAAAATACTATATATATAAATCGAGTACACTTACCTTATATGATATTAATAACCATTGTGGCAGAAAAGCTCCATCCTGTAATAATTTTTGTGCAACGGCCTTATGTAGTTCGGAGTTGTCACTCTCTTCGTGCTTCAATGTGAAGTACTCCAACAGTCTCCAAGCGGTATTCGTAATTGTTGTATTAGATATTCCAATATCTGGAGAAGAATATTAATTGTCATATAACGTTTGGAAAAAATATTCCATAGTATAACAATTTACAAAAATTATAACTAATTATATATACATACCAAATATATCATTTTGTATTAGCCAATCCCAAGCATTTGGATCTTCGCGTTGGCTCAATTTAATGCATTGAGAGGTCAAACTTTTGAGTACAGAGGCTTTACTAATTTTAAATACATCGCATAAGTGTAGCGCTGTTGCGTACAAACCAGTACTACACAAGGTGACGATAAGCTCGGATAATTCTGAAATATAAATATATATTTTCAAAATAATCTTGAAAATTATAATAATATCCGTTCATTTTCCTTCTAAAGATAAGTTACACAGTTAAGAGATATTTACCAGTATGTGTAACTATATGCATCTCCGAATTTACTTTCGATATTTTTAATCTTGCATCTACTATATAATATTCCTTTTTGATATCATCTAATTCGAGTACTTCGACTTGTTTTTTTATTTTGTAATGCAACACTTCTTTTCCGTCAACACTCCTCTTCTTTTGTGGATTCGACGAGTTCATCTCAATAGAGGTATTCTGATCAATTACAGGCCTCACGATCCACCTATACTTCTCGCTTACATGATGCAAAGCATTGATACATGCTAGTAGACACTGTGCTTGCTTCGCTATAATCGGTGCAGAGTGAGGTTCTTGACTTAAACGCATAGCTTGTTCGTACATTATGGATGCGGCTGTGAAAATATAGAATTTATAACAACGATACAACGCTCAATCATAAAATAAAAAATGAAATAAGAAACTCACCTTTTCGCATATTTTGCTTATTGATATGGAAACTATATAGAAAATTATAATAATTGTTTTCCATAAGATCGACGCTTCTGGCTCTACCTTCTACTATTCTTTCGAGATCCTCGTACATATCGACATAAGGAAAAGAAATTAAATCTATCAACAATTTCTTTTCGAATAACGTAACAACTAATTGCCGTAAACAGTCCACTCTGCGCACGGGGTCAGGATTTGCGTTCAAGCAATGGTAAGCTTCCGTGTGGTGACCCAGACTTAAATGTTGTGCAAATATTATGGAGTGAAGCGTTGGTAAATTCGGATCATTTGCGTCGGCGCTTGCTATGGCCGTTTCGGCGATCTCTATGATACAATCGGACGCATTGTGTTCCTCGAACAATTTGATAACTTTCAGGTAATAATGAACTAGATCCTTATTTCTCGATGTCATGTTGGAATTGAGTAAAGCATCCACTAAAAACACATCGGTCAATATTCCGTTGGAAGCACGAAGAAAATGATCGCATGCCTTTTGCATCTCTCCCATTTCTAATAAAGCAACGGCTAATATAAATTTCCTCGAGGCGCTATTCCACTCGCACCACGTATTCAGAAGTCTTACGTATTCTTGAACAAGCAGGAACTGGCAACTGGAGAGTAACCATTCGGGAAAAATAAAATTTCCAGATATCGGCCATCTAATTATTTTGTTTAAGAAAATATCAAGAGAAAATGAATTTGTTTATTTGAACTTGATGCTACTAGACTGTTATTAAGGATACATAAGTTGTGCGAGAAGCGTCACATGCGTCAGCATACTGTAATGCCACGGTATCAGAGTGGTTGGATCCATATTCGCTTGGGCCATCAGAATATGAGCATGTTTTGCACCGCTGCTATGAATAAACAGTTCTAACAGCGAGAGAGATCGATGCTGTCTTTGTCCAACATTAATCCGCGAATCAGTGAGTTTAAGAGTTGAAAGACGTTGAGAGCTGGATTCGCTAAAATTTTATAATCTTTCTTTATATGTTTTTATGATACTACTTAGATATCATATAAAAAATAAATTTATATAGTTTTTATACTACTTTAAAATAATAAAACTCACAGTAATGATTGCGAAGGCGTATAAGTTGCTGTCGATTCGCATATCCACGTGACGACGTAGTAAGCTTGAGTAAGTACAACGGTTCTTGGCGCCAACGATGATCTTATAGTGTGTAAAGATCTCGAATTAAATACCTCAGGACGCAATAGTATAAGTTGTTGCAGCATTAATAGATCCCTGCAGATGGAGAATCTCAAGAGCGCTATCTGCGTTATAGTTTCTGCTACTGCGGAAATTCCTAGCTGACTGCCAAACAGATGACTGACATTCAACAAGACTTTTGAAGTATCGTGATCATCCTCAAATTGTAATTTATTTGGCTGTCCAAGATCATACGTTAAAGCTTCCAACAACATGGCCATAGCACTCGATATGTCTTTAACGTTACTCAATTTGTGGCAGAGTTCCGATTGGAAGTCAAAATCCGACAGCTATTTTTAACAGTGTACATGTTACATGGGAATAATTTCCAAAATTTAAAGAGAAATAAAGTAGAAATAAAATACTCACTGGATCGTCGGGTTCCAACATCAGTTTTGATAATAAATCGTCGATTATGACATCTGGACTTCTCAGATGATATAATTCTCTCTCGATTTCCGTTTTAGTCTCTTCAGATAATTGTTCTCCTAACATGACCAACGCGGACATTAACACGATTAGATCTTGGCATGTGTCTTCATCTTGCGATAGAACGGGCGTTGTCTTGAACCGAGAAATATAGGACTTGTCGTTGCAAAGCACCAGGTGCTCTAAAGCTTCCATAGGTCTTAGAAACGAGAACGAAGACTTTTTCAATAATACCACGCCGTAAACGCTCGGCAGTAGCAGTAGACCTACAGGACGAGTACCGTTGGCGTGATATTGGACGACACACGAGTAAAATTTCGACCAACATCGATTAGCGATTTCGAGATAATCTTCATCCATAATTACGTAATCCATCACTTCCGCTTGCATTTCGGCTTCTACGGCCAGACACACTCTCTGTTTTAAAACGGCCGGTGAAAAAGTCATTTCTACCACTACATTGGATCTTCTGTAAATACTGAGAGCTTTCGTGATGTCTGTTAATGAAAACTGTCCAGGATGAAAGATGTAATTGATGTATGCTTCTCTCGGATCCGTTCCAGGTTCGGTTACAATATAATCTCTGTCGCGCGCCTGTTCCAAGATTGTAGTTTCCCATTCAGGATTAATGCGGTGCGTTAGCGGTAATTGTGCGTGCGTCACTGCTACCGCATCCATGTCCGCAGTCCTCCATACTGCCCACAACCTAGTTGGTGTGAATGCAAAATCTACCAGATGTTGCTGTAAAATGATATAAATTTGTTACGTTTGTTCCATAAGTAATAATACATGAAAAAAGGCATAATGAAAATACTCACATCCGGCGCGTATAACGTACATAATCTAACAAACTTGAATAGATTGTTGTCCTGCACGAGCTTTAGAATACTGAATTCGCATCCTGTGCCGAATTTTAAAAAAGTTCCAAGATACAATTCATTATCGTTGCCCAACGCTTTCCTCAAGACATGGCCTTGCACACCTTGAGATGCAACACGATTCTCGGTTGCTGCGTCCGTCACAGCTACACACTGTGTCTTGTTACAAGACCAAACACGTACGTTACCTTCTCGGTATAATGCAAACAGATACGTATCGCTACCGTAACTGTGTATAACAAGAGACATAGCTACATGAGCTTCGGTATTACGACCTCTAAATGCAGTAGCTATACCACTTAAAAATTTTGGCATTATCGAGTCCTGTTTCAGTTCACTGGTATGCACGAAACCTGTGAGAGTATCGAGCCTCAAGAGTAATATAGTAGCCGAACTGTAGGCAAGGGCAAACAATGCCTCTTCTTGTGGCAATGTAAGCCACGACGCTGCTGCGTGAGGCACTGGAGAATCTAAAAACAATATTGTCAAGTGAACGTCTAGCATAATACAGTGACAAAATTTATTGCATCGCTATAAGTAATACGCTATATCCTCTTACTTGTAGCTCCAGCATTGGAAATAATGTGAAAAGTGTGAGGATCTCTGGCATGTTGTATAGAGGCTTCGCTAAAAATAGACTGTACACTGAGATCTGTATATGTGCCTAATAGATTTTCCTTAAAAAAAAAAAAATAAATAAAGGATTTGTTATCGACAGAATGATTCTTGGTAAATACAAAATATATATCAAAAACAAGTAACAAAATTTGTGCATACTTGACTGTGAATCTTGTCTGGATGAGAGAAGGAAAGTTTGTGAATGCTGGAAACAGTGACAATCAAAATAATAACAGAATTGACTGTCTCGTGAATGGAAAGTCCATCTAGAATCGGTGTGTCTGTAAATTTGTATCTCACTCGACAGTTGGCAAGATTAATGTCCAAACTGTGTTCGACCAACTCGAGTACATCATGGCAAATGCGCCAGTAAATAAAGCGATTACGAGTGAAATACTTGGAAGAATCTTTATACGAGTAGCCGCCTGCCCTCTCTGGTACTTTTATATCTTGCAATGTACTTTGGCTTCCACCTGTAACGATAAGATTCTTAGTATCCGTTTATCGTTAAATAATCATGCAATAATATAATAAAGTAATTATTATCACATTATTATAAAAATTATTTATTATAAAATTTCATATAATTAAGTAATAATTATTCTAAAAAGTATTAATTTTACAAAAACGTGACAAACTGATATACGCGTTTGACGAACATATAAACATATAAAATCAGTCATGTGTGTCGTTTGATTTGAACAGCGTTGGAGATACAAAATCAATCTACACAGACTGAGCAACGGACAGAGGTTAGGTGAGCGTGCAAAAAATTGACACTTCGACTTGCGAATGTTACACAACATATTATTCCGCGAGCGTCGTGCTCGCGCGTTGCCACGAATAGCTCCCCGAGATGTATTTATGTGATTTCGCGAACGAAATTTCGGTTTGCCGGGCGGCCGAGCTCCGACCGGAGGTTAGAACACGCTTTACCTGTATTCAGAGTGATCTCCTTCCATTTCTCTGGCAGAGTTTGATCCGGCACAACCTCACGATATCCCAGCGGGAACTCTACCATGTTCCGATACTTTTCAGAGAGACGCTACAACAAACTTGTCACTTTACATCACAGAAAAACCGCTGAAGATTTGAGCGGTTATCGAACGGTTTTTGGCGCTCGCCTCGTGCTTCGCTTACATCATCGACGATACGCTATCCAAGACACGCGATCACACTCTCACAGGTCTTGAAAAGCTCGCTGCGCTCTCTCAGCAATATTGCGGCCAAAGTGAGAAACAATAATTCAAAATTCAAGCAATGTTCATATTCATATTCTGATGTTGTGATGATTTAAAATCGCCTTTCATAATTTTAAGATCACCTAACATTTAAATTTTTTCTTACTTTTCTTAGATCTTATATTCATATAAGAATTAAATTTGGTTTTATGTGATCTTAACGTTTCATCCGATTAATGAAATATAAGATCGGACATAAAATATTCGTACGAAAGCAGCAAATTTACGGACCGTACAAAACTTGCCAGGTTGCGATAGTTCGAGGTTTGTTTTCCAAATGGAAACAACCAATTAATTATCATTATTAAATAATGTTTAATAATACTCTCATTATCACAATTACTTCATCATTTATAATAATATTTGTATAATATAATTTATGCAATATTTGTAGCAACGCAAGTACATAAGTATTTTGCAACCGATGACGAGTTGCAGTTATTACAGGAATTCGAAGCCAACGTCGCAAAGCAAGACATCGAATCACAAGCGCTACTTTATGTAGTAGGATACGTCGCACACCGATTTTTGCATAAATATCCGCATTTGGGTTGCAAAACATCAATGATGGCCCCCAGCGACGATTGGTTGTCATTCATCTCGCGGGGAAACTGTATTCATCCTTCTCCTGAATTTTTGTCAGCTGCACAAGTGATGAATACAGAATTTCAAAAATATCATGGGCAATTTTTTAATCTAGAGGATAAAATTTTTGACAAATTGACCAAGATTGTGTGTACTAAAATAAAAAACGAATTTCCTACAGAGGTTGTCGCGTGTCTAGTACAAACACGAACCTAGAGTAAGAAAACTAAATCGAGAAATAACAATAAAGAATAACATTAAAAAAACAAATAAAAAAAAGATAAAGCATATATGTAACATAATTATTTAAGACCTATCACATATTAGTTATTTTATTGTTATTGATGTTGCATGTTATTATTTGTATTAATATCGTTTTATTTATTGTTATTAATTGTTATTGATGTCTTTAATTAATATATTTATTTTTCAATGTAAATATCGTGTTTTAATTTTCAATTAACCTTGTACATTTAAAATACGCGCGTCTCCGCGCTCCGTCGAAATTTTAATGCGCAATGGTTCACCTTGTATATTTCCACCATGGGATCGTCTAGCAGTAGCGTCACAGTATATACTGTGGTAGCGTTCTCATTCCTTCGTGATGTCGGATTGCGGTTAGTTGTTGAAATGTTGAGTGATTGGCGAACGGATGCTCGAGATACCCAAACATGGCACGCCATTCGACATATGCGAATTATGTGATTGTCGGATGGAGCAATAAATGAGTCCAAATGGGACGGACGTAGTATTATTGCTAATAATTCTCCAGCCGTCGAGCTTGTGCGAGATGTAACCTGATGTCTCGAACGTCAACATTATTAACGAAATCGCAGATTCTCGCAGCGGCAAACATTTTTGGGTTTCAAGATGAATAAAAAAGTAGTCACTGCGTTTTACTTGACGCTAAACATAGCCTTCTCGATTATAATCGTACTGCTGAACAAATGGCTGTACATCCACATCCACTTTCCGAATATCACGCTGTCCATGATACACTTCCTCATGACGTTCGTCGGCTTGATAGTCTGCGAGAAGCTGGATGTCTTTTGCGTCAAAGACATCAATATCAAGGAGATGGTGTTGATCGCCATGACATTTTGTGGCTTCGTCGTTCTGACCAACCTGAGCCTGGCCCACAACACAGTCGGAACTTATCAGGTGGCGAAAATGCTAACGACACCCTGTGTGATAGTGATGCAAATGATATTTTATAGGAAGCACTTTGGCATACTTGTTAAACTGACATTGATACCGATTACGTTGGGAGTTATAGTCAATTTTTATTACGACATACAATTCAATGTTGCTGGAACCATCTACGCGACGCTGGGAGTACTTGTAACATCCCTGTATCAAGTTGTACGTGTTATGTCTGTCATTTCTTACTTTCGATAAATATAAATAAATAGAATTTATATAAATTTTTAAAACACTTGTACAAATGTATAATATTTTTATGTTAAATTTTAAAAATATTCAAGTGCAAGTGCAGAATGCTAATTGTTTCATTTATCGTTTCTTACAGATGATAAACAGAAAACAGAAGGAGTTTCAGATGGATCCAATGCAGTTGTTATTTTATCAAGCGCCACTATCTGCTGTTATGCTGTTGATTGTTGTTCCAATTTTAGAGCCGGTTGGACAGACGTTTTTGCACAATTGGTCGCTGTTGGACATAGTACGTTTCTGAAATATTAGGCCTGTTCTACAATGAGTCGTTAGTCGTAAGTCGTAAGCGAATAGACCAATCATATTCGATTATTCTTTTCTAAATTCAATTATGATTGGTTTATTCGCTTACGACTTACGACTAACGACTCATTGTAGAACAGACCTTACATATTCGACATATCTCAGAAGCTCTTGAGATTATTGAATAGTCATATTGTACATTAATTACAGATCATGGTGATACTATCAGGCGTGGTTGCGTTCTTCGTGAATTTAACTTCCTACTGGATCATAGGAAAGACTTCGCCTTTAACGTATCCTTACATAAATATTATTCTTACATAAATATTTCAAGATGTCAAAACAAATTTGTGTGTTATACGCTTTAACAAAACGCTCAGATATAATATGGTTGGACATTCCAAATTTTGTCTTCTCCTACTAGGAGGCTCGTTACTTTTCCATGAAACGTTAGCGATAAATCAAGTCATTGGTATAACGTTGACATTAATGGGAGTTATATTATACGCTCATGTCAAAGTAAATACAGTTTTTGCGCAATATCTCTTTATTAGTACTTTGCATTTAATACAAAATACATACAATTTTTCTTTTCAGATGAGAGATAATCAGATGATAGTACCAGAGTTTGAAGACAGAGAAACAAAGCCTCTGTATAAAGTATGATTCCGTTTTAGGAAGGAATACACAGTACAGAAGGAATTGAAAGAAATAAATCGGTAGTACTTAATGAGGCATAAATTTTGTAAGCTGTTGAAATCTACATTGCAATAAACATTTATTTATTATTCTTAAACTTGTTCGAGTGTAGTTTCTCATTCTAAAAAAAGTTATACGATAATCTTAAGCGAAAGATAATTACTGTATCTCGATTCTGTATTTGTATTGTGATAATTTATTATATTGTGATTAAATATGAGTAAATTTTTAGCATGTAAATAGATAAAAAAGATTAAAATTCGATTCCTCAGTCAATTGTAATTGTTCCATTACGTCTCTTTAATCTCTGTTGTCTGAAAACAAAGAATACATCGTTATACATTGCAGTTAACGTTAGTTGTCGGAGACAGTCAAGCAATCTACAGTGTACAATAAATGTTTGTTTATTATTCTCGAACTTGTTCGAGTGTGATTCTAAAAAAGATCAAGTTATATGATAATCTTGTACAGAATGATCTCAATTCTATACTGAAACTTGTATTATAATTTTAATACAATATATGTATATAATTTATACTGTAATTAATAATATAATTTATATTGTAATTGCAATACAATTTATATTGTAATTATGAGTAAATTTTCAGCATATAAAAAATTAAAGCCCGATAAATTGTAATTGTTACGTTAATTTTTTGTTATCCAAAAACAGACGAGAATACATCGTTGGAGTTAAAATTAATTATCGGAGAAGTCGCGAGTGGAAAGCCGAATCGACGCGGTAGCGTGAGGGTACATACATAAAAGTTAAAATTTGACGCAAAAGAATCTGCGGAAAAAACGGTATCTCGAAGCAAAATGGGTCAATGTCACACCTAGGGCTGAGATAGTTGAACTGTATTGAAATTAGCGGGCAACTTCAAATTAAGGTTACGATTTATCGTTAGCTTTTTCCCAGGTGCATCAGACCCAACGAATGCTCCTCTAGAATGCTCTTATATATGGAATCAGTCCGCCTGTGGCACTATCGAGAAATCGTCGCGTGCTAGTCATCCCATGAGACATCTAGTCTTCAAAAATTGTATTAATTGCTAGACGCGGACTTTTTAACGAGCGTCTTGCAAATCTATTTTCCACAGACATAACCAATATCCTTCTTTATTCACAATTCGCGAGATATGTCTGTCTTTTAGTTTGCCCCTTAATAATTTCACCGCAAATAACGAGGCGAGGTAGCGGATCAATAAACGAGTTTACGCTTCTAGAATGTAGCGCGCGTTCGATTTCCGCTAATAGCGTTGCTGTAACAACGACCGGCAGAGGGGGAAGTGTGCAAAGCCTAGCAACGTGTTCGTTGTCGCCGGTAACTGGTTGCGTTCATTTTGGCAAGAAAACCGCGACGATGAAGATCGAGGAGGTTAAAAGCACCGCCAAGACCCAAAGGATATCAGCCCACACGCACATCAAGGGTCTCGGACTCGACGAAAATGGCACGGCCATACAAAACGCGGCCGGTCTCGTCGGTCAGGAAATGGCGCGAGAGGTTAGTTTTTTTTTTTTACATATTATTACACTTGAAAAGCCACTATGCAACCTATGCAAAAGCAACCTATATTAAAATTTATGTTGAAATCTCTCATAATGGGAAGATATATGAGAAGGGAGGAATCGAACTTGGAATCCTTCACTTACTAATCGCTCATATTCGCACTGAGCCATGTATCGTCTTGCTCATTTAGATATCATCATTAGATATATAATTAATTAACCTTCCGTTAGTCATAATATTCAATAGATACACATTCAGGCTACATTTATTTTAAGCCATTACTAACCTAAAAATAGTACTAATGGGAGGTTAATGTTAATTCATTTTATTTCGAAATGTATTACAATTTTTTTTTTTTTTTATGTATATCAAGACTTCAATCTCGGAAAGAGTTATGGCTCCTCCACGTGGGTCACGTGGTATTCCTAGCGTTGCCGCGTCCCATGTGCAGAAGCCAATATACATTAAGAGATACATATACTCAGGATGAGAGTCTTGGAATTGAACTTAAGATCTGATCCACTAATTAAGAGTTAATGATCTTGTCATTCCATGCATGAGCCACGTGTCTTAATAATAATAATATAATAGATAATTATATATATATAATATATATATATATATATATATATATTATATTTATTATATTATATATTATATCATATATATGATATATATAATAATTTATGTACCTTGCTGGAAACCCACTATCATATATATTTAGTTTCTTGATAGACATGAAAGTAAAATCTAAATTTGCATCAAAGTTCTGTTTTACATTTTTTTCATTGTATATTAAAAATTCGATGAATAATAATCTAAATTATTATGATGTTTTTACAGGCAGCAGGAATCGTCGTTGACATGATAAAATCAAAGAGAATGGCAGGACGTGCTGTGTTATTGGCTGGTCCACCAGGCACAGGCAAAACTGCGATAGCGCTTGCCATCGCTCAAGAACTCGGTAACAAAGTGCCTTTCTGTCCTATGGTGGGCTCGGAAGTTTACAGCTCAGAGATTAAGAAAACGGAGGTCCTCATGGAGAATTTCAGGAGGGCCATTGGCTTGAGGATCAAAGAAACTAAGGAGGTATACGAGGGTGAAGTTACCGAGTTAACGCCTGTCGAAACGGAGAATCCTATGGGCGGTTATGGTAAAACCGTATCTCACGTAGTCCTCGGATTGAAGACTTCGAAAGGCACAAAACAATTAAAACTGGACCCTTCCATATATGAGTCTCTGCAAAAAGAGAAAGTGGAAACTGGTGATGTAATCTACATCGAAGCTAATAGTGGAGCTGTAAAGAGGCAAGGTCGAAGCGACAATTTTGCTACGGAATTTGATCTGGAAGCAGAGGAATATGTTCCTTTACCGAAAGGCGATGTACATAAAAAGAAGGAAGTTATTCAAGATGTAACGTTGCACGATTTGGACGTAGCTAATGCCAAGCCGCAAGGAGGACAAGACATAATGTCTATGATGGGACAATTGATGAAACCTAAGAAAACCGAAATTACAGGTAAAAGAAAAAAATTATCTGTTTTTTAATATTATTTATACAAAATAATTCATAATACTAATAAATGAAACTCAAAATGAAAAAATATATATAAGTTGTTAGGCTCCATTTATTGACTTAAATTAAAGGTAATGTTTGTAGTATTGTTTTATTAAATGACAGAATGGAAACAAGAGCGTACGAGTTAATATTAATATTAATTAATATAATAATATAAATATTTTATATTATTTATTTCTTTTTTTTTAATTGAGTTATACATTAGAGAAAAATATATAATATATATCTTAATTTATTTACAATTGGAGATGTGTCTAATCAGAAATAAATCATTTTAGATAAGTTGCGGAAAGAGATAAACAAGGTAGTAAACAAATATATCGATCAAGGCATTGCTGAATTAGTGCCAGGAGTATTGTTCATAGATGAGGTTCATATGTTAGACATAGAGACGTTTACTTATCTACACCGTGCGTTAGAAAGTGCTATAGCGCCAATCGTTATTTTCGCTACGAATCGTGGCCGCTGCGTGATCAGGGGAACTGAAGACATCATCTCTCCACACGGCATACCTCTAGACTTGTTGGACCGTCTTCTCATTATAAGAACTCTTCCATATTCTAGACAAGAAATCGAACAAATAGTAAAACTAAGAGCTGTTACGGAAGGATTGCAAATCGACGATGAAGCTCTATCTGTTCTCGGCGAACTCGGCACGAAAACTACTCTGAGATATGTAGTGCAACTTCTAACACCTGCGGCTTTGACGGCGAAAGTCAATGAAAGAACCAGCATCAAAAAGGAAGACATTGAGGAAGTCAATGCGCTTTTCTTGGATGCTAAATCGTCCGCTAAGATACTTACGCAAAATCAAGATAAATTTATGAAATAAAACTTATTTTTCCTTTAATTTACGAATTTACATTCGTCAGAGACAAGTAATTATAAGAGTAATATAAGAGTAATTTAATTACTAGATATTTGTCGGTTATATTTTAATTTCTTCAATTTTCCGATTAGTTATCTTTAATTAAAATTAATAATTGTTTTAAGTGTACATATAGTATAGCGATATTAAAAAATGTATTACCAAGGAAACAATCTCAGAACGTTTCTCATAAATTGAATTATTTTATGTACAAATGTTTGTATTGTAATAACATTTATAAATAAAAACTTATAAAATACACGATATACATATTTTGTCTTGTAATCTTTTCTAGTATATTTAAATTAATACATTAAATTAATGCATTAAATCGGTAATTAATATAATAAAATTGCAAGTTATTTTGTGCTAAGAAATCTCTTATATGTTGCACAACGTTTACGAAATGAAAGCGAAAATAAAATTTGTTTATTTGGTGAAAGAATTCCATTAGATTGCACTAGATCAAACATTAAACTTCTTAGCGTCACAAGATTAACGACGAAAATAATTTCTCAATATTGTCTTAGTCGAACGACTCAGGGTTCAAAAGCTGAAGAGTTCAAATCGTAATCAGGAGTTCTGACATCATTGTGCGATATGTATACGAAGTATAAAACCTCCGTCAACACTTTAATACTTGTTAGTTTTAAAGAGTTCCTCGAGTAACATAGTATTCAATACTAAGCACCGTATTTCAATTCATTTCCTAATATTTCTGTGTACATTATTCTTACAAGTTACGATGCAGTATACTTTGAAAATGGCAAAATGTTCCAGACTTCTAAATAAACACAATATTGTGACTCGACATATACGTGGTTTGCAACTGAGTAGTTCACGCAGAGCGAATATCAGTAAGTTGCTCTCGCAAAAGGAAGAATTTCAAGCGAGGCACATTGGACCCAGGGAACACGAACAGACAGAAATGTTAAGATTAATTGGATTTAAAGTATTTACTTCTGAAAATCATTTATTACGGTGAAAATACTTGTATCGTAACTGGATTAATTTTTATATCGTGATATTGCAGAGTCTCGATGAATTAACGGAAGCTGCAGTACCGGCAAAAATTCTTTACAAGGGAAATTTAAATCTTGATGAGCCAATTAGTGAGTAGTTTCCTCAATCAACGCACATGATATTTAGATTTTATCAACAATTGATCGTGTTAATTTGGAATAGATCTTTGTTCCATTATCTGCAAGTTTTTCTTAAGAATACATAAACAGAAAAATACATTTTCTTTGTTCTTGTGTATACAAGATACAGTGTGACTGTGATAACTGTGGGTCATTCCACGAAAACGTGACAAGTCACGAGACTTTCCGATTCGACTTGCTCTAATATTGATAACCCTTCACGCAAATCATTATCTTAGGTCACAGTTCAATCTCGTGCGCCACGCTTTCACGTGTTCTTCTCAAATAGACTTAATCGTATGCTGTATCATAGATTTCTATATTTATTTATTTATTTAATTTCTCTATTTATTTAATTTCTTTTTCCAATATCGCGTGGCGCAATACTACATATGCAACATTAATTAACCGCATTACTTTCTTTGTCATACATCTTCTTTTCAATAACATCACGTTAATATACAAATAATAATTAGAATTTTAAAACATCACATATTTAAACAACATATAACAAGGCGAAGTAAAAATGAGGACAAATAATTTTTGCAGCCGAATACGATTTAATAAAGCGGATCACAAAGATCTCGGAAAAGAATGCTATATGGCGTTCTTACATAGGCATGGGATACCACAACTGCTGCGTACCGCATACAATTATGCGTAACATTTTTGAAAATCCTGGATGGTAAATTGCGCTAACAAATAATTGATAAACGTGAAATGCATAAGAAAATCGTATAAACAACTTTACTATATTTCGCCACAGGACGACGCAATATACTCCTTATCAGCCAGAGATTTCGCAAGGACGACTCGAAGGCTTGCTGAATTACCAAACCATGATATGTGATTTCACGGGGATGGAAGTGGCGAACGCTTCTCTCTTGGATGAAGGGACAGCGGCAGCGGAGGCCCTGGCGCTTGCGTATCGACATAATAAGAGAAAAAAATTGTTTCTCTCCGATCGAGTGCATCCTCAGACTATTAGCGTCATCGCGACACGCGCCGCTTCCTTAGGTTTAACGCTGGAAATTGGAGACGTGTTTAAAGTGGACACCAGCGCAAATGATATTGCCGGTATTCTTGTACAGTATCCCGACACAACTGGCTGCATTCACGATTTCGAGGATGTTGTTAAAAAGGCGCACGCTAATGGGGTATGTGTTACTAAAAATTATAAAATATTGGTAACAAGATATATAAATATACAAGATATATCAAGATATAAAGATATAAATGTTCTAATATATAAAAAGAAAAATTCTGTAGTTTTGATAAACGATTATTAACACATGTACATATTAAGATCACAATATACAACAATAATGTATTTTGCAATAGACACTCGTCTGCGCTGCCACCGACTTACTTGCGTTAGCTGTGCTTCAACCGCCGAGTGATTTCGATGTCGACATATGCGTGGGTACGAGCCAACGTTTTGGAGTGCCTCTCGGATATGGTGGGCCTCACGCTGGGTTCTTTGCATGCCGACAGAAACTGGTGCGACTAATGCCCGGCAGGATGATAGGTGTTACGAGAGATTCCAACGGACAGGACGCTTATCGGCTAGCTCTCCAAACGCGCGAGCAACACATCAGGAGGGATAAAGCCACCAGCAATATTTGTACCGCACAAGCGTTGCTGGCTAATATGTCCGCGATGTATGCGGTGTATCACGGACCTCAGGGAATACGAGACATCGCGAGCAGAGTACATAATTTAACGTTAGCTTTGGCGGAGGGCTTGAACGTGGCTGGAAACGTAGTAAATAATATATACTTCTTCGATACCATTACAGTGTCGCCAAAGATTTCTGTACAGACGGTAAAGGAAAATGCGAACAAGGCTAAAATAAACTTAAGGTATTATATTTTCTCCTAAATAGACAATGGTTTATGATTTATCAATAAAAACTACGAAAATTTATAGGTATTTCAACGACGGTGCAATTGGAATATCTCTCGATGAGACGACGACAACGGAGGACGTGAATGACCTTTTCAAGATATTCTCGGCGAATACTACGATTGAAGAGGTGGTCAAAGATGAAAGCTTTCTCGCGAGAAGTTTGGACAAGTCGGATTTCCATCGTACTATTCCGTACTTACAACATCCTGTCTTCAATAGCTATCACTCGGAGACAAAAATGGTTAGATACATGAAGTCTCTGGAGAACAAGGATGTATCTCTCGTACATAGCATGATTCCACTGGTGACTCTATTATTAATACAAATATTGTACTCCTACATATATAATTTCTTCTTTACTAATATTAGCGTTTTTTTCAGGGCTCTTGCACGATGAAACTGAACTCAACGACGGAGATGATGCCTTGTAGTTTGAAAAGTTTCACAGACCTACATCCTTTCGTTCCACTTGAGCAGGCTGAGGGATACCAGCAATTATTCGCTGAATTGGAACGAGATCTGTGCGCGATCACCGGCTACGACGGTATTAGTTTTCAACCGAATAGCGGGGCGCAAGGTGAATACGCGGGTTTGAGGGCTATACAATGTTATCACGAGTCGAGGGAGGACAAACATCGACAAGTCTGTCTGATTCCGATATCCGCGCACGGCACGAATCCCGCATCCGCTCAAATGGCGGGTATGCAGGTGGAACCGATCTTCGTGCGGAAAGACGGTTCCATCGACATGACGCATTTGAAAGAGATGATCGACAAGTATCAAAAAACACTGTCATGCCTGATGATCACGTATCCATCGACGAACGGAGTGTTTGAGGAAACGATTGGTGATATATGTAACATGGTGCATAATGCCGGTGGACAAGTATACTTGGATGGTGCCAACATGAATGCTCAAGTTGGCTTGTGTCGACCCGGTGATTACGGCAGCGATGTATCGCATCTCAATCTGCACAAAACTTTCTGCATTCCTCACGGAGGTGGTGGACCTGGCATGGGTCCTATTGGGGTGTAAGCAATTATTCTAATAATCTTAAAATCTTATACATTGTTAAGTTATATACATAAAATAATTTATAGGAAGCGACATCTTATACCTTTCTTGCCGAATCATCCAGTAGTAAATTGTTCGAGTAATGGCTATGGTGATTTAAAGAATCTCGGTGCCGTATCGGCCGCACCTTTTGGGTCGTCTGCCATTCTACCGATTTCATGGGCTTACATCAAGATGATGGGTCCGAGAGGTTTACGTAAGGCTACGCAAGTGGCTATTCTCAACGCTAATTACATGAGCAAGAGGTTGGAGAAATATTACAAAACGTTGTACAAGGGTGAAACCGGGTTAATTGCGCACGAGTTCATCCTAGATGTAAGAGACTTCAAGAAAACTGCCAATGTTGAGGCTGTTGATATTGCGAAGAGACTGATGGATTACGGTTTCCACGCACCGACCATGAGTTGGCCCGTAACCGGTACTTTAATGATCGAACCGACCGAATCCGAAGATAAAATTGAGCTGGATAGATTTTGTGACTCTTTAATCTGTAAGTTAAAAAAATTGAATAACTTGAAAAATGTTAATATCGAACAT
This sequence comes from Crematogaster levior, assembly GCA_901521435.1. Lineage (NCBI taxonomy): Eukaryota > Metazoa > Arthropoda > Insecta > Hymenoptera > Formicidae > Crematogaster > Crematogaster levior. The sequence continues at coordinate 40,968 of CABEGB010000729.1, forward strand.
TAATATTTTTGCCGTTTACTCACGTTTGTAATTCTCGATAGCTATAAGAAAGGAGATTGCGGACATTGAAGAAGGAAAATCAGATATTGTACAAAATCCTTTGAAAATGGCACCTCACACGCAGCAGCAAGTGATAACGACTGAATGGAATCGACCATATTCGCGAGAAGTAGCAGCTTTCCCTGCTGTAAGTATCTCGTGAATATTATATTAAATGTATTAATAATATATTAATTGTTATTTTCTTTTAGACATTTGTGAAAAGAAACAACAAAATTTGGCCAAGTGTTGGAAGGATAGACGATATATACGGTGATAAAAATCTATTTTGTACATGTCCGCCCATTTTGTCTACAGAGCAATAATTGTGATGTTATATTTATATTCCTATATCATGTACAGTTACTTAGTTATATAATACAGGACTATTTAAATATTTATTATAGCTTTTATACAAATATATCATTTATACAAAACATGTTTTATCTGTCGACTGTAGACGAAATATAACGAGAATCTGTTTAGTTTTAGTAAATGAACATTATTTTTGTTTTCACGCTCATCTAACGTCATAAAGGTATTTACATTATGCAAATAATTCTAGATATTTTATACATTTTGTACATTATAATCCAGGCATAAGATAAGCAATGTTGTCGAGCATTTGGGAAAGTGTTTCAGGTTTAGCTCCGTTAGTTTCCGGCAATTGTTGCGTTAGACAAATTAATGGACCTAAGGCACAGAGTAATGAATCTAATAAAACTGAAAGACTTCCAGAAACAGCTATCTGACCATCGTGCTCCTTCAAACGTTCTCCAATGATTGTCAAGCTTTCACCGAGCAACTTGAGATGGGCTGCAACATCGATTGGTTGCGTTCCAACAACTTTGTACATTCCTGTGCCTATTACCGGCTCATTAACCAGATCTTTACTGGTACGATTCGACGGTGGTGAGACTGGAACGTTCCCGACAACAGATGGCACGCCGAGTTGAATAGTTTTTTTTGCCGAAGCGGGCTTTGTTTCTTTCCCATTGCCTGAAATCCAAGATATAGAGAATAATTTGTTAATGCCGTACCGAATATTTAAATGAAATACATGCATATGATGCAAAATATAACTACAAAAATTACAAGACAGATATATTTATTCGATTCAATAAATATTTTTGACTAATGCACATGCACATGGAGGACAAGGCAAAAATACTTAAACTACTACATGACACATACAAATCGTACATTGCCTATGTACAATCAACCAATAAACCCACCAATTTTATTAATGAATTTTTTTCGCGAGGCGGGTGGTGGCATTTTCCAAACAGGCTCATCTTTACTTGCCGGTAAAGAATGAGGCTTTGCTGCCAAGCGTTTTGCACGTCTGCGCCAATTATACTTTTCCAGATGTGGTACTGTAGCCCACAGCTCTCCTAATCGCTTAGAAATTGCCGCAAAATCTACAAAAAGCAACAATCAATAAACAACATCAAAGTTGCATGCATTTATAGGCTTATGAAAGAAAAAATAAATATAGCTCAGATACCCATGTAAGGAGATTGTTCTAACAGTTCTTGCCTAATTTTCTTTGCCCATAGCATGTAAGCAGTAAATCTTGTTTTCTAAAAATATCAAAAAATTAAGGCTCTTCTTTGATATCGTTCTTCATTAGTACATACCCCTTTATCCTTGCGTTGTGTCTTCGTCTTGCCTATAATTTTCCCATCCTTAATAACCAACTTTTTCTTACATTTTTCAAGCATATATAAACTATTTGCTTGTGATGGTGTTTCCTGACCTGGTGGTGGTTCTAGTTTCCTGAATCCCATTTCTCTCTCATCGATCATAAGAGGATCCACCTCATTGTCACTCCCAGAATCTATACTGTATCTCTCCTCCTCGTTTATCCCAGAGGGATCATCAGATTCCGAACTGGACGATTGTCTCTCATTATCAGACAAGGTTTCCATCCTCTGCTGGGCATGATTCGAGCTTGAGTGCTTCCTCTGTTGCCCAATGTTACCTGCTTGATTAGATTGTGTGGGCAATATCTGCTGCTGCTGCTGTATCTCATACTGATCCAAGAGTTGTTGAGTTTGCAGCTGCTGTGCCTTCTGTCGCTTGAGTTTATTTTCCGTAAGATCGTCAGATTCAAAATCGACAAGTTTAGAAGATTTCTTCCTCACGCGGCCACTACGGGAGATACCCGTGACCTCTAGATCTGAAAGATAAAGCAGACTGCACCTTGCCAAAAAAAAAGAAAGAGTCCAATGTACTTTGCAACAGCTAACTACCAGGCTTAAACATCTATAAAGTCAGGATAGGCACAGTATATAGAGATACTACTTCTATGCAGGCTATAATGTATCGGCTACTAAAGATGTGGGCAGCCAGTCGCAGTACAACTCGCACTTCACTTCGCTTCACTTCTTTTCTCTGCATTGTTTTTTTTTTTATGAAAAACAATTATTCAATTATTCAAAAAAATATCTTACGAACAGAAGACAACTAGATGTAATGATGAACTAGATGTAAGCAAAGGTGAATAAAGCTCTCGATAACGAACGTTTGCACGTTGTTTACTTCGACAAGTCCCTTCAGATATATGCAAGTTGCAAAAGAATGTTTGTGAACAGCGTGTGAAAATGAAGTGATCATTGTTTTCTTTCAAGGTCATGGATGCAGAAGAGTAGCTCGGCGCGACGACCGAGGTTAGAGCGATCTCATGAAATTTGTTTTCTTGTTGTCAAGAACGGTTCGTGTACGGCGCGCAGTTAGTACGGCGATTATCCGCCATGTACGTCGAAGCGCTAGCGCCCATACATAACGCTAAAACGCCAAAAGTTACGGGAGAAGAAACTCCGGGATTTTCTACGAACGCGCGCATATCATGCGATCACCGCAAGCGATACCAGCCAACAAGCAAACAGTCTATCCGATACAGTCGCAACAACATGATGAAAACCGATGCTCACCGTCGCTCTTCGGAGCGCGTGCTCTCGACGACCCGAACACATCCATAGCGTCCTTTCGCAAGTTCCCGAGCATGCGCGCTGCGCCGCGGCGTACCCTCGTGACTCTTCGTGTTCATTGGCGCGACGTTCAATCGGCACTTTTCGCGCAACGACATTTTGAGCGGAATTCATCTTCAATCTTACGCAGCAAAGGATGTTTAAAACAAAAGGAATTTGAAGTTTTTTTAAAGAATATTTTAAACATTTTTTTTTAAATTTTAAAAACATTAAATTAATGGGGGGCTAAGTCCTTTTTTAGTTATTAAAAAAATGTTTATTTACAAATTATTTTTTACTGTTATTATATTTTTGATTGTTTATTAAATATTTATTTTACGTAAACGTTAAAATAAACATTTTTTAATAAATAAAAGGGAACTAATAAAAAAAAGAGGAAAATCTTTATGAGAAAAAGAACTTAATTGAAGTGTTTATCATATCGAAGTTAATTGTAAGTAGCTGTTAATGGATATGTAATGATTATCATCTATTAAACGCCAGCTAACAGTAACATTACATCAGTATTATAATTTCTTACTCAACAATGTAACTGTTATATACAACATGGATTATTACATTTATATTGTTGAGTGCGAAACTATAATATTGAACCTATAATATTGTAATGTTACTGTTATTGCATTTTATTAACGTATAAATCGTCATAAAAGAGTCGCTATCTCTGATAAATTCGAATCGCGTAATTTGCTTTAAATTAAATCATCAGTGTTTCTAATGATTTACAGTACGAAATCTATACGTGCGTGAAACATAAAAATTATTAATAATCGGAAAAGGAAGAAGGAAAATCTTTACAGGAAGTCCGAGATTTCATTGAGATTGTTACCGTATCGAAGCAAAATGATTGTTAATAGATACATGATGAAATTATTATGAATCTCATCAGTCACGCATTTCATTAGCGAATATCGGTATAAAAGAATCGCTATATTTACAAATTCGAGCTACATGAAGCAGTTTAAGCGAGATGTTAGTACCAGTTCGCGAAATCCTTTTCCGGGTGACGTAAAGAAACATAAAGAACATTAATAATTAGAAAAGGAGGTAAAGAAATTTTCGCGTAAAAATATAAAAGATATGCGGTGCTTTCCATCTAGCGACACAAGTCGACACAAGTGTCATTCTATCTTTGTTATTTATGAATGTTAAAAAAAGATAGAATGATGCTTGTGTCGACTTGTATCGCTAGATGGAAAGCACCGATGATTAGCTATCTTTGGACGTTTTCCAGCAAGAGACACACGATGCTTTCCATCTAGCGACACAAGTCGACACAAGCATCATTTTATCTTTTTTTAACATTCATAAATAACAAAGATAGACACTTGTATCGCTAGATGGAAAGCACCGACAGTTGACACAGTGCAACATGATGTCATTTCATCCTTATTGCTTGCCGAATGTTAAACAAGGATGAGATGATTCACCGCGTTGCACTGTGTCACCTGTGTCTCTTGCTGGAAACAGCCTTTGTTGTAACGAAACGATAATAAAATTATTATTCACTTCATAGACGCGCATTAGAGTGTCGCCACTTGCTAATTCAAAAAGCGCGACTAACTTCAAGTGAGATGCTAGTTTCTACCGGTACTCGCGACATGAAAATCTTCTCGCGCACCGCGATCGTGAATATTGTTGATAATCGTGAGAAAGAGAGAGAAAGAGAGCACAATCTGTGTAGGCATTAAGGACTCGAAGTCTTCATTTGTCATGTCGAAGCGAAGTAGTTGAACGGGCATGAAATTATCATAGATCTCGTAATCGAGCATTTCCATAAACCTGTGACAATCGCCATAAGAGAATCGTTACAAAAGAATTGGCACGTCCTACGAATTCGAGCAGCGCGACTAACTTCAAGTGAGACGCTAGTTTCTACCGGTACTCGCGGCATGAAAATCTTCTCGCGCACCGCGATCGTGAATATTGTTGATAATCGTGAGAAAGAGAGAGAAAGAGAGCACAATCTGTGTAGGCATTAAGGACTCGAAGTCTTCATTTGTCATGTCGAAGCGAAGTAGTTGAACGGGCATGAAATTATCATAGATCTCGTAATCGAGCATTTCCATAAACCTGTGACAATCGCCATAAGAGAATCGTTACAAAAGAATTGGCACGTCCTACGAATTCGAGCAGCGCGACTAACTTCAAGTGAGACGCTAGTTTCTACCGGTACTCGCGACATGAAAATCTTCTCGCGCACCGCGATCGTGAATATTGTTGATAATCGTGAGAAAGAGAGAGAAAGAGAGCACAATCTGTGTAGGCATTAAGGACTCGAAGTCTTCATTTGTCATGTCGAAGCGAAGTAGTTGAACGGGCATGAAATTATCATAGATCTCGTAATCGAGCATTTCCATAAACCTGTGACAATCGCCATAAGAGAATCGTTACAAAAGAATTGGCACGTCCTACGAATTCGAGCAGCGCGACTAACTTCAAGTGAGACGCTAGTTTCTACCGGTACTCGCGGCATGAAAATCTTCTCGCGCACCGCGATCGTGAATATTGTTGATAATCGTGAGAAAGAGAGAGAAAGAGAGCACAATCTGTGTAGGAATTAAGGACTCGAAGTCTTCATTTGTCACGTCGAAGCGAAGTAGTTGAATGAGTATGAAATTATCATAGGTCTCGTAATCGAACATTTCCATAAACCTGTGACAATCGCCATAAGAGAATCGTTACAAAAGAATTGGCACGCCCTACGAATTCGCGCAGCGCGACTAACTTCAAGCGAGATGTCAGTTTCGAAGAGTTTCTACCGGTATTCGCGCGGGACGAAACTTTTCTCGCGCATCGCGATCGTGAATGTTGATAATTGAGACAAAATGAGAACGAAATCTGTGCGGGAAATTGACGACCGGCTCGAGATCTTCGGCTGCTGACAGGTACGTGACGAAATTATTATCTATCTCGTAGTCTATCGCGTGATATTCGTAACCCTGTAATTGCGAGTATTTCCGCCATTTGCAAATACGAATAGCAAGATTTACTTCAATTCAATCAAGTACTGATCAACAATTTTTATGGTGTTCTAACGTGATACGAAATTTTTCAGGTAAGAGGATGAAAAACTCATGTCAAATGAATAAATCGAGAACTTAATCGTCATCAATATGAAGTGGTTGTTACTAGAGGTACGTCACAATATTTTTACTTGTAGCTTCGCACTTTCTTCTTAATTTGCGATTATAAGAATGAATTTTTCGTACATTTTTGTACGCCATTTGTTTATGTAATTTACCATTTGCTTAGGATAAAATTTATATCCTAAGAACATATTTGTATAACATGAACAACATCGTTCATGTAGTAATATTACATATAGAGGATATGTGTAAAATAAAATTTTATGTGTAAAATAATCAACTGAACTGAATATCTATGACGACAAAATTTTTGTTTTTTAAATTAGCTTATTATTTCTAGAACTTAAAAATTCAAAAGCAATTTTACTAGTTTTCTAATTTGTACAGAGAGAGAGAGAAAACTAGTAAAATTGTTTTTGAATTTTTAAGTTCTAAAAATAATAAACTAATTTAAAAAAATATATATACATAATAATATATGATACTTTATTTATACAACCCAACCCAATATTATTCATCTATACAGTAACAACCTCATCATATCTAATAAAAAATTGTTTCATTATAATTGACATCCGCCATTTTGTCGTCATAGATATCCAGTTTAGTAATTATCTTATTGTAGTTATTAATTATTTGTATTACTGATTGGTATACATATATTTTCTATATACATAACATGTATTTTATATATGTTTGTTTCTATATATGTTATAACATTGTTCTACATATATTATAAAAAATATATACCAATCAATAATACAAATAATAATCAATAATTACTTATTAAGTAATAGTAATAGTAACTGAAATAGTAATTTTAATCATCCATGATCTTATATATAATATTACCTATTACTTCTTACTTTTTCAAGGAATACTTGAACACATACATATATACACATATGTATATATAATATATATATATATATATATATATATATATATATATATATACATGTATATAATATGCATATAATATATACAGATAGGAATGCATTAACTTAAAGATATTAATGTAGCTTCATAAAATTGATCAAAATTAAATAGTTGATATAAACAGATATAGATATTAGAATTAAATTAATTATCTTCTTGCTGCCAACCATCTTCATCAGACAAAAATCTTCTTTTATGACTTGTATTCATATAAGGCCTCAAGGCCCATTCGGTGTCAGCGGCTGATTCAGCATCTAGAGTCCCTAATTTGATCTCGTATAACTTCATTTGAAAGCGTGGTCCAACCTCTGTCAATTCGAAATCTTTTCCCTGAGTCTTCTTGTATATGTGATGCCGGTAACATATGTAGTCGTCATGATTAGCAAAACTAATTACTCTCTTGCTATCTTCCTTTGGCACAGGAAACAGATACTTCAATATATTCATTACTCTCTCTCCTAATTTTGTCTTGAAATTATGAAAGATTAGATGTGGATATTGCTCCGACATTGTACCAATGTCAGGTATATCGTGTCGCATTATGACACCAGATAATGTAAAGTAGGCTGTTGGTCCATATGGTAGATGACATATCATCAGAGCATCAGGAACGCCTCGATGTTCGTGCACAATGATGAAATCTGTGACGTCGTTAGCACGGCAAGCATGGATTAGCTGTTTCATCTCGTAGTTACCACGATTCATTCGCTGCGAGTTCGGGAATATCAGACGTAGCTCCTTCGCGAACATCTTTAGGCGGGAGCTCGGATCGCGAGACGTCGTGATGACGATCTTCGGGTCCTCTACACCGGCCCAGCGATACTCGTCGTCCTCGTTGTTGGCTATAGCACCACCCATCTCCGTACCCGTGGCCACTGCCATCTCCGGTCCAGCATCCTCCCATTCGATCTTCCTTTGCACGTGCAACGCGTTTTTTCTCAGATCCGCGTGAATCGGTACATTTTCCTCCAAGCAGTGCTTCAGCTTATCTTTCTTCTCTTGGATACCTTTCACCTTATCCTGCACGGATTTTCTGTAGAGATACTCTCGACGTAATCGTGCTTGTCTTCGCAACATTTTTGCTGCTTAAAATTGTATTCGATTATTATGAGAAAGACTTTTCGTAATTTTCTCGAGTAGTGTGTTTAACAACAGTAACGCACTCATTTGGAGGTTATGATACCATGTGCTTTAGCTGTCGCTGTATTTCGTTAAGGTGTATTCAGTACAACTGCACGCTAACAGTTGGATGTAATTGGTCGGATCTAAAAGTAAGAACCAATCGGATATAATATTTGATGCACCTGATGGGTGCATATGAGATCTGTTCGCTTATATGTAGCTGCACTTTTGCATACTTACTATATTCTTACTATGTTTAAACTTTTAGGAGAAAAAAATGGCAAAAGAAACGTGAAAGACACAAGTTTCAATTATAATTTAAATGTATAAACTAATCTTTTCTGGTTGCACAAAATAAAACTTTTAGTATATAATATTAGTAAAAATAAAATATTCACTCATATAACTGTAACATATTACTGTAAATTAGTTTGTATGATAATTATAATAATTATATTCAATTATTCAATTATTTAACTAGATTTCTATTTAACTGTTGTCTATTACTAAAAAATTTTAAATTAAAAATGTCTAGTAAAATTTTTAATTATTTTTATCGTAAACTACATATATGTGTAGCGATTTTTTAGAGACAATTTCTTTAGAATTATAATTTATAATATTTTTTTTGCATTAATGAGATTAAAAAATCAGAATTAAATAAATTTTAAATTAAACAATAAAAATTTTGCTTGCAAGCATTTAAATCATGTTATCATTATTATATCATACTGTCATTATGTAAGTATATATAATTAGTATTGTATTATATTATATCTAATTTATTTGTTTTTTAATTTAAAAAAAACAATATGAATTAAGAAATCATGTCTATTTCTGTTTGAAAAGGTTTATTAAAATCACTAATCTTTAAAATATTTTTTAAACGTTTTGTATTTTCCACAGATTTTTGTGTTGAATGATTGTCTTGTACGTATCGTAACGTATACTTTGCAAGAAAATGCAATACAGCAAGACTTGAAAAATCTGCCAGCTTCCCCGCGCGCGACTTTACGATGTTCGATTTGGATGTGTTATTTTGTGTAACCACCTGAGTGTAGCCAATCACGCATGAAAGTAACAATGAATAGCATCGAAATAGGCGGATAGACAGCCAGACCGGTCATTTTGTCCGGTGCGTTCAAGCATCTATGTACGCATGTGTGCATGTGTATGTTTCTCCGTGTGTATACACGTGTATGGTTCATCGGAGTCCACGCCTTAGGCATCCTCTTCCGCATTTCATGTCGTCGGAAGAAAAAAAATTTCTCGCAACATTCTGTGGTCATATACAAGGGGGAAAGAACATTTCGTTAAATGTTCTGTAAAATATTGAATTTAAATTTTTTCTGGTACTACCTACAATTGAAAAATAAATACATAAAGCAAGTGGGTAGAATTTATTTTGAAGCTTAATTGATTAAAAATGAGAAGTTCGTAAAATAAATTTGTACATAGTATAAGATACAATTGAAATATGTAATTGGAAAATTTCATTGAAAAAGAAAATATGTTACATGCTTTATTTATGCTTCTTCGCGCATTTACAGAGTAAATTTCTTCTTTAAATGTCAATATGTTATATTATACATGAAATATAGCATACGACTCACTGTCAACATTAACTTTTATTATTTTATAAATTTGAAATCAATTGTTAAAATAATTTTCGAATAATTTTACATGAACATTTGATGTAAAGAATGAAATGAATTTTTGGAAGTGATTTTGTTCATAAATAAAGCCAAACTTGTCTCTTATTCAATTTCAGGCAAATGTCAACTGATTTGTAATTTACTAATTAATTACAATGACGTTAACACTAAAAGTAAGTCGGATTGTCTTCCAAGTTGTTGGCCAATTTCATTTAAGAACACGAAACATCCTGAATAATATTGGATCACGACATTTATTCGCGATGAATAGAATTGCTGTCATGAATTGTTCACGCGTAGGGAAACTTGATTCGCGTTACGTGTTTTCCACAACAACGTGTATATAACGATGTCAGCACGCCGAGCAATGCCGGTCAATCCGTATTATAGCAATTCAATAATAAATTGTAGAACGGCTCGGTCGCCGCATTATGCGCCGGTAATCACAGTAATAAGCAGTTCTAAAAGTAACGTAAGTACGTTGTAGGTAGTAACGAGTGGAGCCATAATCTCGGGGGATGCCTCTTCTTCGTGGCAAGGTGAAGGAGGAGAAAAACCGAGACGGAGGGCTGAAATGTTAGAGGAAAGGGGAAATACGAGAGAAGTGAGATATAAAGAAAGAGAGAAAGAGAGAGAAAGCCCATGGGCGTCATCTTCGCTACGTTCTTGAATCGGCATAATTTACAACCTTGTCCGAGCAAATTGAGCGCGTTTATGCAAAAGGGCGACATAAAGCACGATCGACATGACGACGATCATTAGAAACCGGACTCGGCTGTGCCGCTGCTTTTCCTTCCGGCGAAGGAAACGTTTTGCCCTCACTTGCCAATGATTTCACCTTACCACCGACGACGATATCACTTTTGATGGTCTTCAGACAATGATTTCACATTTGTCTTATTTGATTCTTTGTGTATCATTTAAATATTTAAAGATGACTGCCTAGTTTGATCGGATTCTTATTTTCATATTTCTCATTAAATGTGAGAAGATTTTGCTGAGGGTGTTTCATAATTTGCGATTATTTGCCTGCGTTTAGAAATAATTTTGATATTGGTGTACATACACAACGTGCTTTTAATTTTTTTTTACACACATTTAATTTAAAACAACAACAAACACCAACTAACAGTAATATAACACTAATGTTAATTTTCCACTCAACAATGTAATTATAACACATGCGTGTTATATTGCATTTATTGTTAAGTGGAAAATTATAACATTAGTGTTACTGTTAATTGGTGTTTGCCAGGTAAGGAAAGGTCGGAATTATTCTATTTTTAATATTGCTTCGTAAGTCAGATCTCGCGGTTGAAATTTTTACCTTGAATGATCAAAATATTATTTTTGGTTCATTTGCAAATATAACGACGGAGAGAGATACACGATCAAATTAGAAGTTGACGGCGAGCCGCGTGTATGTACGCCTATGAGACGGATATGTGGAGACTACGTAGCCGTTAAGCCAACATCTAATTCGATAACTGGCGAAAATAATAACGTAGCGATCTGTTGCGTTCGCGGCGCGCAATCATCCGTTTCGTACCGCATGTCCGAAGAGAACTGTAAGATCGAAGGTGCTTCTCCCGAGGATATCTTGTTGTTTGTAGTCGAGCGTAATAATCGCTACCACCTGCCATACACAAATACGAAAATGCTTCGAATTATCGAGCGATCATGACAATTTTATCATGACGTCCGTGTTTGGTTTTTTCAGCTTACGGTAAACGGGAAAAAAGATCAGATATACAAAACATTGCAGTGATGCAGAGGAATATGAAATTAATTACAAGAAACATATCCTCAAGATTCTAACTTGGCAACGAAGGATTAAAAGTCGAATGATGCTTCGGGTAATCAGTCGTCCGGTCATTTAAACGAATCAGATAATAATTTTATAGACACGCTTTTTGGGCGAACGGTAGCGATTTATAACGAGACGATTGTCGACTACTTCGGTAGCAAAGATGACACTTATTAAAAATTTCGGTCCCGAGGTGCACACGAGGCATCGATCTTTCTTTCCGATCGCTCTCCCGTGTCTTTCTTCTCGCACGAGCGCGACGCTGCCTTGTTACCTATCCACGAGAAATACTGAACAGTTTAATAAGCAAGAGCGGTGGCGACGATACACCGCGATACAAGATACCGCGAGTACCATCCATCACGCGATGTGAGTCGCCATCATATTCGTTTCGGCATGTCCGAGACACCCGACCTTCCATGATCTCCCATTTCGTTTCTAAAGACCCACCTTTCTCCGGGTCTTTTTTAACTATGTTTATTTTTCAAACGTCGTTGCGCCACGCTCAGGTAAAATTGTCGCGGCGAATGGCAGAGGATTAAAAAAGATTATTATATTCATTGTGGCCGGTTTAATGCGCCGACAGTAACGAAAGCTTAGGTCGGTGCTCGCGCCATCGACCCGCCGTCATCCTGGCGAGGAGGTCGCGTGCAAAAAATACGTTAATTCCGCGTAGCTTGCATGACCGTGCAAATAAATAAAACGGCAAACACACATCGCGGCCTGCCTCGGTACCGTATTTTATATTTTATCCGGTTCGAATGATTGATTGCGCTCCGCTACCGGGGCTGAGTCCCGGACACGATAGCATCTCGCGAAATGCCCCCGGTCGCCCGACTGTACTTGTCGTTTCACGCATTGTTTATTATTGTCCGATGGTTTTATCACGATCGTCGGTATAGGGGAACCAAACGCGGGAGGGGGGGTAGGAGCGGGGAAAAGCCGGGATAACGATTCCTTCATCGACTTTCAGAATGTGAGAGGATAGCGCGTTGCTATCGTTACTCGACAATTGCGATGTAATTAGAATACAATTTGTGGCGAAGAAAGTGAGATGATATGGCTAGAACAGAAATAATCGATCGAATTATTGCCAATGCGATGCGAACCGAAAGTTTTCGGTTTTTTGGCATGAACCGGAGTAAAAGAGGCAACGATCCCTATATATGTGTGGAAGATAGTAATTACAGAAGCGGGACTGAAAACGCGGGGTTCCATCAGACCCTGCGAGGCACGATCCTCGATAAGTATAGTTGTTTCAGGATCGCGTCGATGCCTCCTCTACTCCCGCTATCTCATTTTATTGGTACAGGTTATGTGAAAAATTTATTGGCTCCGACAGCAAGCGCGAACGTACCCGGGATGCGAACAATTTCGTCATCCAGTTGGTTGGGAAAGTTTTGAAAATTCTATTTACGGAAATTTCGTCTCTAAATTTAATAATTATGTCACATATCTTTCGCGGATCATTTCTACCGACCACTACATAAATTATTCAGATTCAATTAAATTTAAATTCTTATAACGACGTTACGTCGTGATTGAAATACTCGGAAAAAGATTTTCGAAAACAAAATTTAATATAAATTTGGAAAATTGCCTCGATTTCTTAAGTCGTCGACATGCGCTGAGAAATTTTCAACTAAATATTGAGCTGATCTATCGCCCATCCATCAAATATTACTTAATCACGAGCGGCAAAAGTAATTATCGTTTCTAGGGAAGATTCCTGGTTAACATGGTGGGATACAGGTGCACAAACAAAAAACACAAATAAGTTATTGCCTAGAGATTTTTTATGAACCATCATCAAATTGCATCTAGCTGGTGTCTCGGTTGCATCGTGCTCTTCCATTTCTTCGGTGAACGGACCCGATCACCGCATACCCCGTTATTATCTTCCGATACAGTTTTGCCTCATTTTTCCCCATCCTCCGCCTCTTTCTGCCCTCTTTTTCTGTTATTTCATGTTTATCCCTTCTTTGTTTCTGCTCGCTTCTCTCTGCGAGAGAACTTCGTACTCTCGAGAATACTCGCCCACATTCAAGATATTCATTACGACGATGCAACGATGCAACCCGAAATCCCGCTTTTATTTCGCGCTTGAACGTTCTTAATTAAGGAATTATCGGCTGGGCAATTATTGATACAATTGATATCTTCAAAGAATTTGAGAGCACGTTGTGTGCTCTAAGTTTTCATCAATTTCGCGGGAGTATTCCGTAGCACGATTCCATGATGCAGATCGCCGATTGATCGTCACGCTCGATTTCCTTTGCGTTACATACAGCACAGTAATAATGCCAATTAATGCCGCGGGACAATCGTCTCAAGTTTCTTACGAACTGTCCCGCAAATTGCCGCGACACAAACGCTTGGCGGCATTCAACCGCTGCAATATCGTAACGGAAACGCCCGATGCTACCGGAAGACGTTTTCATCTCGAACATATCGTCATCTTCGTCGGCTCCATTACCTCCGCCTCCGTGGAAGGCAAGAAAGATCGCATAAAGGCATCGATTCAGTCGGCACTTTAAACGCGTGTCAATGCGTCATTATAAACGCTAGCCGTAACAAATATTTCCCATTAATTTTATAAAGTTTAATGACCTCAATTTCCACTTAATTGAACTAATCTAAACATGACGGAAGTTTTCTTTACGAAGAAACGAGACGGATTGCGCGCAATTGCAATGGCATCAATAACGACACGGAATCAATAGCATCGCTTCGAGCGTTTGACGGTAGAAAGTTTGATGCGAGATAATGTCAGATATACGTTTCTGAATTCCTTGACAGCCTGGACACTTTCATCCGCATTTCAGGATCAAAGGTGAGGGAGTTTTCCCGGGCGAGTCACCGGGTAATAACAATCGCGGCGTAATTCGCGTCGCGAGTATATAGCCGGTTATTATCGGGTAATGTGCGGGTCGTGGAAGTATTGATGTCCTGGCACAAAACCGTTTCAGCCACTTCCTAGGCGTTGTGCTACCCTGACCCGCAGTCTGCCAGGAATCAATGACAAATCCAACGAGTTCCGCGCCTACGCCACTGCTTTTAATTTATTCGGGTCGATAAACGCACTGATTGATCCGTCTACAAATTCTATTCCTAACGCTAAGCACAGTTTTCAGTTAGGGCAACTATCGATCGTACGGTTTATTAAAGTTAGTACGGTTTATTAGAGATGAGAGATGTATTCGTTTATTATCACGTTTTATTTTATATTTAATTTCGGCAATAGATCGGTGGCATCGATGAGAGAGAGACGAGACTTTAATTAATAATGCTTATATTTAATTTTGTCTCCAGGGTGGGAGCTAAAATAATATGTTTTATGTTAATGCCTATGTGCGCTTCTATAGCTTACAGATGTTCTTAACAGATGACTCTAGTTGTACGTTAGATCATCTGTTTCATTCTAGACTGTTGCAATAATATAATTACTGTGTTCCTTCACAGACGTATAAAAAATACGACATGAAATACGAAAATACGATACGAAATACTCCGATTACATTAAACTTTTTTTAAAGATTTTTTTTACCGAATTTCCTGTACGATTATATATTTTTCCCACAACCAGCAATAAGAATAAACACATTCTGACTCTGAGCAATTAATTAAAAAATCAATATATGCACACAGTGCAATATCAATTACATCTAAAGTAGATAGATTCCCTGCGGGAAAATGAAAGATGTACGCTTGGGGGTGTTTTTCTGCAAACCGGTGACTCGACAATCGATCGCGAGAAGTATCGAAGGCTGTACAGAGGGAGAGCTTGTGAAATAATGAAGGCAACTCCCAGAGTTGCTCATCGAGCATCATCGCCGGTCGGTCGGACGATCATAAAAATGGCAATGCGGAGTTTTTTGACGGATCGGCGTGGTGCGGCCGGCGTGGCCGATCCGTCGTTATCCGCTGCCTCGTATAACTTGAGGCAGATTCTAGTTGAGCCGCAGATTTATTAGCGATAGAGCAGTTCGATAGCTGCGCTCCGTGCACCACCACGCCCATCCCGTGCACACGGCGACGGAGTGCACGCAGGCCCCGCGCCTCTCCTCGATGCGCTGCAACGATGCACCGCCGATGCATGTGCGGCGTCGGGGCCGAAGGCTCGCAACGACGAACGCAAACGTTAACCCGCGGTCGAGTGGGACCCCACTCGTTCTTTAATGTTATGCCTCGCTCGATCGAGCGCCGTGCCCGCCACGTCGAGGGATTTCTCTCGCCCCTAGGGCGAGAGGATGTACGAGCGAGCCTTCAAAGCTTCTGCAATTTCTCGCCAGGCACAAAGTACACTCCAAGTACCCGCCCGACGATGTTCGACTTCGCCGAGAGCCTGCTCCGGCCACTCGAAAATTCCCGGGACTCTTCGAAAACATATAATCGTAAACATCGGAAAAAAATTGAAAATACGGTCATGTAAGCAGTGTGCTTAAAAAAATTCGGGACGCACTCGCGATGCATTTTTACACATCGACTTTATTTTTTTCATAATTGCCATCCGTGACTTCGCGATTCTAAATATTCTCTCCATTTATCTCTTTTTCTTTTGCGATATCCTAAAAAAATACAAGTAATTCTTAAAATTTTTTCTATATATAGAAGTGGAATAGTAGTCATTTTTATTTTTCCCATTGATACAAAATTTCATTTTGCGTGTTTATGAGAATTTCGGATAACAGGTATATTCATAAATAATTATTACACGTCTGACGTATCTCGCTACCGCTATCGGCGAGCGAGACAAGATATTTGAGAGAAGCGATAATTATAAGGAAATGGCTCGACGAGTGCGAAACGAACGATTTATCGGGCGGAATCGACGATGCACTACCGAGCACACAGGCGGACCGCGGTAGATAAAAAGGTAAGAGAATCTGTGTCAGAGGTTGGTTATATCTCGGATTTATGGGTTTGATTACCGTCGTGTACGATACGCGCGCGGCGTGATTTTGTATGGGTAAATCGTGATCCTCCACGCCTCCTCTCTTTCTCTCTCCCTATCTCCTCCTCTTCCTCCTCCTCCTCGCTTCCTTCTCGCCCGATCGCGTATAGAGTTATCGCATTCTCGGCCCGTAAGTGTCCATTGTCTACTTCCAGGCTCGCGTATTATATGCCTGCGCTTACGTCTCGATCCCCTTCGACTTGCCGGCCCCGATGTAATTTCACTTTTACAATGTCGCGTCGGATTCACCACCGATAGGCCACGTTGTGCTTAAATCTACAAGAGCATCTTTTTACGTTATTAAAGTAAAGTAGCACAAAAAAACTTATCCTAAAATTGTTCCTGCTTCCGAAAATCAATCGTACTGGAACATCTCGAGTCATTTATTTCGAGTTTTATTTTTCCTCTTTCAAAGGGACAATGTATTTTAGGAGCACATTTGTTAATAACTATTTGGAGAAATTTACGATTTTTTTTTTAGTTTATGTTATATTCGAATGTCTGAATTCGATGTCGTTTAGAAATTTGTTTCGCGAGAAACGATTGTCAGTGGAATTACGCCGCGAGCTGCGACGTGACGTGTTTGTGAAAGTTATTGGCTAACGGTAGATATTAATTTAAGAGAGCCTATAGATCATATTAATCTTGCGCCGATGTGGTACGGAGACCCCAGGTGGTTCACGAATCTATGAACGGGCATTGTGTCGATTGAAAGAATTTCTCACCAGCACGAGTGAAGCTTATTGTACCACTGAAAATTTCGATACGCTCAATTACTTCGAATATATGATTTTTGTTAGTGCACGATTCTTCTTCAATAGCGATGTATACGAACAAAATAAAATATAATACAAATAATTATATAGTATAACATTAGACTGAATGAGTTGCAGGTTGCCAAAAAAAGGTGAACCTTACTTTCAACTTATTTCATTTTTCACTTACTTGTTTTATTAATTCCTACAAGCAATTCTTACGATGAAATCCTTTTCAACTGCGCACCTTATTTCGTACGCGTCTTCGCACTTTGGGCGATGTGGTAGCCGCTGGTGGTTCATTGATTTCGCACGTACGTCTTGTCAGAAGTCCACGGATGCTTCTTCCTCACGCCAAGAGCTTCGGAGACGTCCGTCGGGGTGGCGAGAGACGACGCCCCACGTCGGGCCCGGTGAGAAGATGAGAAACATCGCGGGAGGTCCCCGCGCTTAACGCGCGACTCAGGAGGATTGATGGACATCCTCACCTACTCGCGTGATTATTCGTCGATTCGCGTGCATGCGTGTATGCGTGCGTGCGTGCGTACCCGTGCGTGAGCTACAGTCGTGCACGGTCGTGAGCCCCGCGCGAGCGTGGTAATCATTGGTCGTTAGCGCCTCATTCACGCTGGATGTTACGGACGTCACGGAGCTGCCTCATTTCCAGCCGGTATCGATACCTTGCACGTACGATCGATCAGTTTCCTCCGTCGGGACCCCCTAAAGCCTCGATGGAAGTCCCCTCTCTGCCCCTTGTCGTGATAACACATTGCTTTGATACTTGTTAGGCGATAGACTTTCAATGATAACCTTGTACTTCTTCGACGACTTCTCGATTAATCGGTATCGATTTGAACGGAATATTCTAGACATTTGGAAATTACTTCCTTTTGCGCGACGCTTTTCGGAGTGAGTCACGTCTTGGAAACAAATTAATTAATTTTAGTACAAAGATCTGTGGAATGTAATTTGGGCTGCAAATCCTTCGGGAGGTATAATCGACTTGTTGAAAGTAACAAAAATCACCCTCCTGTCCCGAGAGACGGTCCGGCCTTCTCAACACCTCATCTCTCTGCTAGCGTGCGTTGATGATCTTTGAAACTGGTTGGCTCATTAGTATGTGAAGGTTGGTGCCACCTACTGGGCGGGGCAGCGGGTCATTGAAACAATGGTGTTGTGACTAGACATCATGGACCTCGTCGAGAAGCGCGCGGAGTAGCCGATTGATTTCAGCGATGATCGATAGATCGTCTCTCCACGCGGCTGCTCGATCTTGAAAATACTTTCGCTCATTTCTATAGAAGCCCGTCAGCTGTTCTCAGCTTTCGTAATTCGATTATGTAATTCATTAATGATTTCTTTTTCTGAACCTCTCTCTTGTTAAATTTCAACGAACATATGCAACATCTGCTGAAATTATTTTGGATAACAAAATTCCTGATGGAGCTCCTTGTAGGATTATGTTAAATTACGATTGCATTATTAAATTAAATTATTGATGTAACAGCTACACGCTCATTCTCGGTCATAACAATAAGAAACATTGTTCATCATTTTCCAGTGATGCGCAAGCACAAATGCCGGAGCGGTATCACGGTCACGACCCACGTGACCGTTTTAAAGGATCGCCAACAGCCACCATCAATCAAATCGACGGAGAACGGATTCTCTCGCTGCGTACGGGTCCATTAATTATCGCGCAATGCACGGAGGAGGAGAAGGAGGAGGAGAACGCGCTTTTTTTTGTCGCCATAAAACAACGGGGACCGGAGCGAGCGGGCGCGCAGGAACGTCGTCGCGGTCGTGAGTACAGGTAAGCCCGATGGCATTCTAACTGGACGCTCTCTTGTGGACCTAGCTCTTTTCTCTCTCTCTTTCCTCTCGCCCTCTCTCGTCCTCCTCTCTCGAAAAAGGGTAGAGAGTGCCAGTCATATATTAGAGAACTGTTGGGGACACCTAACAAGCTGGCAGAACACGTTTCCCAGAATTGGGGGTACCTGGCCCCGGGTACCTCTACGAGCAACCCTCTCTGGATCTGTCTCCGTTTCGCTCCCACCTCTCTCTTCCACCTTTCTCGCGTCCTTTCACTGCCGCGTCTTTTTATCGTTCTTCTTTGTCTCCGTTTCATTATTCTCTTTTTCCCGATGCTCTCTTTCTATCTTTCTCTCAACTGTCCTTTCTACCGCAATAATCCATGGTGTATTTCACGTCCGAGAGGCGCGGATGGATATTGTTTCGCGCGCGCTGACGCCGGTTCGTATTTTTTCCCCGTTCCTACCATCGTGCGAGTTGAATTCTGCGGTTTTTAATACCCGCGAATGCAACTGCCGAGAGATTTGCCTCTGCCAGAAAAGTTCTCTCGAACAGTTCTCGCGTTGCATTATTTCTCTGGCTTTTACATCGGCCATTGATCAACCTAGCGCACGTCGATCAACGAGAAACGCGAATAGCAAACTTATTTGTAGAAACGGTGATTTTTAGTTGGAAATTATGAAAAACGCTACATTCTCATCATGTAAAAATATAACTTTAATTCGAAATTTATTAGCATATCAGTCTTCTGCAATTATGTTACCTCGTCAATTCTTTTGTTATTTTTATACCTAACAGTTTATATCAGAAATAAGATATAATTGCGTCGCTGTCCAGTCGAAATCAACATAATCCCTCATAACGCCCAGAAAGATTAAATCTCAAAGAGACGTTATGTCTCAGTACGCGACGATTACTCTTTACGAGGCTGTTCGGCAATCTCGTTGTAAGATATAGAAACGAACGCGAAGCTATTCCCCAGCAGGCATGCCAGTGATTATTAATCCAATAGTTCTTCTTTATGTATCGTTGTAACCGCCGTAACCAGTTTTGCTGCTACTCTAGAATTACTATTAAGAAGAAATAACGCTCCGGGGCGCTTCGTTCACATCCTACTCGCTCAACGAGCATTAAACGTTAAATAAAAGCGATGCTGTTATTATAGTAGTATATTTCTCCGAGCTATAGATACGTGTCGTGAAAAAGATGAGAACAAACAGGAAATCATTTTACATCCGAATTTGTCCGACATTTGTTGGCATAAACGTAACGCTTCTTGTGTTACTACTCTCGAGCATCTTAATCTTAATAATCTTATCTAATAATATATACCGCAAGTTTACTTCATCATTTGTACACCAATTGATTTTCCGATAAACCGTACAAGCAACAAATCGCCGTGGAATTTACTTAACTCGTATAAATTTCACACGTCGTGATCAATACGGCGATGTTTTTGCTCGGCGTTCCGTGCAATTTTCCGCATTGTCGAATTAGCGTTCGTGTGTCGCCATGATTACTACCTGCGTTAGGCAAGCTAATAAATTAATTTAACGTAGAGTCCGAGGCGAGTTAAGCTGCCGAGCAGATCGCTTCCTAAAATACCCGAACGAGTTTACCAGAAATAAAAACAAGTCTTAATTAAATGAAATGACCGTGGTACCGCGCGCCGCTCTTGGAGCCGGTCAGTAGTTTTACCCTTGCCAGTTCGGAATTTTGAATTTAGTAGTTTCGTGTACAGGAGAAAGAGAAAAAGAGAGAAAGATATATATATATATATAAACAGAAAGAAATTTTCGGGGTTCGTGTACAGTATGTCCGTAGAGAAATCTGTAAACTGTGAGAAAACGCAAGTAGAAATCTATAAAAATAATATCTCTTTGTTTACATTTTATGAAAATTGAGATAGAGACTGGAAAATTAATAGAAAAATTAGAATAAAGTATGTTATATGTAAGATAATAACACATATAAAGATTATGCGTTAACGAATTTTAATTACCTAGAAATAATATACTTTAAATATAGGTAAAATAATATTTTTTTATACAGTATACACAAAAGTGTAATTTTAGTTAAGAAATTATTTATCCGAGGAAAAATCTTGATATTTATTTGTATTTGTTCAAAATGATGCGTCGCTCGAACACTTCTCTTAGTGCCTTGGGTCAGGTAGCTCGGTCCTGGTATCAGAAACACATCGTGTCCTACACGAGTCACGTCTGATAACACTATTATCCGAAACGATTCACACGGATCTCACTTGGTCTTTGAGTTGCTTTACTAACCGACTTGTATCAGGAATTCTTTTACTCGGCACAGATAACAAATTCAAGAGAGAAAGAGATTTATTACTTCATCTCGTAGATTTCTTATCTATGATATTGCTAGCGTTTTTCATCATTCGTCAGTACTTTAGTTAGTGTCGCAAAGAGATTCATAAAGATTTAATACTGCTAATGTTTAAGAGGAAGAAAAACGTTTAGTATAACTTTTTTCCTCTCACAGTCGCAAATGACGAGAGTCTAGCATATTATTCGTCGAGAAATTTAATTTACATATCATTAAGCGAAACGGCTAATTGAATTAAATAACGCAATTGATTAATGAAGGTGCAATATCCACATGTATCATAGCTGTTGTCCATAATACGTGTTTAGACTTCGAAGGTTTTATATCAGTGCGACACAATAAGCCCACCAACGATATATCACGGAAGATCGTTAAGCTGACGGGCGTACAAAAAGATTTCAATTCGCCTGCTGTCAGCTATGATAATTCTCTTGATTTCTTCCTCGTACATAATTGCACGGACATCACGCTTTTACATTACCAAATTATTTTCGAATTTACACATATCTACACATGTGACTGATACATTGCTACAAGAGACGCCTCATTTCATGAGATCATAGACATAAAATTTCATATTACACATGAAAAAAATCTGAAACATGATAATTTTGTTACTTCTATATAGTACAAATATAATAATACCGCAATATAAATAAATATTTAGTAAAATTATAAAGTTTACTCAATGTTCACGTAAAACTTCATTGTTCTCGCTAACAGTGTTAAACAACATTTAAATTTGAAAGTATAAAGATCAATCGAGGTACAATTCGTTAGATTATATCATCAACTATCAATTTTAGAATTTTAGCTAATTGTGTTATTTTACTTATTCATATTATTCCTTAAAAATTCTTTCGTTATTTCGAAATAACTTATTAAGATTTTTTAAAAGTGTTTTACAAAACGATTGTTAATCGTGAAATCAATCTGCGTCGCATATACAGATTTCAAATCGGACAGTGGATACTCTCGTCATTAATTTCGGTGTATCGATGAGCATTAAGAATTCCGAGGAAAATTCCCTCGATGACAAGGGTGAGTTTGTGAGAGAGAACCAGTGAAAGGAAGGAAGGGGGATGGGGTCAAGGGTAATGCATTCCGTGAGTTGACACTTGCGGCTGGCCCGAATGTTTCGGATGGTTTTCTCTCCTTCTTCGATCTTTCGTCCTCTTCCCCTCGATGTATCTCGATCCTCTCTCATATACCACGGGTTCTGCCAGCTGGATCCAACACGGCGTGTTGTAGACTCCGACGACGAACGGGAGAAGAGGTCCGGTGCTGAGCTACGGTTCGTGTTCTCGGTTCCTGGAATCGCTAATTAGTGTCCTCCTTGTTTTATTCCCATGCTGTGTTCGTCCTCTGCCTGAAAATGGGTGTTCATGTCGTGGCAGCGACATTGGTTCCCCTTCATGGGGTCTACCTACTATCAGAGACAGATTGACGCCCGGGATGACGATTTCATCTTCTCGCAATTGTAATGTAACCAGCGGTCATATAATTCCTATCTCTAAAAATAAAATAAAATTTTTATTACTAAGTTATCAAGGGCGTTTTTCTGTTTTCGTAATCGATAATTTAACTTTATGAAATGTTTGATATTGTTGGTTTGAGTTTACATTGGTTTAAGAAAATATTCTATATATGTTTTAAAACAGTATTGATAAAGAGAAAGTTTTTTTAGGCTTATATAATAGTTATATTTAGGACAGTTTTTGTTTTTCTGAGTTTTTTTCTAATAAAATAAAAATAAATTAACAGTTTTATATGTAATGGAAAAATATATTTAATTTTTAACTGACATGTGTATATAAGAGTAAAGAAGATATTTTACAGTCGATACACGCTTTATCGATTTCTTCGTCGAATTTTTCAAATGCCTTGCACTTCTTCTCGACCCTTCGCACCTTCGAAAATCCTATCTTCGACGATTTGATCCACGCAGGAGATCGCCGGATGGAAACGACTTCAATTCTTGGAATCACTAATTAGCAGCTGTCTTATTTTCTTCTTTTCCAATCGGTAGCGAGAGAACCAGTCGACGAATCTGATTGGAAGACGATCGTATCTTACGCGACATTAATCTCGTCTGGAATGACAAATCATACATAAGCGCACTTTTAATCACAAGTATATAATATAATTCAGATTATTATTAATGACTTAATACTCAATCTTGCAAAAAATTCTGTGAGTAAGAATTATACAATGTACTTCAAATCAGAAGAAAGCGAAACGTGATGCATATAATTTTATACTTTTTCTCTCGTAAATGGAAAACTCCGTGAAAGAAATGAAATAAAATTGTCGCTCTAAACATATGACTTTAATATGTTTTTATTATTCGTCTAGTTGAGAAAATATTTCATTTCTAATGATTCGAGGAGTAAAATAATTTCGTTAAAACTTGCAGGAAAGAATATTTCATAATATAAAAAATATATTCCAATTCTGGAGAAATCTTTAAATTCACTTTTTTAAATTTTAAATTCTGTCCATAGATAACTTTCAAAATATAACTTAAAAATATAACGGTTACTGAAAATGTATCACTTCCGAGAGATTCAGAATGCAAAGGGGTTGAGCGTTTGGTCGTCCTCAGGGCGTGGAGTAGACCGAAGCAGGAAGGACACGTGCGTCCTGCGACGATAGTCGGATGTCTGCACGTCCTTCGGCAGCGACGACGCAAACGACGGCGGAATAAAGCGGGAACGTGACCGGCGCTCCTCGCAATTTACGTCAAAAGCGGCGTCGTGGAATCCCGCATACCGAATAACGACGTCGTCCTGAGAATAATGTCTCCTATGTAGATCCGATCCCCGATAGGAAAATACCGCGTGTCTGTCCTTTTCTAGGATCTCACGCAGAAAAAAGGAAATAGCCAGAACAAGGTACACCCTTCGATGGTCCTCGTCACAAGTGACACAATCGTTTATTTAGATATCCAAGACACAACGATCTAACAAATCATTTCTTACAGATATTTTATTTCTTTTTTTATTTTTAAAAATTTTTATTGTTATCAAAATCATCAGCGCAAAAAGTTATCCAACTTTTCTTTTTTTTATCTGTTCATGTTTGAGAAATATAACAAGATAATACGAATGTTTCTGAAACCTTTAATTCTGAAAAAACGTGAAATTATCTACGTCACGTTTCGCTTTTATCTAATTCGACGTACATCGTATAATGTGCCTTTTCATATAATTACACGTTACGTGATAAAGCACTTTCTCATCTTCGTGAGTAATCGGCACTTAAAGGGTTTGCCTTGTTTCGACGATGGATACCGCGAATCACTGTTCGCCGCGAGGAGAGGATGAAGGGCGGGGTGGAAGGGCGAAGAAACAGCCTCAGGGCTGCAATCGTTCCGCGGCGAATACTCTCCGGCGCGTGATAGATAATGACAATTTCGTGTCAGCGTCCCGCGGACAGTTCTAACGAGCGGCCTTTACCTCTTGCACCGAGCTGGAAGTCCGTACGAATGGAAAGACGGCAGGTCGGTCGCGTCCAAAGGAAACGGTGGAGAAACGGCGGGCCGAATCGTTGGCACAATGCGCCAGGATCGAGAACGCGGTGTCTACCGCATCCCGCCAGCGGATAGCAGTTTTTTGCCCAATTGAATTGAATGTAAAACACGGCCTTACATCAATCTGAGCCGCGAGGCTGAATGACCGGAGTGATTTAAGTATCGGCTTCACCACGGTCTTTAGGGCTTTCGTACGTGCCCGTTTACGTACGGCTATAGGGTAAGCAACGACCGGGAATCGACCGGGTGTCTCCTTCGGCGTAAAGGCGCGGTGGTGACTCATCCGGGAAACCTTTCCTTCTTTCGCAAGTTGTTATCAAATGTACTACGCCACCATTGTGATCGCTAACGTTATACGATTTCATAAATACCAACAACGACGTTTAAGAGATTACTTGTAAAAAGCGTCTGAAAAATGAATTAAGAGTTATATATCGGAAAGAAAAAATGATTGTGGAAATTTTACGTTTAGTATTATTAATTAATCTATCTCGATCTGAATATATTTTTCAACTTTATTTCGATATTAAATAAGACTCGCTAGCAGTCGAACGGAAAGTGTTCCGCCGTTTAATCAAGAGAATTAATTTCATTTATCACCTGT
The DNA here is from genome assembly GCA_901521435.1 of Crematogaster levior. NCBI lineage: Eukaryota > Metazoa > Arthropoda > Insecta > Hymenoptera > Formicidae > Crematogaster > Crematogaster levior. The sequence continues at coordinate 66,621 of CABEGB010000729.1, forward strand.
TTTTCCAAACGTCTCGAATGTTTGATATTCTCTTAACATTGGTGTTTAGAAACAATACACCAATATTTTGTTATCGGTCCAGAGATTGAAGTTTCGGGTAAGTACGTAATATAAACAAGTCAATGAACAAAATACTTTTGCTTTTACAGTTACAATACAATTTTATTCCTATATGATTGTAAAAAAATTGTCGTTTCTTTCAATTTTAACAATGATTTGAGATGTTCAAATTAGTTCATTCAAAGTATAGAAATATATTTTTAAATATACGAATACAGAGAGACTGGGTCGTAATTGTATCGATTAATAGCGTCAAGATCGATGAAATCAAATTTCGTTGACCGATAGAGGGATGTTACAAATTACGTTATGACCACGATGAGAGTTTTTCTAAGACGTCAATATTTTTTCTTTGAATGCGCGGAGACCACCGTGTTCGTTAACACGGTGCACCAAGTCAATCCATCAGAGTTCGATCGAATCTGCCCTGGCCTGATCACCTTAAAACCCGTGTTCTTCCGCCGAAGGAATCACGAATAAAGTCGGGTCCGCGGCTCTGAAAGGGACGTATCGTTTGGACGTACACAGAATTTATAGTCCTGAATTCGACGAGAATGCCGCCGCTATAACCGCGGTCTCAGCATCTGGAGCGTTTTATGATAATTGGATGTGTGGCATGTCGGCACCACGTCTCGTCGCCGTATGATGGATTTTTTGTCACGTTCCTACGAATACGGGAGGGAATCCCGTCGAAATAAACCTACCGCGAATGCCGTACTTTCTGTCAAAAATCCCGTCATCATTATTTCAGCCATCGATGTCTCACGCTGTTATTAATTTATGCGAAATTGAAATGTTCGCTAAAAAGCGATAGTAAGAATTAACTCTCTTATCTCTGCATTTAATTCGTACAAGTGTCAATGGTTCGTTGACTTACGACAATCGGTGTCCATTGTAAATCACCTTGTAGACTCCACGCGATTCTCGTGGCAAATGTGGCACGTAAAACTCGAGCTGGCCGTCGCTGCTATTTCAGGCTCCTTAATGGTAAATGTAGCGTTCCACGGTGACAAACTCCGCGAGCGAACAACATTCCCGTCTTTGGTCCTTCTTTTTCGTGTCGTTCCAGTGCGTCGAGAAGCGCTCCTTTTGTTTCCCGTGCTCTCCGCATCAACTCACTTCCCTCGCCTTCTTCAATTATAAGCCGATTCTTCACCTTCAATCTGTTGATTCTCGTTTCTTTTCGCGGAATACAACTAATGATAATAAATATAATCAAATATAAAACGACCTCGCTGATAATCACTTATTTTTGAACAACATATTTTGAAGATTAATTAGAGTTGAATATTTTGCGAAATAAATGTCAATATATGACATTAATAAATGATATATGATGATGATGGTACAGATTTCCGTGATTCAGATTATTCGATTCGACAAATCATTATTTCACATTCTCAATCCAGAAGCAAAACGGTAAAACGAGATATATTTGTCTCTAACATTTTTTAACAGATAATTACTGTCCTATGAATCGTTAATTGCAAAAATGAACGATATACGATGATAATCACATTTGTAAAAAATAATCGCACTTAGAATCTGTCAGCATTTGTCACAATCATATTTTGAAAGATAATATAATAATGATAATTTATAATTCCGTTCCTCCACACATTGCGCTGTTCATATTTATTAACAACCGCGGGAATAATTGTAAAATTAAAAAATAACTGTAACATTTATAACAATAAATTTAAAGATAAAAGGCTTTTTGATATGACACAAAAAAACATAAATAAAAGAGAAAAAGAGCAGTTAAGAACCTAGCGTATCTGTTACTTAACTCGCGTGTTGTTTTACGTTTTCGATCTAGAAATGATCAGCAAATTACACTTAATAGTATAAATATTACAGAGACAAAAGAAAAAAAAGGACAATTAAGAGTCTAATGCAGTAGTTAGGGCACAATCACGTATTTAAAAATTAGAAGAAAACCAAATCCTTTATTTATATTTTTCGATCCTTTTTTTGAATCCACTTCAAGTGAGGCGAAATAAATAAATAATCTTAAACGACGGTTACAAGCGGAATCAACTTATTTGTTCGCTCGAGAATGATAGGTGCGTAGCGTTTTTGTATAACCATCACTTTGTTGTCATACGAGCGGCGATGCTCGAATAAATAAGCAGCGCCACAAGTTGTTCTGTTTGTGAACATAACTTTATTGTTTGTATTTCGGAGATTCTTGAAAGTCTTGATTTCGTCACGCGAATAACAACAACAAAGTGATACAAGGAAACTGCGTACTCTATCATTCGTACGGTATAAGTCGAGCGAGCAGGGTGAGTCACTCCGCGTGTCGTCATACCATTTCTCGAAATGTAATCGCGAAATATTCTAAATATGATTATCTCTTGCGAATACTTACGTTAGTCTTACAATCAATCAGTCTACACGACTCACTGCCGCAATTAATGATAGTAGCAGACGTGACTATTTATTTATTGAAGCAGATATCTATGAAATTTAACTACAGAAATCGGAATATAATAGACGATGAATAAATTATATAAATTATTCTTGCGATATTTACACAAGATAAATATTTTAACTTATTCTTAAAGTTGAACATACATTACGTCATGCATTAAACTTTTATCGTCGTTTTACATGTAATTTGCTTCCGGTTTGGAGCAATATACGAATGATCGGATCGAATAATTTGAGTAACTGGAAAACTGTGTGTGATCTACGAGTTATGTATTACGTTTATTTCTGGTTATATTTTCGAGATGGTTTATTCTTTTACTTAGCTGTTAATTTAACTTGATTAATTATTTGACTCATACGGTAATGAAGCTGCCGGCGTATTTAATCTAAATAAAGTATCATAATTAATAATTTTGTATTTAAGGTTTCAATTGAGCAATGTATAAATTCAGTATTCGTCTAGCAATGATTTGTTGAAACCCTCTACCGTTTGGAATTTATCCGTCACGCTAATTTTCAAAAAGCGAGTCGTGTGGATTGTTTCATGTTATAACTCTTTCTTATTATTTTTTTGTCACAACATAATAAAGTACGTGACGCGAGTAATTAGTGTGATTTATGCTACGCCATCATCGAAATAAAATTTTTTAATGGTTGTAAAGAATTAATTATATATGTACGTACTTACATATAAATATATATTTAGTTAATTCCTTATACACGCACGTGTGTGTGATTATTAGATAATTCTGTATTTTTTATTTAATCACGGATTAAACCGCACTGAATTTATCAGCACACTTTATTGAAAAGAATATTGAAAAAAATGACTTCACGTAAATAGCTCTTTTCGATTATTTTCATTAATTCTTCAGAATATGTTATTAAAGCATTACAGTATCATATGAGATATCTTGCATACGCGAACTATTTACATTTTTCAATTTCATCGAGTAAATAAGCATCGAGCACGTTGGATGAGGGTTAAAGTATCATTTAGTAAAATAGTGTTATGCAATTCATTTAGGTGATAGCTTGAAAACCTGTGTCCCGGAAGAACGACAATTAAATTAAAGAACGACAATAAAAGAATCGCGATCGGTGGCCGAGCTCAGGTGCGGTCGAAGTTGCAACAAGTTCAGGCATCTCTTTTTCTTCGTCTTCGCTCACGTATGCGTAAGGAGAACGATGCTTACACACACGCACACAGTGAGTGTGACGCAGGGATGGGAGTAGTGGATATACCAGCAAAAGTAGGTACGGGGCACGAAATATCCAAGTATACCCAAAGATATACCAAACTGTTGTCTTAAGGTTACCATATATTACGTCTCATGCCGTGGGGTACCAGCGTAGCTCTCGTTCCACTTGCGTACGTTCAGATCGAGCCTTCCTTTTTCCTCTCCCGAGATAGACCGAGGGGAAGAAAGTCTCTGAGAGAGATCCCACAGACCCCGTGTCGTCGCGAGCATTCCTGGAGCTGATTTTATTTGTAGGATGTCAACCAGTCGCAGGCGAGGCGAGTCTCGGGAAAGGGGACGTAGAATGTAAGGCTGAGAATCGGTGGGAGAGAGAAAGAGAGAGAGAGAAAAAGAGAAAAACAGGAAGGGATGAAGAGAAGGAACGAGAAAGAGCGAAAAGAGGTGCATGGGACCCGGGACTGGACCCAGACCGGACAAGACCAAACGGCAATTAATTCCCCTCTAGATTTATCGTGTCCAATCCCGTCGATCGGGCCTCGCGGATACTATTACCCTCGTGAGTCCCGATGATTTTTCGGGACTTGCAGCGCGCGATGTCGTGCCAATCATTTCGACGCTTCAACAAGCTGTCTTATTAGTGTCCGTGTTATTTGTGCTTTTTTTGTATATTTTGATTAATAAATTATCAATAATTTGAGTATTAACATGTGTGTCCATAAATGTCATTAAACGATATACTAATGGCATTAACACAGAGCAATTTTATGCGATGTTAATAAATTCCATGATATATTACGACGATGTCGCACGATCGTCGCGACATTATTACACCCGTCACTGCGAGAGAGATTTTATGATGCGCGTAATAAAATTTAACAAACGTTCCAGTAACAATGTTGCCTCTGATAATAATCCATACACACGCTGACACGCAGGTTTTCGCCGTCACAAAATTAGCCAACCGTTATAGAAACGTATTCAGTGCCGGCATGAATTTCGCGTTTCCTTAAATGGCGCGGTTGTTTTTTTTCTCGCATTAAACGCATCTGGAATGAAACGAGGAAGCTCGAGACACAATGACGGTGCGATAACACGCGCTGCTTTACGAGTTATATTCATTCCCAAGTACGTGGGTTGAATCCCCGTCATCGAGTGCGACTTTCCCTCTTTCTCTTGTTACGTCTCTCTAGTCATAGCGTTTCTCTACTTATCTCTATTTTTGATGTATTAGAATCTTGATATATTAAGTAGAACATCGAACGAGTAAGAAATTATTTCACTGGCATGCGCAAGTTTGAATTATGTTGTGAGTTTGTGGCGTCAACAATCGTAGACCGGCTCTTCCGCTTTTCTTTTTCTCGCGAAATCCGGTCAGCGATCTCATGTAGCTACCGTTTTTGATTATCGAGCAGAGACCATTTTTCTTTCGCCGCTCATGGCAGATGCGGCCGCGCAGATAAGGATGACCGAGGGTAGCTGTCGAGGCTTCTCGACGTTATACTGACTAAATATCGCTCCGTTTAATCCTATTAAATTTATGCGCGCTCGTAAGGCACGAGTGATCCGGTTCTCACGGTATGCGCTGCCAATGCACACAAATATTTTCAATCGTGAGCGTATTAATAACATAATTAAGTGAATTAACTTTTTCTGACAGTGCACGAACTAAGTTGGTATCAAAATATTCTAAATCTCTTCACGGAGGATTATCGGTTAATTTGAATTATAAGGTAAAGAGACGTTGCTGTTTGCTGACTACAATAATCCACCACGAAGTCGGATTTATTAAAAGTTGTAATTCGACAAATTGTTTTGATGGTGGATCGAGTTACATGAAATATAAAATTTTTTTCGAATATCGGTACACACGTTTTTCAAGCTATCAGGTGTTGAACGGGTTAAAGAGATGCAGCACATATTCGGATTCACCAAAATATTCTCATCGTGAGAGTCTTCCCTCGACAGAAGTGAATCTCGAAGCGCGTACGTCCATCGTTCAGCTTGTAATGGTCCGTGGATTCTCGTCACGACTATAGATCCTTAGGTGCCGTAGTAGCTGGGACTGCCCGCTGGGCGTCCCAACACTATCGGTCCCGCATCAGCCACGGATTTCAGAAGCTACCAACTTACATATATACATGTACAGCGTGGTTTACGTGCGTTTACGCTTGCGTCTTTGTGTGCGACGAGTCTTTACGGCGACTCCCTGCTGCAGTAGCGTCGAGTTGCGCCAATCGCGAAAAGAAAAAGAGACCTGCGGCCCTAACGTTATCGCGAGCGATGATATTCTCGGGGAAGGTGCGTTAAGATCCGCTCGCGTCGACAGTCTTAACTGACTCTGTTCGCCAATTCTATTTGTCCCCTTTCATATGATAATTCTGTATCAAACAAACGTTAATGCAAAAGAAGTTAAGCGTTAATGTAGTTTTATTACTGAAAAATGGGCTTTGCGTTTATATCCTCTCTAGAAAAATATATATTGTATCTTATACTGAGAAAATAATTTATTTGCATAGCAGTATAAGTCTTAAATTACTAAAGCCAGTTTCACAAACTCTTAACTACTAACGGATATTAATCAATTCTCTATCTTTTCTTAGATAATAATATAGAAAAAGATAAGGAGTTGATTAACCTTTGCTTATTTCAAAAAGTTATTATTATTACAAAAGACCCATATGTAGGTACATTTTTATTTTTCTTGTTTAATTTTGATTGTTTAAAAAGTTTAGTTTCCAAAATCTTTAAGAGGAATAGTAAAGAATTATAATATTATAATATTGTATAGTTATAGAATTAGTTATAATAGTATAATATTCTAAAGTTTTGAAATAAGAATGAACTATGAAACGGCCATAAAATATATATTATTCATTCGTAATTTTAAATTTTAGATTTTTATAAGATTGATCATATCATTTTATTCATACTTATTTATATATCTTCGTTATCATAAAAAAAATATAAGAATATTATTTTGTATGTTTCAGGTATAATCTTTTAACCTGTGTCTCTACATTTGGTGAGTGAACAAAATTTTATCTAATTTAACATAAATTATTAATAAACAAATTTCAATTGTTTATCGATCCGTCTGGCAAATCATCTGCGTACTACCGACTAGATTTGTCGCATTAGAATGCAGAAAAATCGCCAACTTTAAAATCGATATCGATTTTAATTTTTGGCCCTAAATTAGAAGAATTTATTGCGAAAAATATTACTTTAGCCAGAATTCAAACCTGGAACTATTGTATAATATAGTATAATACATTATTAAAACGTTGACTTTCTTTTGAATGGGATTACCATCTATAGAATCAAACTTATTAGAATTCGGGTGGGAAAAGTATGATCTTTTCTAGATATACTGACATACGCACAATTGTACCTCATGCAATTCTAATTATATAACAGCGCATTGCATAATCGATTATTACCTCGAGCGAACTGTTTAGAGATAGCTGGCAGATTGCCTTTTTGCGTGATGTCGCGTTAAAATGACGAGCCATTTGCTCATTGCTCAGTTCATTGAATAGAATAGTATCTTTTAATAAACTTCCGATCACAGCACGATGTGTATCGACGAATAGAATCTCTAATCAATCGATATTGCGAAACCACATTTGCTCTCGCGATAAAAGTTACATTCTTAATAATAGATATAATCTTAAGTCATCTAAGATTTTTTAATCTTCGATCATTATAATGCAATAATTTATTCAACTCCACGAGACATTGTTTAAAAAAGCATTTCTTATTTTTTTGTATTTTTTTAAAAGCCGTATTTTATTGATTTATAAAAGAGTAGCATAATATATATTAGTAACAAAGTTACTATAAGTAACTACATTTAATTGGACGGAATGACATGTCTGTAAGAAAATCTAGTTTATTTAGTTATTGCTGTTTCTATCCTGGTCTTTCAAGTCTCCCTTTAGTCACGCCAAATATGCCCTCGCGTCCTCTGTGAGTTTTGCAGCGCCTCCCTCGCGATCTATCGAGAGCTCGAAACGAGGCGTATGCGGTGGGACCCAGCGAGAGGTCCACGCGGTCATTTATCATATAGGAAACAATAGGAACTGGCAAAACACGTGCTTCGCGCGCGCTTCGCAAAACCAGCCGAAGGATCAGAAGGAGGGAGCGAGAGAAAGAGGTGGCGAGGGAGGAGATCGGAATGACTGGGAGGAGCACGGGTCCAGATACATAATACGGCGAGGAGGCCGCGGGCGAAGGAGGGAAAAAAAAGGAGACCGCTTTCTTCGTTCCGACGTAGGGAACGGGGTGAGTGGCGGCCTCTCTTTCTCTCTCTTTCTCTCCTTCCCCCTTCATTTGTTAAAACAATATAACAATTCATTTTTGTCACATCCGCTGTCGAAGACCTTTTATTGCGACGGGCCCTCGCTCTTCGAGCATGCTGAATCCTCTCGCTGCTGGCCAAACTATTGTCAACCGTCGTTTCCTCCTTGATCTTCGGACAAGTCGATGCATCGACTCGAACGGGGGAATTGTCTGTTTTTACTCTTAATCTCGAATTTTCAGGCAGCGATGTAGATTATTCTTAATGTTTTTTTTTGCGATTTTTAATAAGGAAAAAGAATTTTAAATAAGGAAAAAGAAAGTTTTAATTTTTATTTATACAGCGCTTTAATTTTCATGATTTCCATCTTACTTTATATACGAATTCAGAGTTTAGTTTATTTTCTTGAGAGGATCTATGATCTTTTTGAGAATAGAAACATATTGAGTTATTTTTGATGCTCAATGCAAGCTCCTATTGGCTAAAAGCACGATCGAAACCCATGTAGAGCCTAAGAATAGGTCAGGGCCGGGCAGTAATACTTGAAAACGTCACGCGAATCGCCCACTCATGCGAGACTTTACCTTTTATTCGCTTATCGGACGCGTTCGATAGGAAAAATACTGGGTTTGGATAGAATGAGGCTATCACCGGTGCCTTGACGTTCGTGTAATTCTTTTCTCTTTTTATATGTCTATAATGAGTCAGTTGAAAATTATATTTTCATCCATAATAAAATAAAGATAAAAGTATTTATTATCTATATAGGTTTTGATTCATATATAAAGTCGCGAAGAGAAAAGGACGGAGAAATGTCGCATGAGATACATCAAAATTAATTAATGCGTCGTTGAGTATCAACCAGATGAGGTACTAAGTGACTCGAGACGTTTATTATCAGGAATGCAACTGTGTGTGCACGAAAGCTTAAAATGTGACGATAGATTCGCAGCGAGGAACACCATTATGGATGACCAAACCATGGCCGGTCTTCCTGGTCCCTGCTATAAGTTAACTGCCACCGGTTGGTCCTGGCCGCATAAGAGATACTCGCAGCATACAGTGCATTATTTACATATTTATATATTAAACGTTTGCTATGGGCCCATGCATGAAATCCCCTTGTTTCGACTCGGCGAAATTCGCGTGTCTCCGAGAAAGAATTATTAGAAGCGAAATCTTCGGTTGGAAAATATCTGCATGTCCATTTTTTTTTAATCCGACACGATATTTTTCATGTCGCTGATTTGTAATAATGAAACGATCAACAATCTTTTAAATTTTACTATACATGTATATCTAGTAGGAATGAGCTTTCGCTCCAGCGAGCAACTAGAGCGTTAACGGTTTTCTCTATGTATTTCAATTTTAATTGATAGTATGATAAAATCTTTATTTAATATCCTTTCATATTAATCGCGATCGACATAAGTACTCGATAATCGCTTCGATAACATTTTGCAGCCTTTATCAAAGTAGATCTGTGCGTAGTTATTAATATTGTATAAAAAGTGAGCGAGAGTCACCAGCTGTTCGCGAACATTATTCCGCCTTCGTCAGGATGCGTATTTCCAAGCGGCACGCACCTAAATTTGTGCGCAACGCTGTTCGATGCATATTCGCGGTCATTGCGGTGCATAAGTCTTGAAGTAATGCGATAGGGCAACGACAAGCTGCGCGTTATTAAATTACCGCGATGAGAGAACGGTCCTTTTTTCGCGTGACCACGGATACTCGTGGCTTTTTGTGCGTCGCGACTCGTGCAAATTTATTTTCCCTCCCGACTCGCGTTCGTCGATTTATGACGTGCCGGCAAATTACGGCGTCTCGCTCCGTAACCGAGAGGTTGCTGCTAAAAAGTACGCTCCGCGATGCCGTAGTTTTTATCGAAGGTATTTCTCTACACTTCGGTTACTTGAACCGTGAAATTATCCCTGAAAAACGTAATAAACATGCGTAAAATGTTGTTAAATGCGCTCAATTAGGAACTAAAGGCTAATTAATTTATCAATTTATCATAATAATATAATATATTACTATAACAATTTACAATATATTTACTATTAAGTCACTGGTGATATTTACGTGATTACTTTATATACTTTTTCTCAAGTAATTTAAAATCAGAAAAAAACTTTAAAAATAGTTGGCAGGTAATTGTTTCAGAGATTAGATATATAGCATTATTTAAATGAAAAATGATACGCTAATTTTGTAATAGTTCCTGCGATTAACGTATCGCTTCAACGTGTTGCTTTCTTTCGAAATTCTTCGTAAAATTTATCGAATCTCGAAATTTTACACACAGAAACAACAGTTTATTTTTAAACGGTTAAGGCGTATTCAGAGAAAAGTTTCTCCAGCTAATTTAAATTGTTTACGACTTTGCTTACGTATATATCTTGATAAAGTTTACAAGTTACTGGGTCGAGAAATGAAAGGAATAAAGCTACGTTTATATTAAATAGAACGTTCGCGTAAAACACAACGAAGAGCGTGTACTACGCGCGGAGGGCGGAGGCAGACACGCGATGTCGTGTGTCCTCGTGTTTGTACATGAACGAAATGAAGTTATTACTAATGTACTATCGATCAGTCGTTGGAAGACAGATGTGCCGCATAATCTCGCGTCCATTCTCTTTTTTTTTCTTTCCCGTCAGCCCGTCTCCCGGCCGCGCCATTTCGCGAATATGCCGTGCCGAAGCGCGCGCGAGCGAGCGTGAGCTTGCAATATTCGCGCGGTGAAAGAAAAGCGTTTCCGACATATTTCATGCGGCGAAGATAACGCTTACGGCCACCACGTGAAACGTGTCAGAAGGAACTATGAAGATTTATCGCGTGCGCCATCGGTGCTCCACGCCGCGGTTGCGCGCGCGCGCTCGGATCGATAATTCCTTCCTCGTTTGCTTGCTCGCGGGGCTTGCGAGCTTGCAAGCGACCGGTTATAACGCGATAAAGTCGTTAGCGCGCGCATTATCGCACGCGGGACCAGAGCATTTTCCAAGGCCACCGAAGCTACATAAATAATATACGCGAGTTTTATGGATCGCAAGAACCCTCCCTCGATCTCGTCGCCGACGGTCGTCATCGAAGCGAGGACGCGGATTTCTCGGCCGAGTTGCTGCTCCTCTAACATTTAACCCCGTGACGGTAATCAATTCATACGGTTTTGGACATTATTTTTCTCGCTTCCGTTAGTTTTTCGCATCTGGTTTCGGACAAATGTACCAAAAACAGAATAAAATCGAATAATAAAAAGAAAAGGATATTTTAATTATTTTTTATATAAAATGAAAAGAAATGGAGTTTTGATTGTGTCCTCAATAGAATTTGATTAACAGAGAGACTATAAGGATCTCAAAAATAATTTAATACATTTATGTATTATTGATACATCATTCTATATATAATTGTACAAAGACATTATCTGCATCTAGTATATGAATTTTTAATTTCACGGAATTTCGATCTTTTTCATTGAATTAATTAGTTGCAGTCACCGTTAATTAGCGGCAACCTTCTTTGACCTCGAGATAACTAGTCGCGGGATAGTTCTACCGAACGTACGCTTTACCGAGAAGACGCACGGTCGGGATGACAGAAATTGATGTCTAACGAGGTGGCCGAAAGTAACGCATAATTTACATGGTCGCCGCGCCGCCGCGGCCCGAGCGATAAAACTCAGGCACTTCTCTTTATGGCGCGCGCTGCCGGGCCGGACTCTTGATTTCGTATGCGATCCGCGGGGGCCCGTCAAAACGCGCCGACTATGTCGCGGGGGCCTTCCTAATAAAACACGAAGAAGTCAAGGGGAGGAGAACCGCGCGTATGAGCCAGCAGCCTCTTATGAGTAGCTTTTTGGCGCTGGAATTCCACGTGGGGCATTACAAAGAAGCCGCATCTTTGTCCATGGCTGCTGAGGCGGCGCGGTTGCTGAGCGCGCTGCCATTTTGGTGAACCGCTTTATAATGCCAGAGGGACGCGGCGTCTCGTGTCGCCGACACGCTCTCGAAACGATTGTCAGCGTTTGGTCGAGCTGGCTCTTCCTTATCTCGCGGCAGAAAATTATGGCTCGTCGTCATACCCGCGCGAAAGAAACACGCTCGAAACGACAATACGCAATGAGAAAAAAGTACGTATGAAGTTCCTTTTTTTCGTCATTTTTAACGGTTCGTGAAACTTTTCGGTTCTTTTTGATCTTCTTAATCGGGCGACGAATCTCACGTTGACATACAATATTGACATTTGTAACCGGAATAATTATGCGAAGACCGCGGTCGCCCCCATGCCGAATTGGTCCCGGGCGAAGTTCGGGAGTGGGGGCCCGGTTCAGATTCGAATCGGCCTCGATCAAAACACCGCGACGGGCCGGACAAATTGTCGGATTTATAGATCGTTGATGGGGAACGCGTGGATCCGTTGAATTCACCCCGTTATCGTCAAAATCTTTGTAGCTTCCGAGAAGGAAGAAGGAGCGAGAACAAAACAAAGAAGAGAGAACGAATGCGTCGTACATACAAATATCAAATGTTCCCGGTTCTTTTTCACTATTACAGAATAATCCGACGCTCTTCTGATCTCTCGATCTTTCTAAAAGAGAAAAATGTGTTTAGATGATTGAGTTATGTAATATAGAATCACTAGTTACAATGTTCTTAGAAAAATGTTATACAAATAAAAGTCCGTTATCATACCAGAAATGCAGTGATAGTAGATATAATATTTTCTATGTAATAATTTATTTTATGTACTGAGTAAAATTCTAAATTTCACAAAAATGTCATTTTCGTGTTGCATGTCTGCAATAAATTTTCCTTTTTCGAAATTCAGTAAATGCATTGTCTTTATTGCGCTTTGGGAAAGAATAAATAAGATCAAATGATATTGTCATGTTGTGTTCGAGAAATAATACTTAATACCTATAAAACTTGCTAAAATTGTAAATATATAACAAAATCGTTAAGGATTTGCGCGTTGAGTTAAAAATGTCTGGCTATATTAGTGAATCATGCCTTGTATATGTTCTGAAAAATTACAAGAATCTTACTTATAGTATAGGGCTTCGTAACCACGAAGAGACGTGCGCGAGACACGGCGCGGAAATATGAGCGAAGGTCGGACCGATGGGTGCCGCTTCGGCGAAAACTGGGCCCCAATGAGGCCGCAGAGGGCTAGATCTCTGTTTACGATTAGAACAACGTACATATGCGCCTTACGTGATGAGAATCTTTATGAGAAGCGAGCACGCGGCGGAATGGTCCGCGTATCGAGTTTCCAGGTTCCATGCTGCACCCTTTGTTACCTTTTGGATTTACCCTCGACATTTGGTGATCGAGGAATTCGCAGGCGTTTCTGGGCGTCCTTAAGCTCATCACCTTCATTATTACTTGTTGTTCTTTTACGGTCTATTAATCCTTAATCTATCGCTCGCTGTCTGCCAGTCCATTCAACTCTTTCTGCAAGATTGAGACCCTTACACCTTCTAATTTTTACTTTTCTTTACAAATAAGATGAAAAATGATTTATTTAGATATTCGCCAACTCACGGTTGTACTGTTAAGTATCGTTTGCGAATGAATCATAGAATCGAACTGCAAATGCATCTATTTCGACTTTTCTGTGCATCATCTAGACATTGACGTTCGATGCGCGAAGAATACCGTTTGACTTTCATTCGTGCAGAATCGAATTTCTACGTTCGCCATTCGTCCGATCGATCGCATCGTGCTCCTCCTTTTTTCGATATCGTCAATAAGAAGTGGTCACGTAGGAACAATGGTAATTACAAGGTGGGCCATTAGGGCAATGCACTTCTCTGCATGGGGCAGGTGTCTTTAGTCCAATCTCCCACACGTGGAATTAGCGATGGCTACGAATGACGATCAGGAACGTTCAAACTGCAGTTAATTTCGACAAACGTCACGTCCCATCGAGTCGAAAAAAATTTTTGTATGGTTTAATTACAAGAATTGATTTATGTAACTTTCAGTTCTTTTTATTACTTTTTAGAGAAAAGATGAAGAGCGAACAAGAACAAACTAAATTTATGATTACAAGACTCATTTTAGATATGACTGGGTATTTTAAAATAATTTCTACTCTTCCTATACATCAAGTAGCACAAACAGCCCACTGCAGTTAATAGGATCGATGCAAAGATGAACGCATTCGTTCATTAGATTCTCATCTATCGATGATTATTTGCGCGCTATCAGAACTCGTTCCTTGAGCTAGAGCTTTATGATCTCACTCGAATCCACCGATAGATCTCTCTTTGCGGTCGCTTCTACACATTGCTACACATCCGCGAGACGCATCCCGCGCACAGTATCCAGAAGGTGATTCAGCGAATAGCCGACGAGTTTCGGAGAGAGGAGCACGCCGTAGTCGGCGGCTTGTAAGTCTTACGGGGCCTTAAGGGCCGTTTCTCGCGCATTGTTTCAGACCCCCGCAGGGCCGTAGCCTCGCGAGTCATCCGGGAGAATTAGTTCGTCCACGGGGGGTTCCTTGTTACGAAGGAGGCGCCCTCCTCCTCCTTCTCCTCCGCCATCTCCTTCCTCTCTCTACGCACAACCGGGAGAGGAATCTCGATGTGTGCGACACGTGAGAAACTCATATGTGGCCCCGTTCGAACGTCGGATCGATGATCATGAATACTTTTCGAATACTATCCGAATACTGAGACAGTCATCTGTGTCGGGACACCGTGTCACTTTGTTCTTGATATTCTGTACTTTATTTTATTACATTACATTTTTTATAACATACATAACATTGCTAATTAAATTATTTAATTCTTAATGCCGTTTAGTTTGATCAAACATTATTTAAAAATGTACAAACTTTTTTTATATATTGAATATTATTTCTGTTATAGATAATTTGCCCAAAAATTCCAAAATATTCAGTACTTTATTGAAACACACAAGTAAGTTATAAGAATCTTTGTAACTTAAATTAATTGTCGCTCTTTTTCAATGCTTTGTCATGTTGTGTCGATAATGAAAAGTCGCGAGACTGCTTATGTGAAGAGAGAGACACGCGACTGCTTTTTTTTTACGAAGTCAAGTTATGCACCGTTTCGTTTTGCTTCTCACGATTGAGGAGGTACGATCTCCTGGGTAGCAGTTTGGACGACGGTGACGTTTTTATTTCGTGAGAGACATATCGGGAAGTGTGTACTCTGTGAGAACGGAATCTACATCGCAGGACTTTGCATTGTCTAAATTTATCTTAGAAAAATTTATCTAAGAGAAGAGAGAAGTTCTGAACATATATCAACTGCTTGAATTATACGCCAATAAATCTTTTGACGGTCACGCGAGAATGTAGACGAATCCTCTCGTGATTCGTACGAAATACTATCTAAAGTTTCAAATTTATGTTAAAATCACAATGTTTAATGTCAAATGTAACTATTTTTTCTAACAAACTTTTCAAACAAATGATTGATTAAATAAATAAATTTTAGACATAGCTAGTCGAATTCAGAATGTAAAAAATAAAAAGTTATGAATACAGTTCGATAATGTCGTCATTGTAATATGAATTAATTTCATGACTATATATCGATTTAGAAATGCAATATAAAACATTTTTAAAATAATAGAAGATTTAAACGTATAAAATATGTTAAAATATAAAAACATATTAATTTTATTTTTAATAATTTAATATTAAAAAAAAAATATATATAAATATTTTTAATATTTAAGTCCCGTTGACTGATACTTTTTTACTGAAGCTACCATGAAGAGGAAAAATATAAGTGCCTAATGCCAACAATAAAATAATCTCATCGGAAGAAAGTTTATATATCTAAACCCGAAAGTGTTTCTGATCCGCGTAGACTTCGATTTCGACGAATCTCGCGTGGTGTAACCATTGCTTTGTCGAGCTAAGCTGTAATTTGACCGTTTAGGCGTCATCTCCCGCGGGGTGAAACGAGATTCGACATATTTCAAAGTCATTCTTGTAAGAATGCTCGTATAAACGAGTCACACGTCACTGTTATGTAATTCGGAATACCGACAAGCTGCCTTGAGATCGCTACTCGTGAGTCTTTATGCATGTAGTTTTGTGGACCTTGAAGTGGACCGTGAAGCCAAAAGCCACGGCGATTTAATACTACCTACGCGCAAATGGGGGACGCGATCTCGTCCGCGAAGTATCACGCTGTCTTTAATGTGGTGCATAGGTAATAAGCTGCTCTTCGTTTAATTTTGCACAAAAAACCGTTTTCAACGCACATTATTTTTGTGCTACATCTCGTGAATAATTTATTCTCTTGTCACGCGCGGAGCGTCATATTTTACGTGAACTTCTCGACCTTGGGTTTGGCTGGTAGAATTACGTTTGTTTAGCGCAGAAAAGACTGTGTCGGGATCAAGGAAGGACAGGGAAATCGGGTAACTAATTCCTCTGACATTCGTTTCGCCGCCTCGGTGAGAGGACACAAAGATGCGCGCGTACATACATGTACAACGTGTTGTAATTACGATTGAAAACCGCATTTGGAAGGCCATGCGAGGCGTGAACGACACGGATGGGGCGTTGATTTGACGACACTCCCATCGTGCCGTGCTCGAGAAAAGCCAGGGCGCACGCATGCATAATGCATCGCGTGCCGGTGTTTATGCATTGTGTTCCGCGAGATCTCGCGCTGTCGTCTAACCGATCGCTGCGTCGGGAGTTGGAAGGACGCACCGCAAAGGACGAGCGAATCTTTTTTATCCCTTTCTCACATCACATGCATAGCTACATTATGTCTAGCTAAAGGTTATCCAACTTGCAAGTTCTTTTATCTAACACTCGTGATCTCATTATGTTCGACTGTTAATGTCGATTTGACGTAATCCTTTTACGATCTTGAAAGGAATTAGATTGGAACTGCGTAAGACTCAACGTACATATCTTGAATAGTACTCGTGTACCCGGTAATGAAGTTTCTTTACATATGTCCACGTTAAAAAATAATAATAGAAATTGTTTCGGGATTTCTCGCATCGATATTTTGAGTCTCCGCTATCTCACGAGTGAGATTTCCATCCTTCGACGCGCGCAAGTTCGTCCGAGTGATCGATCACTCTCCTTAGATTCTGATCCTCCCAGAATTTCTTTTCTTCGAACTTTGGCGCGTCTCGGGACAGTTAAAAGTTTTCGAGGACGAATATGTACGAAAGGGACAATTAGGTACGCGCAGTTTGTTGCTACGGGCACCCGTTCGAGAATGCTCGCTCTCGACATTACTGTGAGACTGCAACGAAGCCGTGACAGTGGCTTAATATCAAACTACCTCTCTTTCTTTCACGAGCGTATTCCCGTATATAACACCTTCCTCCACCGACCGATCCATCACTGTACTCCTTGGCAGCGACAACACGGTAGGTAAGGTGCTCAATCGTGTCGGAATCGAAATATGTCATTTCGGCTACCGGTGCCATCATTATACAGCATCGAATTCACCGAGACATCCTGAACTAAATCCCGCTAAGAAAAATTGTCGGTGAAACGTGGACAAGACGGGAAGTCGTAATTTATAATATACAACTGATTAATTATGCGGTCAGGGTGGATAATTATACGTATTATTACTACACGGAATGCACATAAATTTCGTGCAAATACGGCAGATATTAATCTTAGCGAACTTAAACTTTTTTTTATACATAGAAGAAATCATATTTGGTTTTACGTTATATAGCTACATATATATGTTATGTCTAATGTAAATACATATGATTAATCTATCACTAACAATATATATATATATATATATATATATATATATATATATAATATATATATATATAAAACAATGTAAGTGTCTTCTTCTTGCCAGTGATAGGAAATACCAAGAAAGGAGTGATTAAATGACGTCAAACTGGCATAGTTGATATAAAAATTGAAGTTTAATTACGACGTTTCGACCATTAGATTTAGGTCCTTTTCAAGTAAATAAGATATTCCGTTCCGTAGTCAAAGGTACAAAGTTCAAAAAAACGTTGAATTACATTATTTGATTTAAAATGAGAATATAAAAATAAGTAGGTGAAATATATAAAGAGCGTCTGTTGTTGGTGACGGCTACATACGGACAATTGTGTATGTAGCCGTCACCAACAACAGACGCTCTTTATATATTTCACCTACTTATTTTTATATTCTCATTTTAAATCAAATAATGTAATTCAACGTTTTTTGAACTTTGTACCTTTGACTACGGAACGGAATATCTTATTTACTTGAAAAGGACCTAAATCTAATGGTCGAAACGTCGTAATTAAACTTCAATTTTTATATCAACTATGCCAGTTTGACGTCATTTAATCACTCCTTTCTTGATATATATATATGTTAATTTGTTAGTGACAGATTTAAAAAATAAAGAAAACACACTCACACCCAATCGTGGTTATTAATCATAAATATATATATTTTTGTTATATTGAGGCATATACTTAACAAATTAATCAATATTCCGATGTTAATTAGGTGTGAGTGGATTGGAAAATAAGAATAATGATTATCTTTCGCGGTCTATACTGAAATATGAATGATATTCATCTTTCGGCATGTTCTCTTGTCAACGATCACTGGTATCAAAGGCATGTTGAAAAGGCAAACGACTTAGGAAACAACTCGCGGCAGGTATTCGAGGAACGTCTTGCGCCTCTCTTTGGTTTGACTCGTTGCTATTGCTTTATCGATAGAATGTAAGCAATCGGAGCAATCAATCGGTGTGGTAGCGATGGTGGACGCTGTGCTCACCCACCAGAACATCCCTACCGGCTACCGGCTCCTTCCTACGGTCGACACGCCATCTTTTCTTCGGGGTTTCTCTCTCTCTCTCTCTCTCTCGTTGAAGCCCGGACTCAATCTGATATCTCGAACCGCCTCCATCGACTCTGTATCACTCTCTTTCTCTTGTTTCGTCTCTTCCCGCTCATGCCCTTTGTCCATTTCTCTTGTCCCACTATGGCCCACTCGTACGTTCCGTTCGAGTTATTCCGGGGTCAAACTCCAGCAAGAGTCACGCGATAATCTTCAAGACATTGAAACCGATTTGGAAATCATCATCCGTCGCGGCAGAAACGAACGAGCACGCTCGAAGTCTTCGAAACGATATTAAATTTATAATCTTGGAATTACATTATTGTTTTTCTGCAATGAGTCATTTGTGAAATTTTAAAGAAAATTTTGATAGTACAATAACCTTGAAGTAAAATATTGAAATAAAATATATAAATTCAATTTACAAGAAGTTGTTCAATTTGAATATAACTATTCTAATATTTGAAGAAAACTTTTTATTTTACACATTTTTTTTTGTTCTTATTTTTTCAACGCGTCGGAAGTGGAAAGTCTCAGGATATTCAGACGACCCTTCACTGAGGGGCAGACGGGGGAAGGGACGCGCCAAAAAGTGGAATTTTCTCGAGACGTATCGAAGCCCGAAGAGTTCGGGTTCTGATCCTTCGTGCCATCCATCGTTCGAGTGTCCGCTCGGCTCGTTAGCGATTCCGCATGAGTTGTCCTCGTTGGCCGATCTCTTGTCTTTTTTAGTGGCAGTGGTCCTCGACAGTGAGCCTGGCTGGCCCTCTCCTGGACTCCTCGGACGATCACTCGTGACACGGGACCACCCCATGAACCCGACAGGTATCCCCGTCTTTCACATGACCCATCACGTTCCCGTACCGTTTCCCGTAGGTTACAGCCGCATTCTCCTGCAGGCGCTAACCGCACATAATTTTTCGTTCGAATGTGGGAAAAGATACTCGACGCGACATAGCCCGTCGTAAATCAGCAACGTACCGGGAATTCGGGGCGATGTGTTTGTTATATACATCTATTCGCTCTCTCTTTCGCATAAGGAAATGAAATAAAAATTACTTGAAATAAAAATTATATGGTTTCAGCATGTCTATAAATTATCATGATATAAAGTTAACTAGTAGACACTTTGTGATAAAAATGTCTAGTTTTTGAGAAATTTATGTTACTCGGAGCTAAATTCAATGTCGCAAAAGGTGTTAGTTTTTGCGGGACGTAGTTATAAGGAAATAGTTAAATAAGGAGTTTTATAGCAAACAAAGAGTCACAAGTCACAAAGTCCGTTGACGATACTTTAGCACAGATTTTTTTGCGTTTAATATTTTTCAAATTATATTTAACTTACTCTCTTTAATCACAAACTGTGATGCGGATAGTGGATTCCCAGTTCGTATAATTCGCAACCAATCAGTCATCGGTTATCGCGATGTTAATCGTTTACACGCGTTAATAACCTGAAGACCCTTATCTCTCGACGATGCTTCCAGAAAGTTCGATTTCCCATATTTTCTCGCGGACCAGCGACTCCGCAGCTCGCTGGAAATAACAACAAAATAAATTTGATTTCGTCCCGGCGGCGCGGTAGTACGTTACACGTGTTGGATCCGCCCGATACCATCTTCGCTCGGTATCGATTTCACAAAAGGTCCTTCCTTTCCTCGCTCTCTCGTATCCCCCGAGATTCTCGTCCTTTCCTTCCTGTCGAGGAACCACCGAATTACCGACCTCTCCCTCGATAACGAATTTGTGGCCCTCGCTGAATATCGAAACGCAGTAGAAGCAGATCGTGCAGGATACTTTATTTGTCGCAGACAAACGCAGCTGCATGAAATTTAAATGCAGCTATTATTCTTACAATCGTCGTATTGACGTTATATTATATAATAAAAGATATTAGAAAATTTAATTGAAAATTTTAAAGATGCTTGAAAGGCGAAGTATCATAAAAATTGTGATGAGAATCTTTTGAATATTTATCAGAGAATGTTATTTTATGATATTTGACGACTATAAATCATTAAGATTATTAAATTCTCTTCCGAAAAGGTATGGAATATTTATTTAAATATCTGAATAGTACTTAAATGAACTCACAAACTGTCAATATTGAAGGCAACACTATAGGTTGTAATAATAAGAATCAACCTGATGATTGTTGGCACCAACGGTAGTTTCATGGTAGTTCGCGACCTCGAAAAAAAGGAGCAACCCTTGCTGGAACGCATGTTTCGCGGTTGTTCGACCATTTGCTCGCATCCCGTGTGGTCCGTCGATGTCCCCATTGTTTCTGGACCTGGCCGGCCGTATTTAAATTCGCTCGTTTCGAATTGGGTGCCTCCCCCAACCCGGGGGTACATTGGCGGGTACGGGCGAGGGAGGGGAAGGAACACGGAGCGGTCCTCCGCATTATGAGGAAGGGATTCGAGCGTGTTGTCTCGAGGTGGAGACGAAGAAGCGGTAGTGTGTGCACGGTGTAATACCAGCGTATAGAGCGAGGAGAGAAAAGGGAAAAGGAGCAGGAAGGGACGAGAAAGAGGGAAAAAGACGAAGAGAGGGAGACAACGACTGGAATAAAATATTCACAGCCGTAGCCGGAGCGAGGCCTTAATTGCGATCAGACGCGATCTCGGATTCCAACGGCCGGTGGGCCTACGAACCGAAGCTAAGTCCCCCGATCTTCTCTTCTTCTCATCCTCTCGTCCTTCCTTCCTAAGATCTCGCCCTCCACCCACCTTTGGTTTCTTCTCCTCCAGCTTCGTCCTCCAACTTCGCCCTCCCAACCTCGTCGTCGCTCCTCGAGCCACCGCCGTGTCCCAACTCCTGTTTATCCTGTTACAATGAGATGTATCGACCTGTTCCTACCGTCTACGAGCCGCGACCACGTCCAGGAGGATTATTTAATTAGCTAGTCGATAGATTGAAGCCACTTCGAGGTTTCAGCGACGGAGAAGCCGCGTTGATAACATTCGCGTTGCCTTCGGCGACAAATAAAAAAAATTCACACGTTTCTTCCATAATATTTTCACGAATGACTATGATTTAAGTGATGACAATACGTTTATAATTGTTTATCACAATATACAGACGCATGATAAATCTGCTTAACTTAAAATTTTCCTGCATAAGCTTTTGTGAAAAATTTTAAGAAATTTTCCAATGTCAAGTGCACCGGAAATATTGCGTGATTGCAACATCATCAATTTCACCAGAAAAACGATCGTGAGAATGCAATTTGCGGTTACGAATGATCATATTGCATGCTGTTGACATTAATGCGACGTACAACGGCACATGCCCTAGTCCATAAAGTCCGGACTTGCATAGTCGCTGTGGTATATTACTTTTTGCGGTACGATATTGTCAACATTCGGAAACCGATAGAATCTGCGCTGGGTCTAGTCATGGGGAAAAAGAATCACATTGCACATAGTTGCATAACGTTTCCTAGTGTCAGCTTTATTGGATACCCTGAAAACGTACAAGTTCGCAGCAAACGTACAAGAGCAAGCTTGTCTTGCCCGCAACATTTCCTGGTTGCTCGTTTCGTATCGTGCAATACGAATCTTTCGTGTTCATATTTCCACAATTTGAATAATGCATCGAGTTGTTATTTGTTATTGTCCTTAAGTATCGTAGAACGAGTTGAACAGACGATGAATTTTAAGAGTTTATTTGTCGTAGTCGAAGTAGAACTGGAGCAAGAGAAAGAACAAGCGAGATACTGTGTCATCAATTGTATGAGCAATTATAAGTACTCAAATATTTTAATTATGTGATAATACACATCTTAAAAAAACATTTTGATAACTATAAGATAGATCAGAAGATAGATCAGTATCTTTAATTTGCTTAATTAGCTCTGTATATCTTGTTATACTCTATCTTTATTCCTTTGTCCTAATTTAATACTCTGCAAGTACTTCGCTAAGTCTTTCAGCACTTTACTAAGGATAAGAATTCTCGCTTCCATTCGGCAAATCTAAGATGCTCTAAAAATATATAGCGATCGAAATGGTCGTACTTGATCAATTATTAACGCAATTATCATTTGATTTGAAAAGAATTACAATACGTTTCCACATGATTTCCGGAAATTTCCGAGGCGGTTCTCCTCGGCCGTCACGAGATCATCGTAGATGCTCCTGACGTCTTCTCTCTCTCTCTCTCTCTCTTTCTCTCTCGTAACTTACCGCGATACGTTGCGTCGCGCATTAATCAACCAGCGCCGGCGGTTACACAAATTGGCCGTGTGGGTAGAGGCCGGCCTCTCGAGTCTACACTTCGCGAAGTTAACCCGCACAAAATCTCTTCCGCATTACTGACGTACGCGCGTTCGCCGCCCCCGGAGGGAGCTCGCGGATCCTGGGAATCCGGAATTTTTTTTTCCTTTCCGTCCGCCCTCTCCGCTTTCTCTCTATTCGCCTCCTCGAGTCGGCGGATGTGAACGCGACGATAAGGCCCAGCGTACGTGCGTGACTCTCCCGTACCCCGTACCCCCCTATCCTCGTCTTCTCCGCTATGTATGTACCCTCGACCCGGGACCGCACATTGTTCCGCGCGATCTCCTGCGTACTCACACACGACGTATATTACATTGTTCCGCGGTCGGGAATTCGTCGCGAGATCCGACAGTGCTCGTCATGATCGTAGTCGGTACGGTCGGTTTTCTCCTTGCTCTTATCTCGCGATCATATTTCGCCGTCATATTTGGAAACGTAATCCCGAAGGAATGATATTTTGAATTTGTAGTAACGTAGGGCGTATCTCTTAGCTAAAATCTGACCTGAATTCAGAACCCGAAATTGCTCTTTAAATTTTACCTTTGTAATGAAACTGATATGATTTTGATATTGAGGCGGTTGTAAGGCATCGTTAGTAAGGTAATCTGTTTCACCTGAGTCACGAATTACCGTTATTTAATAGTCATTGAGAGCGCTCGTTTGAATTCGACAGCGATATCCGAGTTCAGCATTCCTCTTATCTTAACCGAGATTAAGTTTTTTGCTTGAAAATCATTCAATGCAACTCTCGAGCAAGCATTTCGAGCTCTTACGAATGACAAAAAAATTTTACTCGAACATAAATAAAGTAGAATGCTTCTACGTTTTATATCATTGTTATATTTAAAAAATTAACTCTATTTATTAATTCATCTATTAATTCTAATTTGTTGAATGTGAAGTAAAAATGTATTTTTTTGAATTGTTAAAATAATAAATAAATTTCTGAATTAGCAATGTAATACATGAAAATATCGGCGACAACATTTAACCTGAAGATTTATCAGCATGCTGATTTTATTCATGCTAGTGTTGATACTTTTTCACACTAATTTACATCTCTATTCCGCATTTCATTAAAGTGCGATGAGTCGTACTTGTAGACATTTCGTGCACAACAAAATTCCGATGACGTAATTCACGTGATTTGTCATATAAAACGGGAAGAGGAGCACCAGGCAAACCGTTAAGCGGAGGATGTTTTATGTTTGTCGACTTCACCTCACGAGGGCAAGTTCAGAGACGAGATTTCTTAAAAGTGAGAGAAACCAGCTTGCTTTACCTGAAGTTGCTTGAAGTTTTGAGAAAAGGAAGATTGATAAAAATATAAAAATATAAAATACTTCTTTTTACATATACCAAACATACTAGAAAGAGAAAAAGCATATAAAGAGGAAAAATAAAAAGCTTCATTAAAATTGCTATTAGATTATTTTTATTCAGAAATATTACGTAATTAATGTAGCGCAAGTTGAAAATATACTTATAAAATAAAATAAAGGCTGTTGACGATTGTCGAGTAACATTGTAAATATTCTTAGGATGATTACGTGATTATTCTTGGTCACTTTAGACTGTGACAGTCCCATGCTTCGTAAATTTTGTCGGCGCGTGCTTCTACTTCTTCGTTTTTTACAATTTTTTTTGAGGCGAAGTACGAAGCGAAAGTCCGTACGTCAAGACAGTTACAATCGATGCGCACGATGATTCATCCGCTTTGAGTCAGCTGTCGTACGTTGACCCATTTGTCTCGATGAGACGTATTCACAAGGAAGAAGCGCCGATCAGGTTGACAACGTCTCACCGGTATCCTCGATAGTTACCTTTGCGATAGTTACCTCTGGTTTGTCTGTAATTTTACCAATGAGAAACTCACCCCGAAGTAACCACTTGTATGTAGTCTACGATTCTTTTATTCTTTCCAAACATAGATAAATAATTACAGCGAAAATGTGTACGTCAGAATGTATATTAGATTTTTATTAGTGATTAATAGAAAATATTAATTTGATAGAGTTAAAAATATTTTTAGATCACTAAAGTACAAACATAAAAAACATAAAGAACAAATTGACAAGTATGGATAAATAATTAAAAAAAAAGTAATGACTTAAAAAAATAAATGTTGTAGCCCGAATGTGTATTGGATATTGCAACTAACGGAGGGTTAACTTTGACGTCACTCGACGAGACTCGTCAACTAGAAAATGTATCCGAAGACTCCCATTATGTTTTTCGACCTGCATTTCTAACGTTTTATATTTCAAAGGGGAGATCCGAATGGCAGGATTCAGACGGAATGTTATGGAGTTGTATCCTGTTACACGCGAGATGCTGGGAGATTTCGACTAATTTACGTTCGTCCAGGTGTAGTCATAGTGATTATCGTTATCCGACACTATCTGCCGTGAAACTTAACGCATTAACTTTTTAGAAACTGTTGGTCGGTTTTTATGCAAAACGATTAAGCCAGGCCGATAAAATGCACAAGACAAAGTTTCGAAATACATTTCCGAACATGAGTTTCTGAACTTCCGCTTTTTGTTTGTGACAAAGAAAAATTTATGAGAAGTATAATTGAAATATAATCTTTTCTAATTTTACGAGACAAATTTACGAGGTAAATACCTCACAAATTTGCAAGAGTTTTGGAAAGTGTCATGTGCACTTCGTTAAAGTTTGACGATTACCTTGAGAGTCGTATCTTTTTCTTCTTCTCCGTTTATTTTTCTCGGATCCCGTTCCACGGATGAGACTGCTGCAATCGCGGACACACTTCGGAATGAGAGATATGCATGACGAGTAGAAGCGCTGAAGCGTCATAGGTACCACGAAGAGAGGGACCACGCCGATAAGAATCTCTCGTTTTCGCAGTGTGACCAGAATTACATTATTTTTGCTGTGAAATAATGCGCGCGAGGTCCTGGGATAGTGTCATCTATACGGTCTGTTATACATTTCAATAAGACTCAAGCAATTATACGAGCGTGGATTTTCGTAACGGGCTCAACCCGGTGACCGACGACGACTGTCTTTAGGGATGTGGAAGCTGGCCATTGTTTTACGTCATAAAAACACTCGAACGACAGAGAATGAACTTATAATATATTTCTGTGTCGAAATAACTCTCGGGTAATTATACATTTTGTGTGAACGCCAAGATATGTGTTTATCACGCATGTTAAAATTCTCCTGTTATCTTCTGGATGGGATAATATATTAAGAATGTCTCTTCTATCAAATAAATTAGTCGGACAGGTAGATGGATATCTTCCCCTACTCAATATGATTAATATTTGTCACAAACTTACAATCAGCGCGAATTATTTATATTAGCAATTATTTTTCGTCAAATTCCGCTGCTCTTTTGGAAGATTGATTAAAATTTCACGAATATCCTCGTTATTTACTCCTCTAACAAAGATAAATGGTACATTTAATTTCGACATTTCTATCTTTAAATAAACGAGCTTGTCGACCGTTATCGCAACTTGTACAGATCGTAGTTAATAATCGAGGGCATATAGGAACGCGCGCATTGCGTATGGGCTCCGCAAAACCCTAATTATCAGACAGTTGGCGTGTTGTTTCCGCGTTTGGATAGACGATAAAAAAAAGTCGGGCGCATATGAATTTCAATTCGTGATTGATCACGATCGATGCCGCACGAAGTCTGTCTAGCCACAATGCGAGCTTTTCCTTTTTTTTTTTATTAGAGAGAAACGGCGCGCCTTTGTGGCGGCCATTTGTTCCGACTCGTCGGATCGAAATCAGTGACTTGTCCTGCATCCATGATAATGCGACCGTCCGTAATAATAGAGTCGGGTGCATGCACGCACGATAGAAAATGACACACAGTGCGAAAAGCTTTAACTAATGGAAATAAAAAAAAACTTTCTTCGAGAATCCACCTTATTCCAAATGGATTCCATTGAAAGAGTGAAGTGAAAAGAGCACAAATAACAAATAAGGATCTAATAACAGATTCAATAGACGATAATAATTTTATATAATGTACGAAGCGCGAACCGAGCATACTACATGCCATCGGAAACACGGCGAGATCGATCGGCGTTAACGAACTCGTTCGTATCGAGACAGCAGATCGTTTTATATTGCGAGATAAGAGTGAGTTCACGCGCTGCGTGGCTAACTATGACGCGTATCCCATAAAGTAAAATGAAGTGTATAAGGTATATAGATGAGGACGGACGAGGGAGTAAGGGTGGTCAGTACCGTGCCGTTGAATAAAAAAATAACCCCATTAATTCGTCGGCTTATGTCTCGCAGTCACACGTTCTCACAGCGAGAACGTCACGCGACGCGTGTCACCTTCGCGTACGTGTTACTCCTTTTATGTTTCCTGACAAAAATTCGAGAATCATGCTACGTGGACGTCGCAACGATCGAACGAGCATTCACGGAAGGTGGTCGCGTTCGATAAGCCTTTAGGAATAATTTTAGGAATTTACCATGAGTTCGAAAATTGAACATTCGTGGTATGATTAAAAATCTTGGTAAAAAAAATTCAAAACAAATGTAAAAAAATGCATTTTTTTCAAATGCTGCAGAAGAACTAAGAATATATATATTTAAAAAATTTTGTAACGTGTTGCTTTTACTCCTGTTATGTCTAAAGAAATACTTAGCTATTTTATATCAAATTATTTGTTGTAAGCTTCTCTCTGTCGTTCATTATTTTTATATATAGTTTTATATATATATGGATTTCTTCTGTCTTTCTAAATTTAACAAATAAATGTTACATTTGAATCTTTAATAATTGTTTATAAAAAGATTCGTTTGTCAGCTTTGATTTAAATGTTAATTTTTTTAAATATTATCTATTAATTTAAAAAATATAATTTAAAAATACATTTTCGGAAATATAAGGATTCTTTAAGGAAATATATCACTGTATGAACAAGATTTTTTTTTTTATTTCAATGGATATAAAAAAGTGAATATCTTGGCCATGCGCAGAAATGTGATCTCTTGTATTTTATCGAAAGTGAAGTATCGTAATTGTCTTGTCGAAAAAAGAAGACAAAATAAGAGATACCACCCACGATTTAGTCAGAACTGACAGCCGATTCTATCGTAGATTCGAGGATATCAGAGGCGATACTGTGAAGAATCGTCGGCGGCCAGTGACATAATGCATATGCAGCGCGATGCATACTGATGGCACGCACTCGATGCATCGCACGCCGCATTTCCGAAAAACGCGAGTCCTTGTAACCGTATTCCTTCGCCACCTTCCTTCGTCATCCTATGACAATGTCTACGTGACTTGCTTTGGCTATGGATCGCCATGCGGTTGTTTGATCTCCCGTATGACGATCGTGTCGTAAGTTTTCACACAAATCGTCGAATTTCAAGCGCCCGCCGTCCGTATATACGGATGCGACGCGACACGAGACGCCGCGTGGGAGATGATTTCCTTGGAATTATGCTAATTGCATTCCGCCGAAACACGTGCTTCGCGACACCGGCTCACACAGCACGCCGTGTCGATGCGACACTTGAGCATGCAGAATTTTTGTCGCGATGTTATCGGGTTTGCGCGCGATTCCGTAAAAAGAATCGATAGGCCGATATAGAGTCACATCGGAAGTCGATTAGCGAAACAAGATAATTCCGTTTAAAAGTATCATGCGTTCTCGATGCGTTGATTTTGATCATTGATTGTGGCTTACGCACATTCGTGATAATATCCGCCTGTATATTCAACAAATTATATCACGTCTATTGCAATAGACATTTTCTTATATGCAAACATACAGTTTTCAGCGGTACTCAGCTGTCTCAGTTCGTGAACTGTATATTAAAAGATATGATCTCGTTTGACACTCTACGCACTACGAATATTCCTAGAAGATATTAAAATAATACATAAAATATTAAACTGATTTAGAGATCTCGAAACCAGTTTACTCAAAAATTTCCGGACAATTTCCTATCGCGCCCGTAATCTTGTACAAAGTTTCTAAAAGAGAGCTCATATTTTTTTTTACAAATATATAGTTTAAGAGACTGTTATAAAATATCACAACAACATCGACTTAGCGTTAACATGCGAGAGACACCTTCAATCGATCGAAATTATATTTCGATTGATGTATTTTGCAGCTTACGAGCATCAGCTTGACAACTACGTGACACGGTTCTTCGTTGTCCACGTTGTGGTATCGAGTACAAAGTAGCATGATAATACGGAATAAAATGCAGCGGGCGGCGACATTTTCATGCGCGCGTCCATCCCGGCGAGGCGCGAAGACGTTACTCAAAATGTACAGCCATTAACCGTTTGGCATCCTACGGAAACTGCAGTCCCTGAATTAACAAGTACTCCAATGTGCGCTCGTCCATCACGCGAGGTGTCACATCGTTTCAAAGAATCGTTTCCCTCGATCTCGGAAGCTATTCACGAAGCGACCGTATATTCGGGGAGGCACGTCGTCGCCGGCTGCGATTAACATTTTAAATATGCAACGAAAGTGTTCGGTTCCCCGCCGAAAACATTCCCACATTAGCACAAACTACCGCATGCTTGTCGTCATCCTTATTAACTTTGGAAGCAACAAGATATTTCTCATTGCGAACACAATAAATATAAACATACAATCATTTAAAGTACTTAATATGTTTAATTATTATATATCAGTGTTAAATTTTAATTTCTTTTTGTCCAAAGCGTGTAAAAATGATATACCGTATCTGATAGATAATTAAATTATCATATTCATTTATATACATATACATTTTTAAAGAAGATAGGTTTAGAGACTAAGTTTAAACATTTTTTTGTCGGATATTTATTTTAATCTATTTTTATTATTTATTAGTTAAGAACATGTAACAAACGTGTAGTTGAACGTACGCACAAAATTTTACGAGCTGTAATTTCCTAGTCTTAAATTGTTTTTTTTTTTTTTTAAATTAAGAACAACATATTCGCCATCTACCGTTGCGATACGGGTTATAAATTTTACATTATTTTGTTCAGCATAGACATAGATTTGCGAATTTAATTGCTGGCGGTTTGACATTCGGGCGATTATCATAAAGTGATCGGATTCGCGATCCGGCTGCGAGTTGGAGTGTCATTAGTGGTCTCTCGGCGTATTTACATACAAAAATTATCCGAGCGTTATTAACGAGTGACAAGAGAGCGTGCACATGATTATCGCTACCAAAGTTTGCAAGTGCGAACCGTGAAAAATTCAGAGCGCCGATTTGCGAACGAGGTTGCGATCGGTCGCCACGGTGGAAAAGTAAAATAATTAAGATCTCCGCGATAAATATCGGTATTTATTCGATTGGACGAAAACGCCGACATGCACGCGCGAACCAGTCGCATTGCGCAAGTCGTTGCGGATAGCAAGTTGTGTTTTGCGAGTGTACGACCCGTCATATCGGACAACGTGGTGCGATAATCGAGCGACCCGAGCTCGTTAACGAGTCATTAACTCAACAACAAACTCCGCCGGCGTTAACTAAATTATACGATGACAAAAAGGGAAAGAAGCGAATTTGTCGACGTAAATTAGTATCCGCGCGTAAATCTCTGGATAAAAGTTCGAGAGTAAGAACCTTATCTGGCAATCCTGACGTATTCGCCTGCAGAAAACGGCGCGTATCGCTATTGGAGATTAGTCCTTGAATATTAATAATATCGCCGAGTCCATAGATACACGAGAAACATGATCTATCCTTTCAGAATAGATTTTTTTAATTTAAAAACAAAGTTTGTTGAACATTCAAAATAGATAAGTCGGATAGGTAATACGTTAAAACAAAATAAAATGTATAAAAAAACAAATTCAATAAAATAAATACGGCTTACAAAGCCTTCATCAATAAACACACGCATAAACTGAAAAAAATATATACATGATGTAGATATCAATACAAAGCACAGATGATTATAATGTAGCTCAGATATAATACCACACAGTTGTCAATGATGGGAAAAACTATAGAACCAAATTTATCGTTGCTTTTAGAAAGCAAAGAGGCCAATGCACGTCCTTACTCTAACAATGCTCAAT
Source organism: Crematogaster levior (assembly GCA_901521435.1). Taxonomy (NCBI): domain Eukaryota; kingdom Metazoa; phylum Arthropoda; class Insecta; order Hymenoptera; family Formicidae; genus Crematogaster; species Crematogaster levior. The sequence goes on from CABEGB010000729.1 coordinate 97,786, forward strand.
GCGTAATGACTTGAACTTGAACACAATATCCTCTGCGAAAGACTGATAACAAATTAAGAGAAGTAAACAATACGGATATAAATAAAAAAAGAGTGATAAATAACGAGTGTAATGTGAGTTAACAAGTTTCATTAAAATCTCTATAGTATAAGCCCCATTCAGCGGCTCTGAATCTGTGTGGGAATTAATTCCATGTTTTCTTCATTAATGTGTATCATTTCTGATACCATTCTTTTTTGATAATTGTATTCAATGTCTGAAATTTTGACGTTTTTCCATTTTTTTTATTTATTTAATTATTGTACACACGTTTGATATCTCGTCTCTGTACATCTCTGCTTTACTTCATCATATCTATACATGCAACTTCTGCTTTACTTCAAACAAGTATGAAATTATACAATTAACAAACGCGGCCTATCGTTGTAGTGAGACAAGTCAAAATGGAATTGCTGTACTTTAATTACGATGGAGAATTTATGAATTCGAGGAACGTTAATAGACACGTGTGGATCGAGTCGCGAAATGAGTTCCACAGAGAACGTGCTAGTGGTTCTTCGATGTACGTTCCCGCGTAGACAAAAAAAGAACGAAGGAAAAAGGGGGTGGCACGGGGTGCAGAATCGATAATGGACTGTCACGGGTGCGTGCTCGTTAGGCTCTCCTTCGCGTTTCTTTGCAATCCGGCGCGATAAGAGCAAAGAGGTGTGCGAACGTCCGAGGCGTCGGGTGTGTGTCCGTGCCAGACGAGGACGGCAGGAGCGAGGGGGGGTGAGACGGGAGAGGGACGGAGGGCACGTTCGAGTTGTCCTCTCTCATCCTCTCTTTCTCTCTGTTTTTCAAAAGAGAGAGAGAAAGAGAGCACGCGACGGACAGACGGGACAGGAGCGAGACGAAGGCGAAGCGCGCGTCCGCACGAATGAAGAAGAGGATTCGCGAATAAAACAAAAGCGCCGAGCGACGTCGAGGTTCGCGCGCACATCGCCGTCGCCCGGATGAACGAACGGATGAGCGAGCGAGCGCACGAAGGAAGACACATACGTACATCCAACGTGCATACGTACGCGCGCGTAACCCACACACCGCCGGCGTGACACCGCGAAACGTAGGAGAAGGTTGCGTAAAAGGGTTCTCGCGCGCGCGGAGGGAAACACACACGCGACTCCGAGCGATGCGAGAGGAGGTGCTGGGCCGACACGCGATGTAGCGTGTACGTGGCACAACGTGCACCCATTGGTCGACCGATGGTCGGGGCGTCCATGGTAGAGAGTCTCCGATTGGTCCCCGGGTCGGTTAACAAGGCTCCGCTTCGCCACAGACGAAATAATAAACCGCCGCCGTGCTCGCGCGAACCGTCAGGTATGTTTATTTCTCTCTAATCCTCTTTCTTTCCTTCGCTCTTTCGTCGTTTCTCTCTCTTTCTCTCTGCCCGTAGTTCCGTCTTTTTCTCCCGGCTTCGCGGTGCTGTCCTTTTTTCGCGCTATTTTTATTCTCTCTTTCCTCTCTTCAGCTGCTAATGATAAAATACATCATTGAGTTATCCTCGGATTTGCGTGAATTTAATAAGTATTGCCAGTGAAGACGTTGCAGGGAACATATGTGTAGTAGTATGCGTGTATCGTTATTAAAAATATATTGTATAATGAGCAGGAGATAAAGAGAGATCGTGAGATATTTCAAGATTCTTTCTGAAGGAAATTTCTCTCGCATGGATTCATCAGGATAATCATGTCACTTATTTTTCTTTTTACGAATTTTGTAATAAATGTATGAACATATGGATCTGTTGATTAAATATAGAGTAGTCTCTCTGCAGGGTTGAGCAACTTCTACAACACGAGAGAAATCGAACTTTCAATTCAACAGGAATTTCATTTCGGGAAGGATCAACTGGAACGATGTCCGCATGTAAGAATGCCGCGTGTACGAGCGCTCGAATGTATTTTCGGGCAAGATTCCAAATGAGTTTTCCCGACACCCACTTATACGCGGAACTGGTTCTTGTCTACTCACTAAATCGCGTGCCTGCACTTTAATAGGCTCTCGGCGGCGTCCGAAGTTGCATGGAAAGTTGTTTGAAAAAAGAAGCACGGTCCGCTATGCACATCGGGAGTAAAACGTACTGTATAATTGAACGAGCCCTCCTCCTGCCCCCGGCATTTACATAGTTTCGCATTAATCAGATTTCAGATCGTATCGTCGGCACCAAGGCACAAATTAGACTCCTTCCCCCCGGCAACATGACAACTATTTACGTAATCCTTCGAAAGGTGACTCTTTAAGTTCGTTCCATTACTCAAGAGGAAGATATTTAAGCTTCCTCATAAATTCGAGTTACCTAGAATCCTTGAATTTTATTTTTTAGAATGTAAGAGACGTGAAAATGGATCCATCAATTCTTCTGCCTTGGACTTAATAATTTACTTAATTTATACAATTATCATTGTCACATCAAATGATGCGCCATTTCGTAGAGAAATCTTTTTAAACAAAAATATCGAAGTTCCGATTTAGCGATAGCGAACTACATATATTTATTTCAGTCTATTAAAACCATGGTGGAATATGGTTATACCTTTTTAATGAGTTTCGTCTCTTCTCTGTACACACATTCTTTTTATCAAGGATATTCAGGCGGTAACTTTACCATGGTTTATCATCCTTATCGTTCGGTTATATGAAACTGATGTATGAAGGTGATACGGACGATAGATCTGCGAATCGAGGGAATACGTCCCCTAGGCTCATATCTTACCCGCATCGTTGCTCAAATGCGGCGTGACAACTCACGCATCCCGCCAAGAATGTGCAAAGCGTATATCCGTATGGTAAAATATACAGATTATTTCGATATTAAGTGGACGGTACACGCGAACCGCGTAAAATCTAGATGTAACGAGGCTACGTTTATACCGTAACCGCAAAAACTTTTCGAGCTCTTTATAAACTTTGCACAAGTACGCTTATCTTCGCTACGTCGCGCCGCATTTATGATGAATGAAAATCGATTATTTCGCTATTTATATTCGTTTCCACATCTACATTTATTTATTCATTTATCTTTTTCTTTCTCTCTTTCTCCCTCTCTTCTTCATTTAATTCTTGACCAAAACTCCTGACCAATTCTTGACATTGAATTTATAATCTCGCAAGTCTAAAACCACAAAAACGAGACGTTTATCCCGCGCGCGATACGCTTTCGTAGTTTTTTTCGCCCGTAAATACCCGCGCGATAACTCACGTGATGCCGACCATAATTTTGTTCAACATCAAGGCCTAGACCCAAACGACACCACTTCCGAATGTCTTGGCCGATACCGCCCGAAAGACATTATTTTCGCCGGGACACGAAATTTCGTAGCCGCGGCCCTTGGAAAGCTAGCCGATTGTAAACAAGGGCTAATCAGCTCGACACGAGCCGTTAAGATTAGGGAGGGACAAGTCAACGGGACTCAGTATGCAGTGTGGATCACGTTTTTTAAGGAGGTATCTTCCGAGAAATAAAGGAAGATACCCGAGAGCAGCGTAGAATGTGAAAGAGAGGGGGTGAGAGAGAGAGAGAGAGAGAGAGAAATACGCTCAGGCATGTTTAACGCGGCTCATGTGTCCACATGAGAAGCCGCTTGTTCACGTCGAAATAAAAGTGAGCGCCCGTGGAATTTTCGTGAACTAGCCCCTCCGCTTTTTTAACGTCGCCGTCTGTCCCGAACCGGTCGGGAAATTATAATTCGTCCGACCAGATTGGCGTTGTCGCGGTGTAGATTCTCTGAGGATGAGACATGATACTCCTCGCGACTCATCTTACACCATCTTTCCAATTCTTCACCGCAAAATCCCTTCGCCCTTGCGTCGGAAATTCTTACATCGATAGTCAAACACACATAACAAAAAAATATAAGTTTTAATATTTTATATTGTTTTCCCATTTATAATCACGTGTTCCGTTGAGCATGCGTCATCTCAGTGGAGCATCACTTGCAAAAGAAATGATCTTTTTACAATTTCTTTTTTCTTGAATATTTAAAAAAAATGAGCACAAATTTAGCTTTAATCAGAGACACATGTAGCTTCAAGATGAAATTTATGAGAGATTTATAATATATTAATTTGATTTATATCACTACGTAATAATTATTTTGCTAAAATTAACAATTTTCCCGTAACGTATTATAGTTATTTTTCATCTTAGGTCATTAAACTTTGCATTTATGTTCCACGCGCAAGTCATATTCTTTCCGGCAGCGTTAATCGATGTCGACAGTGTTTTCGCTCGTCACAGGATGATTTTCGTAGCTCCGTTTTGAAAATGGATAAGACATTTCGACGTGCAGCGCTGTCAAAAATGAAAAATCGTTCGCTTAATGGGCAATATAATAATTAACCGTTTGACCCACGCCCTATCCGGGAGTAAGAGGAGGTAGGATAAGGAGGCAGGCCATCTCTCACCTGGTCTCACATTGGACCTCACTTAGCAGCGATTTGATGCATTTAAAGCGGACCCACCTGGTGAGCGCCGCTTCATTTTTCCCAAACTCCATTAGCCGTCCGTACAATTATCTTTCGCTTCTCTCGTTCTCCGGTCTCGCCCACTATTCTCTTTCTCTTTCGTCCAGGCCATTGTATCAGATCCCCGGACCAGGGATTTACACGGTGATGAGCAGCATGACGAGAGAAATGCAAATATTTCACGCGGTAACCCAGTTCGAAGATATTTCTTCATGTCGGTCAATCCGACAATGTCGCGGTCTGATTGGAAGGCTGGATCGTTAATATTCATATTAATATTCGTACACGTGTCTTTCGTACAAAAGGATGATTTTGGTTATCGATAATAATGATATATAATACATTGTGGAATTAAGTGCTATGTAATTTTCATAGAACTTGCAAAATTACAGACTCGCTACTGCAATTAAATCACGCTTGCATCTGCAAATACTTCGTTCGGTCGCGAAAAGAAACAAGAACCCTCGACCCTCGGAATAGTAGTCGTCGACGACTTCCGCGGCAGCTTTCATCCATTATGAGACGGTCCACACTGCGACTGCGAGAAACTGCGCGGAGCGGGAGAGAAAGAAAAAGAGATTCGATCGACGCATCTTCGGTGCGGTGTATTAGCATAAACCTAATATGCCACGCGAGGGTCACAATGCGTTATTAGAGGAGCTCGAGGAATGGGCCACCGGGCCCGACCGGAGATCTCACGGCGCGATACGTCACAGGCCGCGCGTATGCTCTACTTAACATAATATAATTGACCACACGCAATTCAATGGATTTTGCATAGCAAACAAATCGTATTGTTCCGCCATAGACATTCGAGGATTATCCTCCTTCGTCTCGCGCAAGGATCCCGTACACCGTCTCGCGAAATAATGAGTTTTTTCTTAATCGCGCGATGACAATGCAGGAAATCATTATTCAGATCAAGCAGCTCGAGATGAAGGAGTCCCTCATCTGAGATCGTTGGAAAGTGTTTCCGTCCGAAATAATATGTGGTATATTTTGTGGTGTAGATTTCTATTAAAATGATTAAAATGATTAAAGATACACACTCTCTATACATATGAAATCCCTCCAATTATATTCTTAGATTTTTAATGAATATATAAGGAAATGATGACATGAATGTTTTATGCTTATGTCGAAAAGATACCATTTCACATTCGCGTATTCTCGCCAGTGACTGCAAACCGACGATTTCGTTCCTATAATTTATAAAGAATTATCTCGAGAAAAATGATTATCTCGAAAAAAAGTCGCCAGACTTTTACGCGAAAGCTTGCGCGGGTCAGGTATGGAGAGATTCTCGTGCGCGTGACAGAAAGCGGAGAGGAAGAGAACGGCGTCTGTTGGTAGCATCCGCTAAGCAGTGGGCGAGCACAAAAAGCGGCGATTCCGTAAGAGGGAGCAGAAAGAAGAGTGTCGGGAATGATAATGAGAGATTGCCCTGGCGTGATAATCGCCAGGTCTCTTACCTCAACCGCAAGTCGAGAGCCCTATGCATATACATACGTTTCGCGTCTCGTATGCACGCGGCCGTACGCATCGAGAGTGAGTTTTGTGCTCGGCTCGCTTTTTTTAACGCTTCTTCTCACCGACGGAGTTGCTGCCGGACCCCCCGGTGCGTTAACGGAACCCGATTGTGCGTGAGCGAGAGAAGACGTGGCATGGAAGGTGAAGAAGAGGAGGTATCGTCTTTCATGTGTATGCGCATACATTGTACCTGGACGTTCCATTATGCGTATCGAGGTCTCGCCGATCCCGAGCAATCTTCTTCATCGATCCCTTCGTTCCGTCTCTCCTGGCATGCGCATTCGAGAATCTATGGACATCGTTCTTGATACATGAATTTCTTTCACACTTGAAATTATTAATCTTTAATATTTCTTATTATTAAAGATATTTTTTAATGAATAAATTCATTTAGTAGTAGCGAAAGATAAGAGCTATAATTGCAAAATTAATAATAATTAATAATTATTGTACAGAATAATTGATAATTAATAATTAATGTACAGAATAATTAATAATTAATGTACATAAATTAATATCTTTTCTTCAGAATTCTTCGGGAGAATTTTGTTTCTGGTTATCAATTCTTTTTCGTCGAAAATTAGTTGGCGAAAAAAAGAGTCTTCTGCGCGGATCGAAAGAAAGAGCGTCTTATTTATAATATAGACGAATAAGACGAATAAGAACAAAAAGCAAAAAATTGGGGTAGAGACAGGATGAGGAGAAAGAGATGGAGGATGAGATGGTGATTCTCGCGGGGTGGAAGCGGAATACGCGGAAAGGGGAAATGCGGGAGGTAGAAATGTGGCCCGGTATGGTCGTGTCCTTAATTGACAGGCCGTAGTCCCGTGTCCTTCGGCCAGGACGTGGCAGGACCTCGTTAGCGTGGGGCTCCGCGAAAGAGCGGGAAGAAGCGGGACAGTCAACGCGACTTTTTTTAGATGGCAGTTAGAATGCCATCTGCATAGGCATACAGGATCCACCGGACCAAGAGAAGGGAGCATCGCGTCTTTAAATTAGTCGGGACACATTATCCTCGATAACGCGCCGCTACCACCGGCCGCGGTTACGAATCGACAGATCGATCGTATACGCGGAATCGAATCCGTGTGTGTGGCTAATCGCCATACATTCAATTACAACTTCTCGAAAGAGGCTTCCTGGATTTTCTATAGTGTGGCGGATGTAACTAATTCATATATATATATATATATATATATATATATATATATATATATATATATATACGACTAAATTGAAAAAGACAAGAAATAGATTTATACAGATTTGAAATGAGTATTATTTTATCATGTTGATGAATACAGGTTTATATGCAGACTTCCTATGATCAAAATATATTTAGAACATGTATTGCTTGGGAAACAAAAATGTAACTTATTAAGTGAGTCACGAACATTTTTCATAAACAATCAATAAATAGACAAAACGCCAATGTACTCAGCCAGGTCAGGCTGGATCTTTTGTGCTTAATAATATTATGTGACTTTTGTTCTTACTATCAATGATTAAATGATCATGATAATTCGTAATGCTAGATAAACTATAAATGTTGTCTAATTAATTTCATCGCTTCCGCTATTGCACTCGGTACATTTTCGCACGTCGTTATTTCTTTACTTTATTCTACCGCCGGTTTTATGCGCTCGCCGTAGCCACCGATGCGCCCTTAAGAGCAGATAAGCCAAGGCGAGCGAGTTTTCGCGATCTCAGACAGTCAGTATTTTCTCAGGTCGGACACGTCGCGACAACGGGAAGGAAGGGTTCGGCCGTTATCGTTCGCATCCATCCGCGACATTGAAAAATCGCGGCCTCGGTGCGCGGATGTACGAACGCGGTGCAATGCGAGATAAAACTACAGGCGGGAGCAGCACGTGCAGCAGGGCAGGATCGTAAGACCGGCTGGAACGAAGTAATTACTGGTAGGGCAAATAATTAGTCGCTTAGCGCGAGCAAACGACCGCGAAGGCAGTCGCGCTTAATACGCGATGCGCGAATGCGAGCGTATTCGTCGAGACGTGTGCGTATGCAATCTCGCGCACCTGTTATTGTATCCACGTACGATATTCGCGACGTGAGTATCGGCCGGAATGCGCTGTGGTATCTACGCACACTCATAGAATGCGAACGTATAATGTGTTCGCGTTATAGCGCTCACATTCGCGCGACTAGTCCGCTCGGCAGTCTAATTACTGGCCCATTACCGAATCAACACCCGCCCGAAGGTCAGTAACACGAACAGTTCCCAGACAAATGGACACCTTCGACTTCTCGTGAAGTCTTTTAATTACTAATGATTTTAGGATGACGCTGCATCATGTTAAAAGTCACTCTTTCGAGGCCCATTAGCTATCTCGTTCTTTAGTACCTATCCCATTCTAAACGTTAATGTGATCGTTATTAGGCTTTCCGATGGAAATGTACGTGTAATCTGTGAAGCGAGATAATATTTGTGGGCTGAAATGAATATCGGTATTACATAATTCAAGACTCCTGGAATATTACGTTCTCTTTACGTTCTCACTACGCTTTCCTCGCGGGTGTCCATAACGGTAGCACTCGCGTGCACGGAAGACGACGGCTGTCCAATATATTACAATTTGTCCGGGGGGGCACGTTAGTGATTCTTGGGACCCCCGCAGTTTTGGGACGCCGCCGCCCCGACGCCACAGTATCGTAGATTCCCATATATTCTCACGCGAAGCAGCATACCCGCATCCACGTGCGTCTACCTGCCCGAATCCACATGAAGTATGCTTGAACAATCGCGCACTGCGTTTCGTCTGTTACTCCTTTCGCTTAAACGCAGTCGCTTCCCGCGCTAACGAGAGAATTATTCTGTTGTTACGGCGCCGTTCTCCGACTCTTCCGTAGAAATTCAATGGAAAAATCCATTTTAAATGAGTCTCAGCGCCTGAACATTCCGCGTTCATCAGACGATGAAAGATAAAATATTTGGTTACAAAGTCTTGAAACAAAAAAAAAAACAATAAAGATGTAACACGTTTGTTTTCTCTGAGGAAATCAATTCAGCACATTTCTTCACGTTCTTTCTTGATATTTAATTTTTTACGATTTGTGATAGTTTTCTATACGCTATGATTTTAATAGGCAAAAGTTTATTCCGCCTCTGCAAAACTACCATTGGAAAATATGTGTGTGTCTATGTGATTCAACTTCTCAATTTTAATAATCTTTTTTGATAAAATTAATTTTACTGGCGATAATGATTGTAGAATATTATTATTTTCTCTTCTATAAAATAAAGCGAGCGTCAATGGGTGGGTTCTTATCGTCCAGAAAAGATCGGGATTCTGATCCCCCTGAGCACGTATCCAGTAGCCAGAAACGTTTCGGGGATAAAGATTAATATTTACTCGTAATCTTTGGAATCTTTATCGGCCAATTATACGGGGTGTGTCTCTAGGAGGCCGTGAAACTACCTGCCCCGTCGATACTCTCCGTGGATATAAAGTGGAAACTTTATTTTCTCGGCATCGACGCTAAGGCGAAAAGGGTCAGTAGGGTCCCCTTACCTGGGGTCGCGCCAACGATTCGCGTCGTGTTTTTAGGGAAAAAACGTCAAGAAGATTTAGCTCGACGATGCACAAACGTCGGGACTTTTTGACATTAACGCAAGACTTTCTCTCTCTCTCTTTCTCTAGTATGTGTCTTCCTTCTTTTTTCTCCCCTGTCGACGCTATCTTCCTCTTCCCTGAAGCGTGATTTGTGTATCGTTATGCATCGTTGAGTCTGACGTTTGTAATTATTACCTATGCCAGGATGCGATGATTCTCAAACGTACCCTGGGAAATTTTTGCGTCACACTTTTATGCTTATTTTGACAAGACGATAAACACACAATGTTTAATTTGATAAATTTTTGTTAATTTCACATTGTTTAAAGTCAATATTAATGAAGTATATGTGTAATAAAAGGAAAACAAAATTAAATATACGAAAATTAAATAATGTTTTTCTGTTTAAGGATTATACATGAAAAGTGAATCAGTAAGATAAAAATGTGTTTACATTTGAATAAAATTTTTCAATATGTAAATTTAAATTTGTAACATTGTGTATATTTATATAAATGTCATGCCAAAATGTAAAGCACTCATGTATTATGCAAGTGAGAGACTCATCAGAAGACCACATAAAGTTTTATTTTTTCTGCTGAATCTTCGTGTTTTTCGGAAAATTACGAGGGCCGCTACGAAGCAAGCTCGTAAAATAAAATAGGTTTGTCTACCTGGAATCTCCGAAAGAAAGTTCCGTTAAGAATTCCTTAAAACAATGCCGGGGTGACATCTCTCCACTTGCGACCCCTGATGGGAAAAACGAAGAGATATCTTCTCGATAATCTTGCAACCTTCTGACAATCCCAACGTGATTTGTGTGCATATTTTATTTTGGAAAATATTCCAAGCAAAACATTACAATCGCATACTAGAATTTCTAGTCCACACTAGTAGATATTATTATTTTACACTTTTTTTCTCGTGTATATTTATCTGATCGTACAGAAAAGATAATTATAGATACGCAGGATAGTATCGGTTACTCACATACGATGTAAGATAGTTACTTTAATTATTACATCAATAAGAGAAAGGCAAGGAGAGTGGCATTCCAGCAGTAAGATCACTCTCAACATTGACATATTCCATAATGTATTGCTCTGCGAAGACAGCTTACGCCTGCATCGCATATTATTCTGGAAGGGGGAATCTTCTTGTCGGCGAGGGGGATTGCCGGATAGGTCTGAAACAAATGATAATGTGGGGGATATCGTATTAAAATCTGGCGCTACTATGCTCCAGCGCAACGAGTGTTGGGCGCCAAAATAGATGGACCTCGTTACAAATGGAATGGAGTTTATAATCAGTATCTCGGTGGTGGCATCTGTACCCCGTTGCCGAGGGCCCGCGAAGAGACGCGGAGAGATGAGAGGAGAATGAAGAGAGGACAGGGTAAGGAGGAGCCGAAGAAGAAGAAGCGAAGCAGACACGGCTGTTGGCGGTTCTCCTCTTCTGGTTCTGGTTTCTCGGCTTCTCCGTACCCGTTTATATCTCTCTAACCGGTGCCCTCGCGTCTCCGCCGCGCCCTTCCCCCTTCCTCCTCCCCGTCGAATGCAGCCGTGGCATGCATCGCTGTGGCTGCTGCCACCTGCATACGAGAAACAAGTCCAACAATAAGATTATAATGGTTTGTGGGAATGCGTCGTATTTATCACTGGCCATTGTTTACCAGTGTCAGCTCGCGCTTTTTTTAAACCTGAACTCGTGCCCTCTCTGGTCTACGCTACGCTAGGCGTTATTGTCGAAACGTTAGGCAAAGGACAATGTACTCTGTGAAAGATCGGTAGGGTGAACGATAGTGTTTTTGTATACAGCGCATAGTCGTTGCACATAATTTCGTTCTTCATTCTCCGTAAGGTACTTTTTTCGTGAGGGATTCTTATCCTTTAAATTTTCCAACGATGAACATATTTTGTATACTTGCTAATCGTTAAATCGAACGACCCTGGAATGCTTTCAATACAGGAAAGTGATATCTTCCTGGCGACCGTATCGCGATATTTACATTCGTGGACTGTGACGGTCAATCTAGACCGGCTGAAAAGGTGACAGTCGTGGTCTGTGATAAATATTACTTCGCGACGAGACTGACTTCTCAGCGAAACAGCAAGGAGTCGCGCGACGGAGGAGGAATGTCCAGGAGGCAACGAGAAGATCAGCGAGGAACGAAGCGAGCAAGGAGCAGAAAGGAGAGGACGGACAGAAAGAGAAAGAAAAGAGAGAAATCGAGGGAGTCGAGTAGAGCGAAGGTGCATCCTTTGGTGCATCTCGCACGCGCGTATTTGCATGCCGTCTGTGCGGAGTAAGTCGAAGGGGGCGTGGGGATCCACTCCATTGGCTCACCATCCGAGTAATGGTCGCTTAGCTACTCTCCACGAGGGTCCGTTGTGCCCCGTAGGCAACGAAGAGACCCCGATAATTCCTGCCGTGAACCCTCCGCGCGGCACTCTTCTCGTCCTCGCTCTTTTTCTCTCTCTTTCTCTCTTCTGTCTCTCTACTTCGTCCACCCGTCCGCCGCTTTCCGCCTCCTCCGCCTCTTCTTCTACTTCGCCCCCTTCTTCCTTGTTCTCCAGTGCGCGCCTCGTCGCGCTCCATACCATCGGTATGCGCCGTGACTCGCGCTGTAAAATCCATTCGCGTAGCCCGGACTACGCCTACCGCACCGTGCGCCGCGGAATCCGCTCGCCGAAGTACGCCTACGTAATGCTCGCCACGTTTCCTGGAAGCGAGCTACCAAGTGTTAGGCGTTACGAAATGCTGCCTGTCAATTTGCAAGCGAAACGAATTCTTTAGGGATTGCATTTTCCTCTTACAAGCTCTCGACGAGAAAATCGATGTATCCACGATGTACTCACTGCACTTAGAGAATATTGAGACTTATTGCGAGTATAAGCGCGAGGCGCTTTGACAGACATTGTTGTTCATTATGTCGAATTCTGTCAAATTTATAGGTGATTTGAACACAGGTAATAGAACGTCACGCAATATTATTTCGCTAGTTATCGAAAATAATCCGACCGACCAATTTACGGTTTTACCAAGCCTCTTCCGTGTGTACACGTTCGCCCAAACTCATTGCCGTCTGTCGCGCTGACTCGCACAGAAATTGGGTTCACGCTCGCGCAAGCCCGCTAATTAGCCGAGTTGAGCCGAGCCAGCCAAATGACTCGGTGGTCCCACGAACGGTCCCATATGCCGACCTCGTCCGGAGTTAGATTAAAATCTTAGTTCCCTTCTCCATCTTTCTCTTTCTTTCGCTCCTCGTAACGTTTCCTCGTGGGCCCACGATCCCGAGCGTAAAACGCCAGAGACGAGAGTAATTCCGCCGCGTGCGTGCGTGCATGCACGCCATCACGGTTGTGCGTTCACGACCCTGGATGCGTTTTGTGATCCAGATCGAAGGGATCGTTATCTCTCTCGTTCGGGCTTGCCCGGCCGTCATGCCTCGCTCGTCGCAGAAAATCGTGTCTCACCTGGTTTCTGCTCTCAGAATCGGCTTCGTCAACCTACCCGTTTTTCGCGCCACTCGTATTATCCGATAATGCGTTGTTCGCGAAACGGCTTCATCACGCAAGTCCTTTTCTCCGACTTTTCGCGCCACAACAGGTGCGTACTTCCCCGCATTATATATTCCACGATCTTTAATTTATTAACGATTTATAGTACGGTACCTTGTGAATATGCCGATAAGGAGTACAGTTACGTGTAATTACTGCCGATTATGTAATGTAATATAAACTTTCTCGGCGATACTTAAACTTGCAGTGAACTATACTTATAAAAGTTGGATATACTTATAAAAGTTGATATTAACTACAAAGTTTCCCTCACGTCACTTTTTCCTATTAAAATATAAGATATTTTTTAAACTGGAAAAATTTTACATTTATTTCGACAAGTATTATATATAATATTTTATATTTTAATGTGTAGAAAAAATTGAAATACATTTTCTCTGAGTATATGACTACTTAGCACAATTTCTCTCGTTGCGGGAGATCATCTCGTTCGCTTCCTTCGCGCGACGTGTGCCGGTACGTCCTTTACACGAAACCCGATCCACCGTCGAAGGCTATAGTTAGCGCATCTAAAAGACCGATCGATCAGCGATGTATTCAAATTTAACATCCCAGCTGTATCGCGAGCGCGAACGTGTGTACCTCGTGTAAGGATTTAAACATCAGGTATGCGAAAACGAACTCTGTATTACCTTAAACGCCGCTAAAGTCGTTGGCTATCGAATTATTCGTGTGGGCCGTCCAGTCAGCACTCATATTGTCCATTACGTTATCTCCGTCATTATCATGAACCCTTCGTTATCCTCACTATGCGCCCCTCGCTGTTTAATATGGAACTTCTCCCGCAGCCAGATCAATCCTCCATACTTCGTTGCGGTAAACGATTGTATCATGAAAGAGAGATTTTCGGACGTATTTTTCTAATTAAATATCCATTTCATCGTTGTAGGTATATCACTTTTGGCATCAGTCTACGTACAGATATCATCCCGCCGCGCATTACGTTATCATTCATGTTATCAACGATTATCCGGCAACATTGATAATTGAGAAACTAATTATTCAATACTTGAGCGTGATTTTCAAATCGTCTCTGTGCTACCTTGTGCAAATCAACCTGGGAGTTTGGGGTGTATTCCCGCGCGAGGGAAATGTCAATTCGCAAGCGAGAACATTTTGCGTGAGTGATTCTTCATACGTGCTGAGTCGTCCATGAGGCCGGGGCGATAAAATGAGATTCGTGATGGGAAAAAAAGGTCAGGGCGACGAGACGGGGCGGGGGAAGGAGCGATCGGTCTCGGAGGGAGGAGCAGGGCGAACGAAGAGCCACGGGGGTAGTGCGCTCATTTTTGCAACGACGCGAGTGAGCGAGCGAGCGATGCGATGCGATGCGATGCCAAGGGTGCCTTAGGTAGGTACCATTATGCAAATCCGTAGTCAATACCTAATACAAGATAATCACAATGATTATACATCCGAGCCTCCCTTCTCACGGGCCTGTATCTGCCTCCTCTCGTGTACACACGTGTGTATCCCGTCGCCCGATACCTACTCTCCTCCTTTTTGCGGGACGCACGCTTATCCTTTTCACCCTCCCTCCTCCTCCGTGCCCTCCCGCGCCTCAGCAAGATCGTGTACGGTTGGAAGTTGGAAGTGCCTCGGTGCCCCGCGGCGGTCCGCGGGGTCTCGTGGCAAAAATGCAACGTAGCTTATCATAAAATATGCCCGCGATGGAACCTAAGAATGAAGGGTGGGAGGGATGGGACGGTGTGCACGTTATACACGAATGTACAGTGTGGTTTGGAAGTACCCGCCAAGAGATTGTGATGATGGTAGCGATGAAAAGATTCCAGCGGGAGGGAACTTTGAGTGGACTTTAGTAGAAATGAATTCAGGGAATGGATTCAAAGAAATCCTGAAAATATTATATTTTATTTAGCCATTGTATAACACATGCATTATTGTGTAATAAATAATATGATAGAAAACGATTGCGCTAAAAAATTTAAGATCTATGTGAAGCGTCGAAGCTGGAATGATAAAATTCTATAATATTACGCTAGTTATACACTAACTTCTGCTAAATGTACCTACTTCGCTAAAAGAAAACGTAAAGTATAACAATAGTGCTAATTTTATTGAATGCAACAGAAAATGGGTTTTTAAATCATATTTATTTCAATACTTTTCACTTAAAAAATTTTATGTAAATCACAACAGTAGGGAAATTTAATTAGAGAATTAAGCATGATTAGGTGAATACATTAAGATAATCGTGACGATCTAGCCGGAAGTTTTTTCTTAAGCATTAAGTCGCCACTTTGCCCTAGCAAGTCCTCTCGCCGTTACTAATCATCGCATGCACGGTGAGAGCCTTGGATGCTGTCGTCCCGACTAGAGTTCCGCTCTCCGAGATGTTGCGACGGGATCCCCGATCGTGCTCGCTTCTGCACGCGTGTGTACGCGGACGTGCGCACGTATGCGTATCTCTCGCTCGTACTACTCGTGCGATGGTAGCCCGCGGCCAATTGGAAATTGTCCCTAATAACAGGGGAACGAGCGCGCTGCACAGAGCGTGGTCCACTCCTATCGCGCGGGGTGGAATGCCGCGCGCTCCGCTCGCTTCTGCCGCATACCGCGCCACGTGAGATATTTCACTGCGCGTACACGACGCAAGAGAGCGTAATGCATGGAACTGTAAGTTCAGGCCGACCAAAGAGAGCCAAAACGCGAGTAACTCGAGAAGGATGAACGACTAGATTGGTCCCGGCACTCCTAGCGCTCGTCCAATCTACCTTTCGTGAAGGAGTTTCTAACGGAAAGCGTGTCTAAATTATTTTCGTTCACTTGGCAGATTTAATTACCACCTTTTATCAAAGTCAGAATGTGTGAGCGTTGTTTACATTAACGGGGTTGCAAACCGCTAGCGTTCCGGTAAATTTAGAAACTATCTCGCTGGCGAAAATTTGGCGGTACACTTCATGTGTGTGAGATCGATGACGTCTGTCAGATACCGAACGACACTGCTTCTTCTTATTCAACATCGTAAGAGTAATTTTGTTATCTCTAAGAGCGACGAACAGAAGCCATTATTCTAAATAATTAACGCTCGATCTTCCGAGCCAAAATTTAACTCGAGACCATCGAGATGCTTGACAATGTTGATTTACCGTCATGAATCTACACATTGTAAAATGTGTTCGAGGAGAAGAGTGACGGACAAGATGTAGAAACAACATGATAAATGCGAGGGACTAAATGTAGCAGGCCAGGAAGATCGGTGGCGGATAAACCGTCCGAAGAAATATGACGGTCTAAGTGGAATTGATCGAGCGTTTAGATCACTACGTGGCTGCTTTGCGTGCACGGTAGCCGGTCTTCATCTTTCTGTATCTATTTTTATATATTCTTACGACCATCGACAGCGATATCGAAGCGCTGGCAAATTACGTTCGCTGTAATTTGCCTACGGAAAATTTATTCTCGCTAAACTATTAAGATACGTTTGATAGAGAGCACTTTAAGTGTTTAACCCGTTTAAGCCTCGTTCTTAGTGAGCATAGATATCATTAACATAGAGATATTATCTCGACGCGGGATCTTTTATAAAGCATGAGAATAGAATCGTGTTTGGTGACTGGATTTTAATCGCGATGGTTAAAAGCTAATATTCTCTTTTTCAAACCAAAGAACGACCGTTCCGAGGAAGCGGATTAGTCGCGGTTTGCGAGTACGCGAATCAGCGATTGTCTGTCCAACTTGGACGAGGTGGAGAACGGGGCTTTCCGACGGAGTCGAAAGGGGCGAACAGGGGGAAAGGAGGAAGCGATGGTGCCGTGTGTTCCTTAATGAAACGTCGCGACAAAAAACGGCCACCCCGGTAATGTATTCGCGGCGGAAGTAGGGCGAAGGGGTCGGGGAACCTGCAGTACTGACCGGCCGTTCGCGTCGTCGGCAGCGGGCCCTTCGGTAAAACCGTTACTAATTAACGCACACGGACGCACGTCCCGCTGTCGAAAGCAACGATCGGGCCCGTCGTCCTTTCGTGATTTATCGATCGACGGCCGAGCGGGCCGCGTTACTCCTTTACTTCTCGCTTGAAAGAAAAATAAAATCGAACGATCTTGGCCACGAGGTTCCGTGACGGTTTCCATCGCCGTCTCTCTTGACGTAGCTTCTTTTCTCCTTTATCGTTCGTCACTTCCTGGATTAGCGCGCGAATCGGTCGGCCGCGGTAGCAAGAGCCAACGATTTCGTTCGTACGTGAGGATAGCGGAAGAGACAGAATGTGAGAAGGAGAGAAAGAGGCAGGGACGACGCGCCGCGCCGCGCCGCGCCGGTGAGGAGACGCGTGCACGAGTGCGTGATATCGCCGACACGCATCTGAGATCCCGCGCCGTGATATCGAGCACGCATATTACGAGGCCCAGAGAGCAGATGCTAACTTCGGTTGAACCCGAGCCGCTGCTGCCTCCGTTCCCGGTCGTTGCTTCTCGGCACTTGCGCTTGGGGAGAACGGACGGACGGCGACGGACGGTGTGTGTGCGCTAGAGACTTTTCGAAAGAATGCCCCGCGGCCACTCACCACCCCGAAGAGGAGCACTTCCTCCTCCGGCCGAGCTGCGAACCAAGCCAACCGGCGCGTCACGTAGCTCGTTTTTATCACGAGCTTGGAGGGAATCCAAAAAAATCCAAGCCGTTCACACGTGAACACATAATTATTGTTGCATTATTATTGTTGTTTATACACGAGAATGTATGTTCGTGAAAATAATAAATTTATACAGAATGTTCGGTATTTATTTAAAAAGTAGCAATGGACGAATGAGATGCGAGATCGATCGGTGTAACGAATATCTCATGCATTAATCATAATTCATTTCTTTCCGCTTAATCCGCGAACAATCCTTAACGATCTGTTTTGCGAGCTGCCGATTTATTTCCCTCTTTCGTATTCCACGCTACCCAACGTGCCATATTCGGAATTGCAAGTGAGCGCGATCACGAGAGCGTCAATCGTTCAATTAACGGCCGCGTTCGCACGTGACCGGCGGCATGAATTTTCGCGAAGGAGCTGTTTCCGAGACGTTTATCGTTGGTACGATCGTGTGCGTGCGTTGTCTCTTCCCTCTTCTGCGTACCATCCACCTTGCTCGACACGCGCAAACGCGCGAAGTGCGTTTGCATCTTATACGTTTGCAGGCGGGCTTATCTCGCCGTCGTGTCGCATTTAATTTAAATACAGATTTCGATTGGGGCCGGCGAATGCGTACGAGGCAAGTTCTTGACTCTTCCATCGAAGGCATCTGCACTTTGATATTTCTTTCAGTTACCGAATTCGCCGATTTTCCCCACAACAGGCGTGATAATCGACGGTTATTTTTGCACAGTTTTCGAGGACGGGAGATGTTGTCGATCGACGGAGATCGATGGAATGAGTTAGAATCTTTTACTCTCAAGCGCCGTCTTTTTTACCTACGAGAACTTAAGATCCTGAATGCCTTCATTCCGCGAATACCACTGTGGTTGAGGCGACGAGAGTCGCAATGAAGGAAATATACGATAGTTGCGAAGGCAGTCGCCACCACCACCGATGGTGTTGGGAATCGGAACTCGTGGGGAACCGATTTAACCCGCTGCCTTCTTGAGTTAGCACCTTTTGTCTCGACTGGCCGAGGCGCATTTGTCGACGTGGTATGCGAGGCGTTTCGCGTCTCCGTGATCTTTGATTGGCAAATTGCCGCAGTTTTTTGTCCCTCGTTACAGCCAAGATTATTAAGTTGCCACAATTCTTGCTAATATTCTTGCTTTCTTTCTGGAATTCCATTATTTTTGATATCGAAGATAGGTAGAGCTAATTGCTTAAATCTTTTATTAACTTCTTCAGCTATAGTCGCTTTTTTTAGGTAGCATTGTATATATACACCTACAGCTTTCTTTTTATTTTATTTTATAAATTAGTTTTACAGATCCTACAAAATGACATTTCCAAATTATTTATCAAAAAACATAACGGCAATCAACTTCCTTTTTTTGAAAAATGAATGGAGCATTTGCCATACAACGCGTTTGAAGCATTTAGTAATGATTATATATAAAATATCCATATATGGCTGGTATGTTGTCTTCTTCTCCGTATAAATACGGAGTTGAAGTCGTTAAACTTAAAAAACGAGAATAGACATATTATGAACCAATTAAGAAAAAAATATATATAAAAATTCAAGCATCATAGTTTGTAATATGATGTGATAATATAAATTAAATCGATTTTCAATTTGTGATGCACATTAGATGTTTTCTAAGAAATTAATTTTTCATATGACTTCTTTCTTATTTTAAAAAAAATAAGAAAGTTTTTTGTTGTTTGCAAGATATTAATCATCTGCCTGATTTTATATGTATTCATTAAATATTAATTAAAATTCATATAGATTTGAACTAACTTCTTTTTTATCAGGAATTAATTATTGCACGTTTGCATTTAAACTGGATAATAGTGCACAGTGATGCTTATATTTAGAAAAAAATACAGAAAGAATCTTGCCTAAGCGGGGACCATGCGATGCGATAGTCTCGAGAATTGATTACAAGTGTAATTACCGGTCGCAAATTAACATAAATTTCCATGAAGCTCGCGCGCGCGCCTCTTAGTCGCTTAATAACGCTTGCGTAAAACAATTAAAAAAAGAAAGAGAAGATCACGAGAGTAAACAGACGAATTAGAAACTGAAAATTATCTTTTGGAGTCAACTTCTGATCACTTTCTCTCCTTTCTTCTCTCCTTATTTCTTTCTTCTCGATCGTACCAACGAGGTACCTTGTACGAGGAACAATTTCCACACAACGGACATGCAATTATTAATTGCCGTAATTGCATAAGCCGCGACGCTCCGTCTTAGCAGCACAAACGTTGCTAAATTGGTGAATGGCGGCATGTTGCTTGGCGCGGATCGCCACTAACGAAGAGATCTCGCGTGATTTCATTCACATTACCTCGCCCGTTTGTACACGTGAAAATAGCATCCGCTTGCGTTCAATTGCAAATAGTTACGTCGCGAGCGAAGCGGCTGATTTCTGTATAAATATGAGATATCCTGTGTTACATCTCGGTGCTCTGTGTTTTGCAAGCACGGTTTTTATGAGTGCATGCAAGCGTAGAGATCATTTATAAATTTTTGATAAAATAAATTTCTTGAGTACCCGATTTTGAGATTTGACAAAACTATCGCTACTTTAAATTGCAGGAAATAATTAACACTGCGCATAATGAGGACAGCATCATGCGTTTGTTAAAGAATTGGGTTAGTATATACTACTTTCGCTTAGTTTATTACATAATTGATCAATAAATAACAAGAAATAAGTCTCGGAATGTATAATTAAGCTCTATATGAGGATAATTCGATAATTATAATTAATAATACCTGTAACACGAATGACTTTGTTCCTTGCGTGCATGTTTAATGCGTGATTCTAAGAAATAACGCGAATCGATCGCATCGTTATTTGTCATTGTGCGAGGTAGTGTCAAGGACGTCGATAATTTGTGGCGAACATTTCGTTCATCAGCGAATGCTATAACTGTTAGAACGGTGTACATACAGATAAGATGAGCCAAGATAACCATGTGGTAAATACCATTTTTCCTCGTCACAACGCTCTTCGCTTATATGGAACATTATGCATTAACGTGTCGACGATCGTAATCGCCACTACGACAGGATCCATGCAAAGGTGCAGTTTAAAAACGTAAGCTTTCAAACGTCCTTATACGAACGGCTTCGAAGTTTAAACAGAATCATTTGAGCATTATTTGTGATTAAATGAACTCGTAAAATCTGCGTACATATCTAACATTTCAGAACTGGTGATCTTTCTTGTATAATAACGGAATTAAATGTATGTTAAATATATATAATTATAATAATAAATTAAGTGTATGTAATTTATTTTAACGTAGTTATTTTAACGAGTAATCGATTTAAGTACGTGAATTTACCTCCCAACGGAGAGCTGTGTGTTTTAAGACTGACAAATTATCGGCACGTAATCTACTGAGATAAAAGATCTCTATCAAGATCCAGCTCGGATCGAAAATATTTTTCTTAATGTTGGTTTTATTTTATATACATTTCTTTCTGTATATAACCTTCTGTTGGTTTTTCTTGGGATTGAAGGTTAACAGAATGAAAGTTAACAGAAACGTGTTTCGATTTCACATTTAGCATTTAGTGAGGGCATCACGTTAGCAACGATATCTCTCGGGAGGATAATTTAGACTTGCAGTGTGACATTCGCATTTAGTAACTCAGTATGTTCGATTCGGTAGCAAGAAGACGGGAAGCTAAATTCGTAAGTGACGTTTCTCAGAAGCTCAGGAGTAGAGACGGGAGCTTCTTCCTCTCGTCGGAAATGAGCGAGAGTGGCACTCCAGACAATCGTTCTCGAAAACCTCCCGCGATACGCTCCTCTTCTTTTTTACTCCTCCCTACTTACCCGATCGTTACTTCCGCATCACCCACGCCCGACATACATTCCCCGCTGACGTGACATAAACTTTTTCTCCTCTCAACCCTTCGGGGCTTAAGTCGCGCAAATTATTAGTCGTGTGTGATCATCGAACTTGCAATCCGCCTTGTGAGCATATCGGTTCCCGACAAAGAGGCTGGCCATCCTTAATTCAAGCAATCCGACAGCCATGTGTCCTCGGCGCGAGTCGAGGCGCCGCACAGTGGGACAGAATCCCAAAAAGCTGGCCAAAATGTCAAAAAGCATCAGACTTTAATGAAACTTAGTATACTGGGGTTTTCGAGGTCGCTGATTACGAATCTAAATTCAGATTTTCAAAATTGAAAATGGCGGACTCAAAATGTTGAATTTGAACATTAAAAAACGGTCAGATTTCGTGTAATGATAGTAGAATTTTTGAGATAGATTTTGAGTTGATTAAGAAAACAAATAACATAAATTTTTATGTTATTTGTTGATTCCGAATCATAATGATAAGAAATTTCTGAGGCAGCAGGAATTTCTGGTGGTGTAAGTAAGTCGATGGCTTCCGAAAGTCACGAACACGCACACACAAAATGAACTCACACGCAAGTTTTTGAACAATTTAATAAAGTGTATTTAAAGTAAAAGTCACAATCAATAAAACGCGAAATTTACACAGAGTTATATACAGTGCTTTACTCACTCAATATTTTATAATACCGTATTTTATAATACCGTATTTTAAAATACCGTATTTCACAATACCGTATTTTATAATACCGTATTTCACAATACCGTATTTTACAATACCGTATTTTATAATACCGTATTTTATAATACCGTATTTGAAAATACCGTATTTTATAATACCGTATTTTAAAATACCGTATTTCACAATACTGTATTTTAAATACCGTATTTTATAATACCGTATTTTAAATTACCGTATTTCACAATACCGTATTTTACAATACCGTATTTTAAAATACCGTATTATAATATTTTGCTTGCGGGACTCTGAAAGTTGCCCAATTGGTAATAAAGCATGGGCTATTATTTCTGGCCCGTGAATTAACAGTTTGTGTATGGAAGTTGGCATATAATACCACGGGTATAAGTCGACAAATTTCCGCGCAGTTTCTAAAGAATATTTTCTAAAATTATCAGAATTTATATTATAGCCACTCGAAAGAACCTGCAGAATCACGTGAAAGCGATGGATTAAAGACTCGTCGACACCTGTTATTGTAGCAGATATAGTTGAGTGTTCGAAGAAACGCCGAGCCGTATTCGCACTAAAACTCATATTACAATTCACAAGGCAGTCTACGGCAGCTAGCCTTTGAATATATGGTAAATGATAACATAATCTACAAATCCCAAGTTGAAAGAAAGCAGGATCTAGCAAAAGTTTTTTTGAAAGTCTTTTACAAAATCAAGGTTCCGTTAAATACGGCCTTTTCGTTACAGCTTTATAAATATTGCTTTATAAAAACATAAACATAAAATTAAAGTTTATATTACATAGAAACGTTTAGTACATACATCCTGGAAGAGCTACCATCTCGAAATATTGAAATCGGACACTTTTCACCAAAGTTACAGAAGATGTAACAAAACGGAATTCCCTTAAGTTTTATCCGCGTTGCGTGCGCTCGCCACAAGGGTCAACTATAACGTCCGCCTAGCTGGCCCCCCCACTTAACTAAAACTTAATGAAAAAATTCTATAATAATGCGCTATTTATGCGCTTTACAAATCCACAAGCCAAAAATTTTGCGCTCATTTTGTTTAGCCCAAAAAAAATTTTCTTTGTGGGGGGGCTGAGTGGGCTGCCAGTAAGCCCCCCCACGGGTTAAGAATAAGCCATTCCAAAAATCGAATGTGCAGGATTTATGCGCTATTTATGCGCTCTTATATTAGAGTAATGTCGATTTTTGCGCTGCAACCCTTAAGGGACTTCCCTCTTGGAGCGAAAACAAAAATTCGTTTCCAAGTTGCTTAAAATTGCGAAATTTCGTCATTTAACTATGTAAAATATATCTCTGATTTATGCGCTCTTATATTAGAGCAATTTCGATTTTTGCGCTGCAACCCTTAAGGGACTTCCCTTAAGCGTGCAAAATAAAGTTCTTTACACGAGCTACGTTCTTGTATCGCTGCCAATACTCTTTTTTCTTACGTGTCATTATATTATATTGACACATTGATGTGTTATTACATTGATAGCGAACAGGATTGAAGGAAAACGTCGCGTTGAAATGAAAATCCCGGGTAGAATGGCCGTTATTTTCATCCTCCCGTTAGAATTGATTCTTGAAGAACCCAGCTTCCGATATATTCCGTTCTCTATTTACTTTCATAAAAGAGAAAGCGAATGAATACGAAATTAGGAAATCAAATTAGAGACCGAGTACACATCTTACACGAAAAAAAATATTGTTGAACGTAGACTTCGTTGCACCATAGTAATTAAGAATTGAATACGTGCTTTCGTGAAATACACGAGAAAATATGATGTCTGTATTCGTACGGTAACAGGATACGGAGCGCATACAACAGATCACAAGCGCACAAGTGTAACGTGTACGACCATCGAGTGGAACAGAGCGGAACTGGTATGATTGTAACATTAATGAAAGACGAACTCTTTGATCATCAACGACGAATGCGCTTTAATATCTGTAGTGCTTCGCCGTTTATTAAATTATATTACTCTCTTGTTACACACTCTCATTATTATAATTATTAGTAATCTTTCTGATGTCAGGGTTTTTCAAGAAAAACATATTTTCTTCGTGCCGTGCGGATGGAAATGGATCTGTAACAACAAACACGACTTCGTACTCCCGTTTCGAGTGTGTTTCGGGAGGGAGCGGGTGCCGATTGAAATAAAGCAATTAGAAAATTACCATACGTAATGATGACTGTTTCCGAAAGCACTACGAAAAGGAACGGTACGGTGCACGCACGGTATTCGAAGCCGAATGCTATCTGATAGGAGCGTTTCCCTACGTTTAAGCCGTGACATGCAACGCGCGCGCATTCTTGCTATGTGGTAACTCTCGCGCGACTCGAGGGCCTCGTTAGGAAGGGTCAGACCTCTTTCGCAGACTCGCGAATTTCGTAGATCGACCGATTGAGCTTCACTCCTCTTCGGAAAATCCTCTCCCATCGAGGCCAAGGCTCCGTTGTATCCCTCCCTTTAACGTTTTTCACCGACGCTCCAAAATCTCGTTGCATGTCGTGAGCCTGACAGACCTTGAAGGACATTTCGCGCGGTAATACTAATGCTCGTAAATAAAGTACGAGAAAATGCAGGAATTTTAATTAGTTTTTTGACTTCTTTCTTACGTATATTTTGCTGGAAAATATCGTTGACTTCCAAGTGGCCATGGGTTAATTGGAGAATTAATTTGTGTTTTACGAGCTGCTTTAATGTTCTTATACATAGAATTATTCATATTTCACTTGTGGTATATATTTTGAAATCTTAAATTCATAAAATAATGAGCTTTTGTTATACAATTAAAAGAGGAAACAAGTTTTTTTTGGATAGATTATTTAAAAGCGATTAAGGTAAAAGATTGTTGTGAGGAAGAACAATACAGATATATTTCTTTCAAGATGACTAATTAATATTCTCACACAGAAAGTTCAATTCTTTATTATTTTCTATAAATATTCTTTTTAAATACAATTTTTTGCCATTATAATGGCACGGATCAATTATCTCGTCGATTATGTCAGTTTTACTCCAACGTTTATTTCAAACTGCTTTAACGCTCTAGTGATAACGTTCAACGAGAAATTAGCTTTTAATTGTGCGAAGTAATAAATAATCGTGATTGTGCTGTCGCGATTCGAGGACCGCGCCGGGGTGAAAGCGAGCTGGCAGATTTCCTCCGGAAGCCGTCGCCGGCGCGTCCTGAATCCGCTCATTCCGAAAATCCTTTTGTATTTTAATGCCGCCGGCCGATATTTGAGCGTGCTGGCACGCATGCCCCGCTTGTATTCAAAACAGCCTTAACTAATTTGAATAAGGAATAAAGTGCCTTTTCGAAGTGATATAAGTGAAACGCGCCGATCCGCTCGGGAGGCTCCTCCGCAGGAGCATTTTATCTAATCTTGTCATGCCATGTAAGGCGGAATGGGACAGGCAGCTCTTAAAAGTCGCAGCCACCGACGTTATTATTTAAATAAGGTCCACCCTTTTCTCTCTTCGGCGGTGGTTTTTTTCACCTCGCGCGTCTGCTCGCCGTGGTTGGTTGACCAGTACTAAAATATCGATGTTGCTTTCGACGCTAAACAGCGCGGTGCATTATTCGCGTTTTTGACGAGGACTGCAAGTATCCGATTCAATCAGTCGCTATTCTCAATCATCAGACTTATAATAATTCGAATATGTATGGAGTAACAGATGAAACTCCTGTAAGCCTGTAAGAACTCACTTGGTTTCACTAATTCGTCGTGTCCTCAAATGAATTTTCTGAAATGTCGAGACATTTCTGTGGCACAAATGCGCGCTTTCCGCTGCCTCCTCCATATTACGCATTTACATGAAACATACCAGGCAACAATCGGCGATCGCACTTCGACGTGCATCGCATGACGGATGACGGCGAGTGGAAATAAAAAGAAAGACTTACCTATACGGCCGATAGGGACGCACGATAAAGCTAATGGAAACACGTGCCAATAATATGTCCGTGGAGTAGAATGGAAAGACGTGTAATGAAAGGTTGCGCGCGAATAATATGTAACTGTCGCGTCGCAACGCGTTCCGATTTTGCGACGCAACAGGATCGTGCGAATACCTTTTTCCCCGTCTGATAATGGAACGGACAAGGCGTCGCGTCGCGTTGTCGCGCGTTGGAAAATATGGAAACTCGAGCGCGCTCTGTGCATATTTTTATCGCGTGTCGCTTTTGTTTATCGCATACCGTCAATCCGCTCGAGCTGAGCGACAATGTACAGCACTTGCTCATTGTTAATACATCTTGTAAAGGAAAAATGGTATTTTCTATATTCTCCTATTTTGGTAGATTTTCATCGCGGTAATACACTGATTACAATAAACCTCGTTATTATAATAATTACACTGACAATTTGACATCTTTTTTTATCTTAAGTTCAATATCTTAAATTCTATATTCAAGTTATTTCTGGCAGATTTTT
Organism: Crematogaster levior; assembly: GCA_901521435.1. Taxonomy (NCBI): domain Eukaryota; kingdom Metazoa; phylum Arthropoda; class Insecta; order Hymenoptera; family Formicidae; genus Crematogaster; species Crematogaster levior. The sequence continues at coordinate 124,592 of CABEGB010000729.1, forward strand.
TTTTAGCGTTGATTATTTTGGAGTAAAAATGATGTATCACGTCAAGTTTTTAAGAAAATCTTAGTCAAAGTTGCTAAAAAAGGCATTTTTGACTTTTATGTGAGTTATATCTTTTGATAGGGACGAACTCCAGAAAGCAGTGATGACAAAATAAAGCTTAAGATTTATATTTCTAACAAAAATGCCAGAAGCCCCAGGCAAAAAAGTAGTCGAAAGACATAAGAAACATCACTTATCCCTCATATACCTTTAATTGTTTGTTACTAAAATTTTTTAAGAAATTATTCTAATCATGAAAGTTGGTATACGTTACCTGGTCACTCATTAGGAATCACGTGTTGAAATTTCAAAAATTTAATCCGCTATTTTGACATTTCAACAGTGTTATTAAACATGAAAAAATTAAAAACGAAAAAAGCCTTTATACAATACGTAGAAATTCTAGGTACACTTGCTTTGTTGTTATTAAGCGGTCATCGTACGTCAGAAAGCGATTAAGATAATCTGACTGCAAAATCGGAGCGGCCTCGAGGCACCACCGACTAGGAGAACGAAGTATTGCCGTAGGCCGTGCCACGAAACCCTTCGGGGCATCCGGGAACAGGTGAAGAGCCGTAATAATATGGAAATGATAGGCAGCGCGAACGATTTTGCGGCGGAACGGATATACAAAGCGCCGGCTGTAAAAACGCGTTTGTTGATTCTTCCAACCGCAATGATTTAGTTTATTGCGGCTTCTCTCATAGAGATTTCGGTTCTTTTATCTCTCCTCAGTTCTTTCCTCGATATTATACGTTATTAGTATTGTCTTAAACTCCAGGAAATTGCCCCGCCCGTGTTTTATTTCGCCGGTTAAAATAATGATTCGAATAATACAGCGATTATTTACTGTACAATTTAAGACTTAGGATCTCCGTACTACACTTTTTTGTACGTAATCCCTTTGTACATGAGTCTGCGACAAACGTCGGGTCTTTTTCTTGAAACTTACGAGCCTCAGGCGAAGTTGACTCGGATTGACGATGCTCATCGATCATTCGCGGTCAGCGCGTGGCACGTTTTACGGACGGACGTTTGAAAAATGCCCTTTGGGGTACCTAATCGTCTAAGGTGAGCACGACTGACGGCGACAACATGCCCTCGACGATGACGATGACGATGACGACGACGTGGTCAGCCAGGGCCGAGCTGGCCTACATCGTACATCGGCCTGGTGGTTCGTGAGCACGCGATCTGATAAACCTAGACGTGGCTCTCGTGCCGAAATAAACCGTCGCGCTTTACATAATGTGCTGAGAGAGAAAGAGAGGAATGGAGAGAAGGCATGGCCGAGAGAAGGCGCGCGAGGGTGAAGAGAGACGAGGGCTCTTGAGCGTGCGGTGCATGTCCGTTTCCGCGTGTTTGCATCATCGATAAGTCATCTTTCTCCCTGTAGGGCGAGGAGGCACTCGGAAAGTACTCGAGAAGCTCGCAACATACTTTAGGTTTTGTTAAACCTTTCCGGTTAAGCAACCCTCGCGCGCACGAAATCCTCCCTCTCGCGACAGTCTCGCCCTTTCCTGCGATACATATCAAATCCCGCAATGTTGGTCAAAGTAGCATCGATAATGTCTATCAGGATGCAGCAAAATGAAAATTGTTTGCTGATTGTGTCAAGACTCGTGAAAAAATTCTTATCTTCGCGAGAAGTTAGGAAAGATCGTGTGTGACGATCTTTCTACATGTAGTAGAATATTAAATAATATTCAGAATGTGAATGATTTACCAAAAAAGAAGCAAAATTAATATTAAAAGTATATTTGTTACTTTATTTGTTCTTAATGCAGATATATATGTGTGTTTGATAACAATTCTGTGTGGTATCGCCTTTATTAATCGAAGAAATATGCAACTTTTGTTTATTTCGACTGCTGGTTTGATTCTTTTTTCACGAAATTTTCCGTGAGCATTTGCTCACTGTCTCTTTCTTGCAAAAAGTGCAGTGGAGTCGCGACGTTCACGACGCGGAGAGATGGCGGTCGAGGTAGGTAAACCAGAATGGCGAATTGGAGAATGGCCTGAAACAACGAGAAAGCCGAGGCCGGAGGATCATCGAGTGGGTGGTGGAAAGGCGAATGGTAGAGGTTGAAGAAGTCAGGATGGCGCGGTGTGGAGCTAGCCAACCGAGACCGGTGGTCACGCGAACGCAACCGCGATTCGCGTCCTGTTGTTATTTTTATCCGTGAACAAAGTATGTAATGTAATCCGTCGCGGAACGCACCGTTTGAATTTTCCACAAAACGTCTCAGACTTGAGAAAATGAAAACGTTCTGCTTCTCTCGACCTTTTTCTCCTCTTAAATCAGGAATCTATTAAAACATAGGCTATTTTATAAATAACATTGCTGCTATATATTGTTGCATCGTAATGTGCTATGATTTTCACAGACGATATCTAATAATTCGCAGACCGGCTGGCGATCGTCGCAGATATATCCGTCTCGGAATAAATAAAGCGATGAGTCTCGAGTTTTCGCGAGCGTAATTAAAACGTCGGGCTTCACAGGCTGGTAGATGAGGAACGGGGAAGGGGCGATCGATGGGCAAAGATAGTCGGCCTTCGGTTTAAATAATTCTCCCGCAATTCCAGGCAAAACTGTTATCAAGACGCGGAGCTTTACGGATTATACTGTCTCGCGTTCATCGCGAACAATTCTCCACGTGCGAGAGCCTTCTTTTGATTCCTCAATTTCGCTAGTCGCAATTCTTTCCCAGTTTGCGAAGGTGAAAATGAACACTAAAGCGGTCGTTGCGGCATCGACGACGATCGCTGGCGCGGCAGCGATCGTCGGCGCGGAACGACCACGCGGATATTATCATAATTTCATAATTAGCTCGTTCCAGGGGTCCTTACCGCCTGTCTCGAGGCAGCAACATTTAAACGCTCGTCGGACACGCTACCGGCCTTCTGCGTTTCTCTCGTCTTTCTTGTTCGCTTATTGGCCGGCCGGCTGTTTCTCCTCGCGCCGACGGATTCGTTAGTTTCATGCTGGGAACATGTACAAGTTGCTCCCACGAGTTCGGAATTGTTTAAGCAACTTGAGAGACTCATATACACGCGAGTTTATGCTTTAACAAAATTCGGTTTCTTACTTCGGCCTTTTTGATATTTTTTAATTTGCTAGTCGATCTGAGTTTTATACACTTTAGGAATATTTTAGTTTACATTTGTCTGTCGTATCATATATTACCTATGATTCATTGTATACATAATAAATATGTAAAATTACGCATTATTATGTTACTTTCTCGAATTAAGCGGCATGATTAATGAACATTTTATATCGCTTTAAAAATGAATGTACATATATAAGAACATCAATATTAAAATTTAAGTGTCTTTATTAATTTACTATGAACAACATAAAAGATCCGAAGATTTTCACATTTTTTGCATTGGCTATTTCGTGCGTCATTATTTCTTCCACTTTAATACGAAAATTCGATCTTAAATAATAGACAATACTGGGGATTATCTACTTCGATTCATCTCACGAATCAGAAATCGATTTTCTATCTGACTTTCTTCTCTAGCTTATGATAATAGTAAGCAGTTTGCACATACCATAGCTCTCACAATCTGAATATCTCATTTTTTGTACAAATTAACTAAAAACGGCCGAAGAACATTTGAAAATACATATCGATGCGTTGTTCTTCGTCTGTTTATTTAATGCATATTAATACATGTGTTTCGACTCTTTGTTAACGCAACGTAATAATTCATTGCGAAAGGATAAACGGACATTTGGATTCGAAGAATCACAGCTTTCTGTTAACGACTTATTAGAAATCTTCTAAGGGATTCAGATGATTTTTATTTACAATGATTACATATTTAGAGATACGTCTATCCTCGGATAACCTCAGAAAACTTTTTGTCGTTCTCGTTGTATAGGTATTAAGCAGCCGATACTACAAGGTTACATCGGTATTATATCGGATATAATGGAACTACGCGATATCTAATATCTCACGTACGTTTCGTTTATTTAGAATGGTTCTGCACTTTCACGAATGGGGCGTTGCACGTGGATGCGTCGCTGTGTAGACATCGTACCCTTCAAACGGATGAATTAATGTCAGGGTGTGATATCATCTCGAGCGATGCGGCGACAGATACGTGTCTATTTATAACGTGAATTGTCGTCCAAAAAAAAAACTTCTTTAGGATCCCATCGCATTGAAGATTCTCGAGACAAGGAGGGAACAATCGACATCAGTTTCAATTAAATCAAACCGCTTGAATGATTTACCCTTCACCCGTACGTATTGTCGTAACCACACACGGGAGATCTTAATCCTTCCTGCTAATTAACTGCATTAGAATAGAAGAATTATCTCGTTATACGTTTACGCACTTAAAACATTTTCTACTGAATGCAGAAAGCATATATTTTAGAAAGTTAAACATAGAAATTTCTTTAATTTTTTTCTCATGCAAATATTACAAGTGCATGTGCGACATTTGCCGAAGTAAATGACAGTGGGTATTGAAAAAAAAAATATATATATATTGTTTTCAGCAAGTTTGTTATTCAATCAACAATCGTAGTCAGTCGAGATGCATAATTGCTTACGCATTTTGTTTCGGTTTTCGTTCGAAGCTGCAGCAAGAAATCGCGTGGTAGCCGACGGCCAGAAGATTATTGTCGAAAAGTGGGCAGCAGCTGATCACCGGAACCGCATTTAAATACATAATCGCTCGACTAATGCTCACGTTTTGCCGCGATGTGCGCTCACCGCTCTTCCGAATTTTGCTCGGCGAGGTTTCGATTCCGTTGATTTGTTTCCGTCACCTGCCGCTCTCGCTCTCGCATATGGAGTGCCACGCATCTATGCTTGTATACGCCAATATTTGGTTGACATATCCTCATCTTAAATCGACTACTTGCAAGCGGTAGCCACCTCGAGAGAGATAATTTTAATATTCCAAATTTGTGTTAAAAGGATTAAAATCATTTTGCAGATTTTTAATTCTTTGGAGATTAAAAATTTATTACATTGTGTGAGCGTAATTAGAATAGTATAGTTAAAACGTACATGATGAACAAAAGTTTTGAAATGACGAGGCACAGTATCAAATTTTTCGTTTTGTGATAATTTCGGAAAAGATATTTATATCGACACAATTTTTTCTACGGACAATTATAAACGAATATTTGCTAATTGTCTATAATTTTTTCCTTTCTTTTTTTCTGAGCCTTGTTATACATTTTATCTTAGTAGGTACATAATTTTTCTCTCTTTTTGTCATTTTCATTCTTACGCTTTCGCAATTTTCTGTCTTACTTAGTTCGCAATATGAAGTGACATTTTGTTCTGTTCTATCATGTTACAAAGATACTTCTTGAATATTTTACGATCTTAAAACTGCATGGTCGTAATCGAGCCGAGTGCACGTCGTACAACAACTCCGGCTTATTCGTGACGAGTGCGATGGTGACACGCGGTGAACACACGCGACATACGTGCGCATAAATGCGTACATACATACGTCCATATATACGTATACACACATGACGCTTTTCAATTCCGCCGAGTGGAAAGCCCCATTTTAGCCGGAGATACGCACGCAAAACAGGAGGACGGCATTTTGTATCACGTACGAGCGCGCAAATACGCGCACACGTGCGTTCGCGTAAACACAAGAGCTCGCGAGAGAAAATGTTCGTCGGATGAGGACACAGGGATGGTCGGTGATGTCGTTGCACATTTACACGAGTGTGTACGCCTGTGTGTGCGTGCGCGCACGTGCGTGTGCGTGCGCGTGCGTGTGTGTGTGTGGGTGTGTGTGTGTATGTGCGCACGTGAATGCGTACTGCAGCAGGACTGGAGACGTGCGGGAGAAGGAAGAGAGCTGGAAGTTCGGCATGGACGTCGTACGTTTACCGTCCATATGTATGTACCCTTGCCCTTGCGTACCACGCACGCAGGCAGAGGTGTATTAGAAGTAGGTGCACCGACACGAGGAAGAGAACGCGACGGAGGTGGAGCAGGAGGAAGAGGAGGATGAGGTTGAACGCGGTTGGATGGTAGAGACGGTCAGCCGAGCGAATGGTATCGTGTCGCAGTGTGCAACTCGGCGTACTGTGTACTCCGTGTCTCTGTAAAGATTTACAGGAGCGTCGAAAGAGAGGGAGAGGGACAGAGAGTTGAGACGCGTTGAGACCGGGAAAACGAGAGGGATGGGCTCGTCGATATTAAACACTTCTTTATGCGCTTCCGCTCGAGGCAGCGTGTCAGCGTTCGTACACGCCGCAATCGCAGAAACACACTCGCGACACGTTAGAAAAGATGGTGGAGGAGGAGGAGGAGAAGTGGACTCGAGGAGAGGGAGAGAGTGGGAAAAATCAGAGACAGAGAGAGAGAGAAAGAGGGGGGAGGAGATCGGATACATAGCGTGTGCATGCATGCGACTGCATCGGCATCAACAGCCAACGAACACCGCTCTCGTCTTTTGTCCATCCACGCGAGGCGACGGCCGATTGTGCGACGCGTTGATAATTTTAAAACAATGCCGACCGGCCCGGCCGCACATTGTGCAAAAATCACGGGGACACCGGTGAAAAGAGAGCAAAAGAGGAGAGGAAGAAACGAGGGAGGATGGGTAGAGCGGCTCGTTCGTTCGTTCGTTCGAACGAGAATGGATGATGGTGTGCGCTTTTATCTTGTATTGACGAAAAGCCAACCTGCCTCTCGATCGGCTAATCGACCGTGTGTGGACACCGGAGATTCCATGGCTCTCGAGAAAAATGGCCGCGAATATGCTTGTCTTGCTCGGCAAGCGATGACGAGATACCCAGCCTGATAGAGACGGCGTTCGAGGACGAACGGAAGCGAAGAAATCACGTTAATTGAAACAGTAAGAGTCCCCTAGATGAGATTATAACGCGCTATATTCCGCTATTTCTGATTGCTATCATCCGGTTAGGTAAATGCATTCGTGACATAGTGAATTTCGAATTGCGGACGTACTCAGAAGCGGAAGGTAATGATGAACGTCATGATATAAACGCCATTATGTTGGAAGAGAAAGATAACACAAAAGGTTAAGTAAGAGTGTTAAAGAAGATCGCAAAAATTAATAATATTTTAAATATTTCTTAAATTTAATGTTTATTATTAGACTATCAAGATCCAGCTCGAACCGAATATTTCTCTAGTTAAAATTATTATATAATAATAATAATTATTATTATTATATAATTATTATAATATTATATTTATATTATAAATATTAATTATAATATTAATTATTATTATTGTCTTATCCTTTGCATTTATGCATGACAAAAGATGAGCTGTCGTCATGCGCGCAAAAATGCAAAATATTGATCCATATTATAACTTTTCAAATACAGTCCTGGACCAAAATCTTTTCTATATTGTATCGGTGTCCCGTGATATCAATGCTACTCGGCTTCCACATTGACCATCGTTCGATACGATTCGGAATACGTATACAAATATATGCACAAATATATATACATATACACATGTAGGTGCTCACGCTTTCGCCCGTCCCCATGTAGTCGCATTTGCCGATATCCACGTTGCGTTCTGCAACGAAACAGTGCAAATCACAGCCGCGCGTACAGCGATGCATGTCATAATGAACGCCGGGCGACTTTTTGTTTCGGTCCCGTCGGCCGGAAATATCGGCCATTTTGAATTTTCAATTTTCAACGCTCTAGTAAGCCCCTTCGCGAGCCCCCTCCTCCCTCGACGTTTCCTCTCACCCTTCCTGTTCTTCCTCGTTCCCGTCCACGTTGCTCCCGCTGCCTTCTCTCTCGTCTTGTCGCGCGTGTACGAGAGAAAGAGCATTATACGACGGAAGTACCGTCTTCGCGGAAATTCTGAGAGGATTTCGAATTTTTGGAAAATAAGATATCGAAGTGGGGTAAACGTTCGTGGAGAAATTGAGAGGAAATTCGATGCTTTTAGATGCCAAGATACTCCGTCAAAACGGAGTGTGGCAACTCGTTATGCGATATCGCGGGTGATGTATACTGCAGTTTGTGTGCAACTCGCCCCACCGACCTCTTTCGTCCTCTGTACCATTTCACTCAACATATGAGCGGAGGGTGATTTTTATTTCCGCGGATTTCTTACTTCTCGCTGTTGGTTCCGCTTACCTCTGCGCAGGAATCCATTTCGTGGATGGACGATTTTTATGGGCGATGGCGAAGATACAAGCGATAATAGCGGGCGGATCCGCGGACTGATTTTACGCGAGAGATGTCGGCGATATTCGGGGAAGAATAATTATATTCCTCCTGTTTTGTGCATTCGATCTCACGCTACACCGACGCACTTCGCTGCACCTCGCGTGCACTCTTCGACGCGTTGTCAAGGCATATGTGTTAACATTAACATGATATTTTACATATTCGCATCTTATTAAGTAAAATGTTTCTTACTTTTTTTCCTGCAAAAACGTGAATACTTATCAAGGTGTTGGAGATGTCCTAAAAACAGAGTTTAAAAAGGCTTATTTTTAATAGAATCTATATAAACTGAATTTAAAATGATATTTGCAGAATATATTATATAAGAAGAATATCCAAAAATATATTATTGAAATATATTATTTTATTTATTATTATTTAAAATTATTTTTTTTTGTACACACAAAAAATATAAATTTAACCCATAAAATAGTATATATTATAAAGAAAAACTTAACTTATAAAATAATATTTACAAGGATGTACATATTACAGGAGAAATTATAAATTTTTATTCTTATTAAATGTACAATAGCGTGAATCTCTTCTTAAATTACTGGGTTCTTAATACTACAGTATATATACAATACTTAATATATTATACTTTGTCTTTATTAAATCGAGAAGATTATGATACAAAGTTTTATAGACGTTTATTAAAGATTTTTATGATTTTGATGCGTGCGGCAGATAGGTACATAAGATATTCGTATGACTAATGAAGGTTTAAAAGATCCTCGTTTATTATTTTCAATACGATGTATTCGATCGAGTGAACGAAGAAAAGCACCGAGCGGAAAACGAGTCATTTACCGGGCGATTACTGTCAGCTCTCCATAATGATTGGCTGTTCTCCAGCTGTAAAATCATTTATTAACGAGAATAAGATTGGCATCGATGATCGTTCTCGCAATTACAGATCGTCGATTGACGGCCGTCCGTCCCGTTTCCAAATCGACACAATGACGCGTGTAACAACTCTCGCGCAGGTGTTGCTCAGCCGATGGAAATTAAATTCGCTTTCTGGACTTGTAGTGTGCCGCGTGTTTTGCATGTACGTAACGCTCATTATGCTACATTAGTTGAATATCTTTCTGACGTCTTTCATCCCAAGCGCGATACGTTGACAAAGACATTTGAAAATTTCATCGACGTTAAGATGCAGAAATCTTATAACATGTTTGTGGCATTATAATTTAGGAATAACGTCTTACTTGTATTTTATCGTAATAAAAAAAGTGCGAGAATATGCAGATGAATCCATGGAATGTTCTTTTATATATAATGTCAAGTTCAAAGTTATAAGACTGATGTCTCGTCTTTCGGTTGAATCATCGGAAAGGAATCCTATCGCGGCGGAAAGCGAATCTGTTAGACGCGCGGCGCCGTTTTCCTGTCACCGGCTGGATGATTTAATAACGGATCGATTGGTATCGCGATTATGGATCGCCGATTGACAGACGCTCGTTAGATGCGATCGGCTCGGCTCTGCACGCGCGTCTCCGCTTCGCTGCAGGTGTAACTGCGATCTCGGGTTAACGACACCTGCGGCGAAGGTGCGCACAAGACCGGGAAATTATGGCGCGAGGTTCTGCATACATTCGCAGGTAATATTTATTGCGTGCCCGAGTCATCGTCCATCAGTGAATCGTCATAATTTATTCCGTGTTTCTACGTTTAATTGCTGTCGCGCGTGCTAATTATACGATATCTGTATTGAATTATCGTATAGCGATTTGACGACATTCCAGTGACAGTTTGAATGGGTCTGTTTTTATTTATTACTGCTATAATTATTTGTTTTTCTGACAATAAAAAATTTAAATTTTTGTATTGACAGAAGTAGAGAAAAATAAATGAGTTTTATATGTTGAGAAATAGATCTCGAGAGATTTACAAGAACTGAATAATTTTATTTCGATCATGTAACCAGTATTAGATATTTTGTAGCTAATTATTATTTTAATATATCAAATGTAAAAATAAGAAAATAAATAATAATAATAGATTTATAGAATACAATACATATGTGATACAAGTAAGCATATTTAGAAATATGCTTAAATTTAGAATAATTGAGAATCTACCATTCTTAGTGAACAGTTAGAACAGTTGGTAATTAACCAAATCCATTTAAACTTTTCTTTAATAAAATTTCACGTTATTGTAAAACGAAGTTGTATAAAGGTGAAAACGCGAATTAATATTGTTAGCTTCGCCAATTAATTGCGATTTCGTAAAAGGAAGATAAAAGCGACATGAATCATCAAATATCATCAAATATGCTCAGTCGCGAGAATTAAGACGTGTATCCGCAATCGAGATAAATCACGATAGGCGGAATCTAACGAATGTCGAATGAATAAAGGCTCTCTTCTCTGAATGGACTCCGAGAGAGATGTTGACACGTCTAGCAGAGCGAAATTGCGTAAAAGCTGAACATAGTGAATCAAATTTCCATTAATAACGCTAATCGTATTTGAATCACGACGTAGTTAAAAAAAAAACAAGTTTAATTGCGTGTCTAAGTTTATGTCTAGAAATTTAAATTTAGAGTTTTTGGAAACATTTAATTTCCAAGTGATAGACCTAAGACACTCGGTATATTCGGGAAATAATTTACGATAACGAGATTTGTGTGTAAGCCATTTGGTGACGAAGTGTAGGATAATAACTCTGTGACAAAGAACACGTTGGAGAATTATACTTGCTCGTCGGACTCAATTTCCTGTCTGCGAAATCGCACTTGACGGACTCCATTCTTTCCGAGGGATTCAACTTGTTTTCGTGGCTGGTGGGTGTCAATGGAACTGTATTATGTTAGATAAGGCAATTGTCTTATGTTGAAAGACGTCTTCGGTGAAACTCATCAGACTATTTCACTCGTTTGCAAGTAAAATTATGAAATCATCAGATTAGCGAAGCCAGCAGAATTTTTATTTCTGTAAAACATTGCATCGTATTAAGCTATGAATACCTTACATTATGCTGTGGTAGATGTAAATTTCTAAAACACGTGTACAGTCGGCTGTGTACATCTGAAAGATTAATTTACACGGGACTTTGATACCTTTCTCGAAAATTTAATTGCAATCTTGAGCTCCAAAGATAGGGGAATACGAATGCCTTAAAAACCCGTTCACACGGAGGCTACGCTAAAACGAATTTTAAGCTGGCGCTCCACGTGCCGTCTTCCGGCCGAATTAATGGAATTCCTTCATTCATTCCCGGTGACGAGAGATTCGAGATAGTTTTGAGCGAAGAGACGGGATGGCCGCCTTTTGACGCGGTTTGTCGGGTGGCGGAGAGCTGAAAAGAGCCGGTGGTCTTGTCAATTAACAGCGGCGCGGAAATAATCTTTCGAGTATCTATGTATTATAAAATGAATAGCTTAGTCTTACCACGAAATGAAGTACTATATCAACGGTGGCCATCTGACTACACAAGATCCAGTTTTTGTTTCTCTACGCGTGCAATAAGTATTATTATGTATAATAAGTATGTCGCCACATGAAACTTTGGTGAGCTTCTTCAGCTTCTCTCCCGTCGGCAATATCTTTCCGCTCATCCTACAACACATTGCAGTAATTTTTAATCAGACTATTTATCGATATGCAGATTGTTTAAATTATTTAAATAGTTTAAATATGTTAATTTATTAGAACATATTAATTCATGTATGGACATTTATCTTCGTTCTGTCTTAGATTCGCGGAATAACATTGAATTGTTGTTCAACATTAAAGCGAATTTCTTTATCCTGATTAGATTTTACTAGATCGATTCGCGAGGTTTATCTGATTTTTAAGCATCGGCAATCGCGACCGTGTCTCTCGTTCGTGATAAAATCTCCCGTGAGTGTCTTCTGCATTTGACGCTGTCGGGCTTTTCAATGACCTCGGGCTCGATAGGTCGCATGACGGGCGTGCGTTCTCTTTGTGAGGAAAGCTGCCACGAGCTTTGCATTTGACGTATGCACTGTGCACCAGTCGTTACGTATCAATCGAGGCTTTGAACTCTCCGGTATTCTCTCCGCAGCTGACTCTACCGGAAAATTTTACGGGAAATGCAAACGCGAGAGAGTACGTGGCGACAGGACGTGTTGTACACGTGTATGTATACCGTATAGAACAGAGTGGAAAATCGTCGTAAAATTAAGCAATGACGAAGTACAATGTAAAAAAGGGCAATAATTTGTTACATACGTATATTACTTTGATATGCCCGCTATGATTTACAGGTAATAAATGTTTCCGTAGACCGATTAATTATCGCAGATCGTAACAACAGGAAAATGCAATCTTAGTCGCGCTAATTCTTCGGCGCGGCTATAATTCCTCGGAAAATCTAGCAATAATTTCTCCAAGTAATTACCAAGTAAGGCAGTCCGCCTCGCTGAGGCTTTTTTTTCGTTCTCATCGTCGGCGTTCGCGAACGATCGCGATTTGCGATTAATAAATGGCGCAGTTTTATTTGCGCGAAATATATAGTGCGGGTTCGCGCGCTGGCTCGCGCGTACATATCTTCCGGCACGCTTAATATGAAATAAAAACGGCCGCGAGACGTGTTCGGCCACGTCACCAGATAATCGTGAATTATCTACAAGCCGAGACAGAATGCAGATAAAACGCGCGGCTCGTACAGACCGCGGTTCGCGTGCGCACGGTGAGTTATCTAGATGATTATCTGGCTGCTTTATCGGTAATTTATCTGGGCAGGCATTAGTTTTTGCTTGACGGTGGCGTGCACCCCAGGTCAGCCTTCAAGAGCCTAAATTATTCATTATATGGAGCAATCCCCGTATATACATATATGTATATAATATATATACCTCCACACTCTCGTTCTTCGCGGTCAAGCCTGCACTTGTCCTTACGAAGTCTGACGTTTATTAATTGTGCTGGCCAATCACGACCGTTCCCGTGGCCATCGATCGATTGTTCCCGACGTAACAACACCCTTAAATAACTCGTAAATATTTCTTTATATTTCACGGTGTAACAAAATATCCGTAATTCGTTGTCGCAAAGAGAAACCATTTTTATCGTACTTGAAGATAATTATTTATTATATAAAAAAATTATTATTATAAAGATATGCAACGCTTTAATATATTCCGTTTCTTTATTAAATCTTGTTAAACCTCAAGGTGATCACGAATTATATATATCCGTTGTTTAACAAGATGCGTATTTAATATAAGCTAAGCTCATCCCTTTTCAGTGCGGACAGTTTAACGAGACAGACACGTTCTAGGACGTGTTTGCAGCGGGATGTACAACGCATTGCGCACACACATACACGCACACCGACTAGACGCTATCGTAAAAGAAATATATCGCCCCCGTGATCTACTGGCGTCGCGGAAGATAATTATTCACGTTTAGATAACGAACGGCCGGCGATGATATCGAGCGGAGGCGTCCATTAGCGGGACTAAGCATCGGCCTGAGTGAAGGTGTATCTATTTATCATCAGATAACGGGAATTATCTCGAAAACTTGACTCGGATAGCTGGATCGCTCGCGTGCTGCGACCTTCTCGTTTTCCTCCCCGAAGAGCTCATTTTTAGAAGATCGCGTTATTTTGAACACGTTAACTACTCGCTTTAGCGTTGTTAATTGAATACGTATTCTTTAACAACCGCAATATAATAGATTGCCGAAGAAATTGCGATGTTACAAAAGATTAGATTACTATTTTTAATTAGTTCGTATTATTTTATATTATACACTTAATGTACGATTATTCGCAGAACAATGAAAAGAGCAAAAGAAAAACCAAACTCGGCAAGAAGGTAAGAGTACTTGACGCCAAGGCTGGGTCAAAATCGTTAAAGTCTCTTTCGTTTCTTTTGTCGAGGAAATTTTATGAGGGCGTTTCCCTCATGTTCTGTCTTTCTTCCTTTCTTTTCCTACATCTTTCGTGAATTCCGAACACGGCGACCTGTCGTTGTCGATTAGTCGCATTGTCTCACGACCCTTGGCGCCTGTTCTCCCTTGGAGTGGAGTTCACTTTTTGCCTCCCCGATTATCTGGAAGAAAACTGGGCCTGGCCGATGGCGGCAGTCCTCTTAGCTCCTCAAAGCTTAGTGGCTTCGCCGCAAAAGGCCCCCGTGATTTAAGATCTAACTCTTAACTCGTGTTTCTCCACGATTCGTATACTCGCCACGTTGTCTTCCTCCTCGTTTCTTTTTTTTTATTGCAGCCCCTTGTCGCGAAACAGACGAGCGAAACCCCGGAGACAATGGATCTTACACCTTGCGCAGCCACCATCTCGTCCCTCTCTGTGACATCCTCCTTCCCATCTTTTTCTTCTGCTTCCCTCGCGGGGGGTAAGCGAATTCTAAAGACGAATGAGTGGTTTACGATGATGCGGTGTGTTTACATTCGTAAAGAGCACGCTGGCGAACAACGAGGACCTATTGTCCCCTGTCCGACGACAAGCTTCGAGTGACACCCGTAATTAGATCAATTGCAATCATGGCGTCAACTAGTCTGCATTCAGGTTTAACGATCCTCCGTTAGTCACACATTTTTCATCTAGTACAAGAGTATTAGAATAAACTAAAAATAGACTAAAAAATTTAAAAACAACTGAAAGTTAGTAGTGGCTTAAGTTAAATGTAGCTTTTATTGAATAGTGCGATTAATGGAGAGAATAAATAGTCGCAATATGTATTTCACAGGTATACCAATTTTTCCATTATTTTCCTCTACTTCTTGAAACAATTTTTCTTTCATTAGCTTGGCTAATAGACCACTAAAGTACATAAAAAATACATTAAGAACACATTGAGAGAGTACAAGAGTATTAGAATAGACTAAAAAAATTTAAAAACAACTGAAAGTTAGTAGTGGCTTAAGTTAAATGTAGCTTTTATTGAATAGTGCGATTAATGGAGAGAACATCAGAAAAAATTTTGGGAATATTGCAGTCTCGTTATAACAGAAATAACGTTGTAACAAATGTATTGCTTGATATTGACATTGATATTAAAATAATTTATTCGAAGTTTACATAAAATGTGCTAAAGATATTTTTTGAAAGGGGAAAAAAACGAACATATTCTTTTATTTGTGAATTTAAGCTGTGATGCAAATATTTATATTTAGATATGTTTGGTGAACGATGTTATCTATTTAGTACAATGATCAGAATAAAGGTTACATTACAAAATCGATTTAAAATAAAAAAACCAAGCCATAGAGTTGCCATTTGAATCGATGCATCGACACGCATATACATAAATATGTCAGTAACACGAACCATGTGGTTACTATTCTGATTGCGATCTAATATCAAACATGCGAGCGAATTACAATAACTTACATTATGATGATAGAGATAAAATGGTTCGAGATTTCTTTTTGAATCTTTTTAGCTCTCAGAATTTCCTAGAATTTCTGAAATCAAACGAATGAAAATAAAATTACTTCTCCTTCAGGCAAGTGCTAAGATGCAATATATAAAAATTCACCATCATTTCCGATCTATCTATCCGATTACATGTTCACTCGTTTCGATCGCAATTGTTTTTTTTCTTTAAGTTCACGCACGATGTCGCATATCTTATTTATTTAGAAATGACAAGATCGCGCGGAGAAGTTGCAGAATCGTCAAAAACGACCACATGTACGGTTGGGGAGCTTTCTACATACTCTCTCCGTAATATAACGTTCTCTCACGGAAACCTCACTCCCACTTCCGGCGTGGAAGCTAACCGATTATATATTCGTGGTGCAGAGAAGGACGAAGTTCGAGAGAGAATCAGCCGTTTAAACACGGTGAGCTTCCACGGGGCTTGTCCAGTGGCCGAGATCACGCTAACCCCTCGTTAAGTCATAACTTACCCCCTCCGACACAGTACACGCGGGGGCACTTCACGTGTAATGCGGCCTCTTATACCTGACGAGGCCGCGCTCTTATTTATATTCCCTCGTAGCTCGGTGCTACCAGCGATAATTAAATATTAATTAAAACCTATGTGGAAGCTATATGGATCATGAATTGCGAATTTGTGGTACTTAAACGAACGCTGGCTCTCGATCTTAAATAAATTCGGGAATATCAGCGAAAGTGTTAGATATATTGTATATGTACAATATATGTGAATTCGTTTTTTAACTGTAGAAGATTTTAGAAAATAATAGGAATATATCAGGAGAGATGTTAACTTCAGAATCAACTTTTTATTAATGTGAGATAATTAACAAGATTATTTCTTCTCTAAAATTCAATAGCTTCGAATATTATTCTATCAAATAATGTTTTCTATGTATTTTTTTAAAGAAAAAACCGCATATGTCTTACACAAAAAATTTAATTGCTCATCAAAATAAGAATAAATGTTAAATATTCGTATGTGTGCTACGTATATTTTCTACGTTTAAGGTAAAACTGAATAAAAGCATATTTAGAATTATATTTAGAATTTAGAAAAAGGGAAAAATCGTAAGAAAGAGAGGGTATGATTAAAAAAAGTAGATTCACAAAGAGTATCTTGGCAGACTAAGAGATTATTTTCTCCTCAATTCACTTCTACGTAAATTATGCATCTTCCTTGTATCCTCGTTATTAAATTTTCCCCAGGTCCACGGGAGAACGGATATTCCTATGGCATATATCCTCTTGCGATTTTCGCAATGATTTCACTAGGTATAGATACGTAGTGAACAACCGTAAGACTCGCCGTTCGCGTCCGCACGCACCCCGCATGGAGAGTTTTACAACCTGCTCCGGCAACCATTTAAATTGCGGAATTACGTAATTACCGGCGGTGTATTGTTCGGCCCCGCCAGTCGCCTGGAGATCTGGGTATCACCCGGTTATATCTATTTCACGCGTTGCAAGCATTCAACCGCGCTTATGGTAATGCCGTGTTTAACGATACGACGGAGAGCAAATTACATGAGAACGCCGGCGGAGGGCAAATAGCTCTCGAAATGACGGATGAGTGCGAGGAGTGACGCCGCCGACGACAATGCCAACGTGTCCTTGCTTTCGCGGATGTCTTAATTACCACTGATTTAGGCACAATTAATGTTGAGAAGTTCATCATGACATTGTAAATTTAGGATAATAATACATTATGTTAAAGTATGTTTATATTGCTCCTCATAGAGATAAGATTTTTACTAAGCAGCTTTTATTAGACCTGCATATCGCTAATTTTACATTTTTCTTAGTACACTGTATATATGATTGCCTCGTCGATCGTAACGTCGCGTTTCGATTCGAAGCCGTGTGAAAATGTGGATGGACCGATCCGAAGGTACTCTCGTCCTTCCTCGTAATTTCCTTTCTTTATTTTTCCTTCGAAGGGATCGGATGAGATCGAAAGGGCCCCGGGTCCCCCTTGCCTCATTCTTTCTCCCTCTGTCTCTTTTTCCCCTCTTTTTCTATTCCTTACTCTTTCGGAGTACTCGACGCAGTGCGATAGAAAAAGCAAGCGGTGAAAGTGAGAAGAAGAGGAAGAGAGATTTTAACAAGAATTTCGTCTGCGAGGAGTCGACGAGAAATGAGATGAAAGAGAGAAAGAGAGAGAGAAGACAAGGGTGGGGGAGCGTGGACGCCCCAAGAAAAGAGCTCTCGTTCTCTCCCTCCCACATGCGGTCAGGGTGGCTAACCCATCATTATCGACAATTTATCAATAGCCAATAATATTATATTAAAGCGGCGGGCCGCGTTCCACAGCGGCGTGGAAACCGCGGGCTGAAATTCGCGCATCTTCCGCCAAGCTAGAACCCCCCCGGTCGTTCCCCGTCTGGCTCCCTCGTCTCGTACCCCCGTGTCGATCGGCCCGCCGCCAATGCGATGTATTTATGTTGGCTCGATCATAATGTTTATGTTAGCTGGCGGTCGAAAGAGAGACAGAGAGCAAAAAAAGGGGGTGAGGACCCTTTAATCAGATCGCAGGTGGGAGGGCGCGAGAACTTGAATCGCGCGATATTACTCGCGTGTTATATCGAGGCCGCATACGTTCTCCTCCGCGTTTCTCTCTTTCTCTCTTTCCATCGACGTGCTGAGCATAATCTCGTTAATCCGCCGCGGCTCTCCGTGTGAAAGCGATATAATTTCTGCCCCCTCGCGAACTTTCGGACATCGTCCGGGTTACTATACGGTGTCCCGTAACATTTGTAGGTAAAATCTATTCGATTTCCGCACCATTGTCACGTACAAGTAATCTTTATTTTCCGCGGTGACACGAAAATATAAAAGAGAAATATGTACTATTATTTCATAATTTTTTAATTGCACGAATTTTTATAATTTCTTATTACATCGGAGATAGCTCTTCTTTTTATCACTATTAATGCTCAGTAAAAATAAACTAGAATTATTTTAATAAAAGAAGTAATGTTTTGTTTTTTTTAACTTGTTTTTTTAAAGAGCGTGATTTGCGCGAAGTGACAAAGCGAGAGTTTTATCGTGTTTTCTTACAGGTAGATTTTTTTTTAATGAGAGGGCCGAGAATACGTGGAAGAAAGAAATCGTCTCGACCTAATGTCGCGCGGGCAGAGGGATTATAGGATATTATTACCTAAGTAAAAAGGCGAAAGAAGAAGAACGGGAGGGGGAGTTCGGCGGGTACAAAAATGAGTCGGTTAACTCTCACCGGCACGCCCCGACAGTATTCCGGTCATTATGATATTTACCGAAGTCTTAAAGCGTTCGTAAAGTGCCAGCCGGCTGCGTCGTTCCTTAAACGGCCTTGCATATAATATGCAAAGACGACGGCTATGTGTGTGTATGTGTGTGTGTGTGTGTGTGTGCGTGTCTTCGCTTCCTCTCTCATCTTTCGCTTATGTTTGCCCAGTCGCGAGAGTTTTTAACCTCGATTATCCTCTCGCTCTCCTCCGACACCCTCGTCGCACTATCTTATCCTCCCTTCGCCTCCCTTCGCCGCGGTTACCAGCGCGCAGACCGCCGTGGGGAAACTTCCCCTTGCTGGGAATTACCGGTGGGGATAATGCTATTTTACTTCTGGCTAATTGCGACGCGCGGAAGACGGCATTACTCTCGTATGAATATTCAGCGATGGTCGCGGGGACGTAAATCTTCTGCACCACGGAAATTGCCCTCGCGCTTCCGTGACGATGTCAGGTGCCACTCTTCTTGTACTTCGAGCAGGCTTTCCGCACGAACGACACGTTTCTCATCCAAAATAACATAATGTACTGACGTTAACAATGTCGAGTTCTCTTGTTTTTACCTCAACATTACTCCATCGATATTTTTTAACAGTCAGGAATTTCATTAAGGAATAATGTATTAATTTTATCCCCAACTCCTTCATTTATCTATTGCTTATTACATTTTTAATTTATTTTCGTCTATAGCTGTCTCTCTCTCTGTCAAGATAGATCACTTAAGAGATAAATCATTTACATTATGTCTGACACGTACATATGTACTTTTGTTTCATATTAGGAGTGATCTTGACTGTTCTCAGCTTATGTTGTCTATGATAAGGATGGAGAACGATGAGAATAAATAACACTATTCTTAATTTAACATCCGAATACTCAAAGAAAAGTTTTTTACCTGACCATCCTATGTCGGTTCATCTACATAACTGCAAGTATTAAAATTTACATATTTGTGTAATTAATTGTGACAAGATTCATATTATTCAAGATTATTCAGCGACTTATGATTTTAACATGAAAAGGAATCTTATTTCAAGTCGAAATGTTTATGTATAATAATATATATAGTACTCAGTACTTACATCTGGTTCAGTCCTATTATGTTTTTCTGTTTTTTTTTTTTTTTTAACCAAATTGAACCTCGATTATTGTTTCAAATCATTTAAATTTTTGTTTTTGCAAGCTCGACATATATTGATTTTAGCAGAAACTCCTTTTTCGAAATACAGTCTCGTCTGTCAGCGTTCAAGCTGCAAGTGATTCAAGAATCGAACACGATTGTTTCGCAATAGCGATAGCATTTCACACGCGCCTCTGCTAATCGACACGAATGCGATCCCGGGAACGCGCTTCCGATATCTCTGGGAGATGAGGACGCGCGCGGAGGAGGAGAAGATAGGAGCGGTATATCTCTCTCGGTGCCTTAATTTACAAGAGCGATCGCGATCGCGGAGATAGCCGGGGCTTGTCGGGATATAATTTAGCGGTAGTCCGCTTCTATACACGATCTCCCCAATCAACCACTTAAGTCGACGATGTATTTACGAGGTGTTCTGTAATTTTCTCTAATTCGACGCGACTCTTCTTCCACGGCCACCACGATGATTGCCGTAGCACGCGGCACCGTTTTAACCGGCTGTGCAACCGTAGTCATCCAATGCGACTAGAGATGTGAGATTTAGTCACACTGTAATTGTGGATTGCCAATACAAAATGTCCCGTTACGTTATGCCGTATTCATCATTGTAAAAAAAAAAAAAATACCACTTACTTAACGAGAAATATTTATAACTCTTATAGCATCTTCTTAAACCTTTTATATCCTCTCACAACTTTTCGCCGATCTTTTGCTGAAGATTATCTTGAAACTCGCGGGAAGAGGCGTCGTTTTATTCTGCAGATTCGGAATATTCCGTATTTGTTATTTCGACTGATACTGCAATTAATCGTTATTCTGGTTGAGAAGACATACAGCAGCATTTGAGGTCGCGGCAGCCGGTCTTTCGTAAACGCGCGCGGCGACCCGCCTTACTGGCCGATTATAGTTTATGGATGCCCATGATTCGCTCTATGAATTGGTGGCCATGGTAGGACGTAGGGATGATTTAGTACGGGACAATCGATCTTCATTCGTTCGCCGTTTAGGATAACCATCGTCCCGTGACTTCCGTAACTATATTACGTTCAGCCGCACGATCTGCGCGGTGACTTTATTAGGTTTACGCAATCGGCAATAAATTTAAGATCAAATCTATCTATTGCAATGCGTTTTTCTAGTCACATAATTAACAGGTAGCAGATCGTCCAACATACCGGTTTCTCTCGCGTGAGAGATCGATCTGAATAATTTATTGCAGCAAACTATGTAGAATCTCATATCTTTTCCTCAATTATTTATTTCAGATTACAGTTGCGTTTAAACGGCATTTAAAAAAATTAGTAGAACATCGTGTCTTAAGATAATTAACGTTATTTAATCATGATGTTAGTGTTTTATTAATTTTAACTCTATCCGCGTTCATCAAAAAGACATCCCTCGAAAATGGTGAATCGCGTCGACTCTATTCCTTTCTGTACATGCGTTATAACGCGCAGCTCCAACGTCCGCGTATTCAGTCGGTGCCGACGAAAACACACGTTTCTCGTCGGGCTGATCGGCGCGATATCCGGATGCATCTCGGGCGAAGCAGACTGGTAGACCGCGTGTCTGAAAGGATGCTAACTAGATGCTCGACCCCGAAAAGGGGGTCCCGTAGCAGCCGGTCTCTCTCTTCCATTCCCGTCTTTCACTCTCCCGTCCTCCTCTCTCTGTTTTCTGCCGTTCCTCTCGCGACGACCGGCCGGCCGACCGGGCTCGGGGCCCCTGCAGGAGAGATTAAAAAGTTAATGGGAGGCGTGCTGTGGGGGCGTGCAACGTGTACGTGGTGCCGGGATTTATGTCTGCACCACCGAGATATCGTTCCGCTCGAACGCCAATAGGCATTGCGCCGTTCTAAATCTCCCCCTCGCGCTCCACGGAGGTGCTCTCCCTCTCCGACTGTACCCCTGCGGCCCCTTGATGCTCTTTTCCTCCCCCGAGTGATTCGAAGTACGAAGCACGCCTTTATTCGCCTCGTTCGATCGAGACGAATTAACGATCGCTACAACCGGTGTTATTGGTTGTACGGTATGACCGAGGCAGAGCTAAGATCGAAAAGGATCGAATCCTCTTCGGAGAGATAGAGCGAGGAGGATTGATATCCTTTCGTCGTAAGGTTGGAAGATATCAGTGCTCGGGCTTAGGTATTCTCGAGATACTGTTGTACTTCGTGTATCTATCGTGAAATTATCGATCGTTTCACACGGAGACATTTAGAAACTTAGCAGTAGTTACGTGCAGATTATAGAAATGATTTCTCATTCCGACAAAGATTTCTTCAATATCTAAAATTTTGTGAACATAGAATATTTTCGAACATAGGATATTTTCATGATGAAGGAAGTAATTTCTACAAGGAAATCGTTTTTGCGTTAAACGCTTGCAACTCACTCACGATTTCTCGTGGGAACTCTCACATCGGTTGAAGATAATTTTGGCAGCGAGAGAGAGAGAGATTCAGATTCATCGAGCATCCTCTCGTCTCACAACATCCGGAATGAAGTCTCAAGAGCTCGTTATCCCTCGGTGCAATCGTACGTCCAGTTCTCGACATGGCTTCCGGGGTTTCCCGCGTCACGATTCCTTTCGCGATGCAGAGAGAGAGATCGATCTGACCATCGCGCTTTGCCCCGGCGTTTTCTACGGGAGAAACCGTTCTCTTAAGCCAGGCAAAAATGTAGGAAAGCTGCACGACTAGTTGAGACCACTTGGCCCTTCCTGCCGCCTTCCCTTCGATCATCTTCCTCGACTTCTGTCCTTTTCTTCTGATGCGCGCGCTCGCAATCGCTTCGTTTCCATTTTTTCCCCTTTTAATTGCCGATAATTTATAGTATATGGGGAAATATTAGATTCGTGCGAAACCGTATTAAAAGAGGCCTCCGCAGCGTCTAAGGAGCGGAAGAAGGCAGAGAAAGAAAAAAGAGGAGAGAAGAGAGGAGAGGCGGAGGTCTCGAGGAGGCCTGTAATTACTGCCAAATATGAAAACTGCAACCTATAAGATTAATTTTTACGCGAGATTGATGCCGCGGGATCGAAGGGTATCGGCTATGGCGGGAAGGGGACAAAAGGTGGCCCGTCTCCTCTCTCTGGTCCCTCGTCGTCCTCCTCCTTCATCGATCGTACTACGGCTAGGGCCTTCGCAGGACCTTCTTGATTCTTTCCTCCTTGAGACGATCGAATCCGCCTCTCTTAACGAGATTCTATCCTTCCGTCTCTCATTAAGAATAATAATATGCCAATAAATGCCAAATTACGGTGCCAGCAGCACTAGTTGCGAGTCCTGAGGCTCACAGGAAATCGCAACCTCTTCGTGCGAATCTTCGTTAGTGTATATCAGAATGAGCACTCGATACAGCAGTTGTATTTAATCGTACTAAAGATCGCGAATCCTGAAGTCTAATTATATTTTTGTATTACAGGGAAAAGTTGAGTTGGTATTTTTTGATGTATCACGCTTTTATGCTTCGCGCAAACATTTTTAAAATGAAGCGCAAGATACATCCTGTTATTTTGTGTACTCCGTATTTCGATACACGCGTTAAAGCGTGAGTCTTATTCTTCCCTTTCGTTGCATTCTACCCCTCTGGCTTTCACGCGCAATACGTTCGCGAGCACGTTAATCGATCGAGAAATCGAGAGGTAATACCGAAATGTAAAGGCGGCTCTCGACGGCGCGCATTACCGGCTTTAATTACGAGAACCGTGAGAATTTCGACGAGGTCGGAGAAGCGGCCGACGGAGATTGAAGTTACAAAGTTTGCGAAAGTGCGAAAGATCGCGTATCGATGTAATGAGCTTCGGTGATGAACTTTTTGCGGGCGAAACGTCGGAACTTGATGGTCCCGAGGCTTTTAATGGACGAATGTGTTTTCGACTTATTATTTCTCGTGTATCTTAAGAAATATTATTTTTAGCACATTTTACATTTTTACAGGCTTCGTACTTTAGATTATAATTATTTTACCCACAAAACGCGGATGGTTATAAATTACATTTGTGGCTTTCAAGAAACTAATTTTTATCACATCCGATTAATGTTAAATAGCGCAATTGTGCGGAATCTACAATCCATAATCTACAAATTCGGAAGACAGTTTCCGCAGTGTCAACGTTTACTTTCGAAAAGTTCCGCGACCAATTAAGTCGCATGGCCGCCGAGGAAGGTGAGAGACAATTGCGGGGACGTTTCTCTCTCTCTCTCTTTCTCTCTGTCGCGAAAGAGAACTCGGGAAGATTTGAGAGGAGAGCGATTTTTCTTTTTTCTTCTCTCTTACTAACACACACGTACACACACACATACCGTAACCAATCGTCCTCCTATCAGGCATCTAAGGTGTGTCGATTTATACGCTGCTACCAGGCTTTACACGACTCCTTGTCGTGAAATTCGACGCGGTTGGAATCCACAGTATGTCCAACTCGAGCGATAAAAAAAGGCATTGGAACTTTAGATGTACCTCGTACCAACTCGTTGACTAATTACGCGCGATCTTACGATATAATTCCCTGCGGCTTAATTGTCAGGGATTATTTATCGTTTGTGTGATACAAGCGTTAAATATTTCCAACTTGAACAGGAATTCAAGTATACTTTATTAAGGAACATCTAATTCCTTGTTGTGATAAGCATTTATATAAGTTTTTATAAGTATTTTATAAGAAAATCTCTAATAAGTATAATTCTTTTTTCTTAATTTTTTTTATAAACATATCTTAGCAATCTTACATATCTTATGAATTAATTAGCAATTACAAAATATTATAATATCCGCGAACAATGACATAAAATAAACGGACTTTGCTTCTTCTTCCCGACTTCTAAGCCAATCACATGATTAATTTATAAATCGTAAAACCATATAACCACCACCGACATACTTTTGCTCGACAAACAGGAACGGCGTCCCCCATCGTCTTTCTCAGCGTCCACGGAAAATCAGCGAAGGTATCCTCGCCAGGATTCCAGGCGCATCGGTGCCTGCGGTGACCCGCGTCCATGAATTACACGGTTGACCATTAAGACAAAACCTGGCCTGTGCCATAACTCTCCATAGATTTATAGTAGCCGCGACGCGACGGTGAGGCAACGGCCGGTGGAAAAGACGCCGGCGTTATAATCCTTCTGGTGTGTTCCCCCGGTACCTGTTTTGGCCGGTACGGACACACGTGCACCCACATGCACACCCACCCGCCCGAATAAAATACCTCAACATCGGGAGAGACAGAAACTGCAGAAAATGCAGCTTTGCGCGGCAAGCCTACCCCCGTGTTGATCTCGCGGCATAAAATATTGTAAAAGCGACGTCGGCTATAAATATCGGTTTATTTACGGACAACGGTCCTCGCATGCCGGGGATAAATTCAGCAAAATGCCCATTTAATTAGCACCTTATTTATTGAGACGTCCACCGCGCATGGTTGCCCCGGCCGAAGCCAGAATCAGGCGACTACCTGCACTCGATTACGTCAAAATTAGTTGGTTAAATTAAAATTTTATTTTGTTTATTTGTTAATCGACTCTCTCTTTTTATTCTAAATGATATTTCGCAGAATGATTTTTATTCTGAAAATACATTTTAAGAAATATGCATATGGTGCATCTTATTTTATGTTGTATATCAATTAAATTATTTCAAGATAGCTTTTTTTTATTAAAATTGATTATTTTACAAAATGCTAAATACTGTATCTTTGCTTTTGAACTTCCAAACCAGATCAAGGTAAAAACTTTTTCTTTATGCTCTAACAAAGCGAGGTGTGGCAAATGAAATGGCCATACACGTAGATAAGAAGATAAGGAAAAATAGGCTGCGGAAAGGACAATAATAGAGAAGAGAAATGTTGCGGAGAGCGCTTGTTAAACGGTCAACTAATACTTGCTACGCAAGGGCTCGTGAAAGCGAAACGATCTCATCGAAACAAAGCGCGTGCAGGAAAATAAAAACGGTCAGGCAATGCGACAGCCCTGCCGCCGTCGAACGTTTGTACGTGAATGATTACAACAGTTTCGAGTGCGTTTCGAGTGCATCGTTAAAACGTACAATCGAACAGCCACGTGCAAATCTCAATTGTTCATTGTATTTGCTCGATATTATTTCACGCTATATATCATATTACACTCGCGTTTTTGAATGGCTTTTTGGAAAATAAAATATTGATTCTCTTACAACAATATACATTTAGAGCGCTGTATCTCGCTGTCAACAATTTGCGGAGAGAATCTTTAATGAACGATGATTTCGGCATCTTCACCGCTACGCCGTGTTTGTAAATTTAATTCGCGCTTACACAAAACACCTTCGTTCGCCGAAGAAACGTCGTTTGCCAGTGACTGTGCGTCGAATGCGTGCATCTGCCTCCGCCGAGTGACGAAGTGTAATGCTGTCATAAAAAGCGGACCGGACCGACACTCGTATATATCGGCATGTTTCAAAACTGCCCGAGTGGGAATGGCCCTCAGTTCTCCCGAATATTAACGCGACAGAAGCGGTAAAATGGAGATAAAGGAATGGAGAACGCGCGCGTGCGTGACTGCGAATCTATTAATAAATTTGCGGGGAACACGCTGTACCGCGGTTCCCGATACGATCTCCGCGCAAAAATTACGCGGCCGTTGTGCCAAAGACTCCTCGCCCTGCGTTGCTTGCGAACAAATTAATTGCGAGCGTAGGTATGGCCCGTCGATTAACCGCGCGTCAATTATAATGCTAGAAGGAAAGTGTATCTCGGATGCGATAATGCGGCACTTCGTTACTGTTTGCGGAACAAGAATAGCTTTTGGGGTACACACGACAGATGATATATTCGCGATCGTTGTCGAAATGATCAGCGACACTCCATAAACTTTTCACGTCAATGATTTAAAATACGTGAAGCTGTATAAACGGGTCATTTTTAAGCAATTTTTTTTCCAGCAAATTACACGACGTTTCTATACGATCTCCCGACCTGTTGCATTTCGATGCTCTCTACGTCGTGTTTGTTATTTCGAAATTCATGTATTCAGGGAACGTCCCTGGAAATTAGAACCTCGTTAAGCGGTCGTTTCAACGTCCTTAAGGTGTGCCCTCCGATATTTCTTCATCCGAGTTCTTCACTCCTCCGGTTTTTACCACGAAAACGAGCGCGCGCGCACATTCAGGTGTTGCTTTCCGCGGAGATTCAGCTGCTATAGCCCTCCTTTCCTCCCCTTGTGGAAGGGAGATGGAAGGGAGATGTACGAAGGTAGGATCTAAGGGCTACTTTACCGGGTGGTAAAATACACCGCGGCGAAAGAGGTTCGGTTACACCTGCTTTACAAAAGACGGACACGAAAGTCCGTCCCGTCTCCTCTTTTCCCCTTTTACATATCCCCGTCTTCCTTTCCCTTAATAAATGATTTCTCCGTCCCTGTCCTCGTTCCGTCTCTCTTTTCCGCGCGGTTTCCTTCCTCGCTCGCTAAACGCGTGCGGTAACCACGATCGTTGAATATGTAGATCGCGTCCGCAACGTGATTCCAAATAATTTCGGGGTCGCCGGTGTGCGTGCGCGAACGCACGCACGCACGTATGTATGCGATATCTACACGCGTGTCGGCCTGTAATTTATGCACCGCCGTAAAACAACGCCGAGCTCGTTGCGAGTGTTACACGCGTGTACACGCGCGCTGGTTGCGTGGGTGCGCATTGTTGGAGTGCCAAATGCGTATCAAACTTCCTGGAGTGATTTAGCGAGGTATTTACTCGGGGAATCGCTCCGGTGAAGACCGTCGACGAATTATTATGTTCTCCGGACACAAGAAATTATTACGGCGTTAAAAGCGATTTTCTTGCCCGCATTTCTGTTTCTTATTTTCACGTGAATTATCGATACTTTTGTAACTGAGCGCTTTAGGAAAGAAAACAATTCCGATTTTTATTCTTGTGGAAGTAACGTTACGTGCTAGAAATCATATGCGGGTGTGTTACACGGTAATGCAATCACGTTTTCGAAATTATGATGGTGAATTGCAAATCCTGATTCCCGACTCAAGTCGTTGAGTGCCGCGTGATTTCGCGATTTTTTCCTTTCAGTTTTTTTTAACTGGCCACCGTAACACGCGTGGTATATACGCCACGTGTCGCCGAGTGGTTTAACACGTCGTCGCTTTACTCACGCCAATGCGTCGGGATATTCATAGTTTTCCTTCCCTTCGTTCGTCCGTTTCTTTGCGTGTCGAAATTACAACGTGTCCGAATTGCCGTCGTAAATCTGTTCGGCCCGTAAAGCCGTGCGTATCTCAATTACATGTATGTTTTCTTATACGTCTCTATTACGTCTGTGTTAGAGGAACGCACGTGGATAAAAACGGGGGTTATATAAAATAATTACTACTGTTTTATCGCGTACAATTTTATTACGTACAATGTTGCAGTTTCAAGCAATTATCAATCTGTAACAATCTGCAACCGTTTTGTAGTTATCTAATAATAGTATCTGTATGTATAGTGTAACATTTTAATTGAAAATTTGACGGTCAACGCAACTAAAATATAATAAGATCCAGTTTTACAAACATCTTAAATTTTACTGCTAACCAGTTAATCGGCTTCCCCGAATCTTTTTCTATAATAATAATATTATTATTATCATATTATCTAGAAGAAGAGAATCGATAACCTCAGTTAGCCGACGTTTGTAAAATTCTGACTCTAATGTCTATTACTACCAATACAGATTAACTGTAATCTCTCGGTTAGAGTTCAAGTTAAATTAACTTACTTTTTATCTTTTTTTTAATTTTAAGAATTAAAAAAGATAAAAAGTTAGTCAAACTGAGATTAATCTACATTGACAGAGAACTGGATGCAATTATATCTTCTCGTTATAAAATAAAAACATAGAAGACTGTAAAATATTATTATACTTCAAGTTGTATCATTCATATATATTCACATAACATAATGTTTGAAACAAGTACAAACAAGAGTACTTTTCTCACAGAAATAATTATAGTAAATAAAGTACATGTTAATTAGAGAAAAGCAAGATCCTCCGAGATCTTCTTTCTGGTTCTCTCTTGCGGCTATTTCGTATTGATTCGATTGCTCAACCATTTCGGTGTCATTTATTCAAATAATCGGAGCGACATCGTTTATTTTGGCGTTTGTCTTGAAAATCTATTTCTTCGTCAATGTTGTCAAAGTTAATCTCCTCTCGTAAATTCTTCTGTATACGTGTATCGGGCCTTCTGGCTTTTTGACACGCGTGCTACATACATGTAGATCGGGCGCGGCACGTACGACAACCGTCTACAAAACCGAGTGGAATACACCTGCGCAGCTGCCCAGCTCGGCAGGTGAATCTTCGACTCACCTGATCACTGTAGGTCCGCGTGTACGCGTGCGTACGCGTGTAACCGGCGCGGGTTCGCATTAACACGCGTAGACAAAGAAAGAGAGAGAGAGAGAGACGCAAGCACGTCGCAGACCGATCCGCTGCCCTCTCGTCTCGATGAGGGAAAAGTGTCTTCGAGGACACAGGCAGGTGATATCAATTGTACGAATTATAGTCGATTGACTTGTGCGAACGGTCGGCTCGTGCCTTCCAGAGCACCCGACAGCAGAAGAAGCAAAAGCGACGTATCTCGACGCTTGAAACTGCATTGACGAAACTTCAAGTAGGTCCTAAAAGTTACCTAAATTAAATTCGCTTATTAAGTGGAAATTTTTATAGAAGACGTTTACCAAGTCCTTTTAATATATTTATTTACCTTTTAATATATTTGAATATAAGTTACCTTTTAATATATTTATTTAGATGCTTGTATTTTAGTTATTTCTTTATAAACGATCGGATCTTGTACCTCTTATAAATGTATTTGCGATCAGTAGTGTTTAATTCTCCGTTAGTTGCGCTATTTTTATAAATAGTCGCGATATCTTGCAGATATATCAACTTTTCCATTATTTTCCTATGTTTCTTGAAACTATTTTTCTTTTATTTGCAGGGCACTTGTGAGCCAGACATTAAGGTACATAAAAAAAACACAAAGAACAAGTTGACAAGTATTAGAATGGAATGAAAACCTTAGAAAACTGAAGACTAGTAATAACATAAAATAAATGTTATAGCCCGAATGTGTATCCATTGGATGTTGCGACTAACGGAGGGTTACTACAATCGTTTGGAAATACGTTACAATTATTTCTGTTCACTTCAACGGCGTTCTTAGTTTATTAGTATTCTCCGAACGTCGGCAACACGAAGCCGGCGGAAACTCCGATGTTATCTGACAAAAAACACGATGCGCGCCGCACGATGTAATCGGTCACTTCGAGCTTGATTCGACAACGACGACGACGAAAAGCATGCTCCGGAACAACAGCAGGTGATATCAATTGTATACATTGCAGACGATCGATTTGCGGACAATCGCGTATATCTTTCACGCGGCACGTGCCGACGGTTCAGAAAACCAAAGACGCGACACAGTAATTTCCATAATACATACGGTGCAATGTTCGCCACCGAGACTGCAGATGAAATCGCAATAATGATCGCAGCAATAATCGCGCGTTACATCGTATGAGAACGTAATCATTCATTGGATCATGATCGGATGAGAGAAGTGATAAAAAAAGTTTCTTCTTAAATGCATAGATTTTTTGGTATCAAACCAATATCGGAGAAGCTTTAGGAATTATTTATGTACGACGATTATGTGTTTGAGTATCAGTTCAGGTTATCATTCTTCAGGATTCTCTCGATAAATCTCGCTGCGTCTTCGACTAGCACCAGCGAGTTCTCCTCGCCATGGTTTCTCAATCGAGAAATGAAAACGTAATCGTTCTTGCAATCTAGTATCGACGCGTAAGACGTCTCTCCAATGTATATGGATCATCCGGTAGAATCTTCATATTGGTTCTGTACATCTTGGTCCGCGCGTATAGCAGGCAATCTTTGTAATTATAGAGTAGACGCGCGTCCTGTTAGGTCGGTACCCTCGCGCAAATTCATAGAAAGCAGGCCGGAAAGGGGGATGGTTGAGAAGAGTGAAGCGCTTAGTCGCGATTTGACAGCTAGGTAGCTCGACGTCGTTGTCGCGACGTCGTACGACCCCGCGAGAAGTTTAATTATTCGCCGCGGAAAATAGAGGAACACGCGTCGTCGCTGAAATTAGCGACTCCGTCGTGATCGCGCGAGCGGCGCGTGATTGGCATCCGTAATAAAAGTCGAGAGGGTGAGGTGTACAAAGGGGACGATCGTTAATGCGCGGACGTTTTAACAGGCAATTACGCGATATGGTGTTATTTGCGAGGTGTTTGTGAAAGCAGTGGCCAACGAAAGAAAGGTCCGTTACCTCGCACGTCGTCGACTCTAATCCTCGTTCTAATCAGATTAAAGTTAAAAACTCTCGCACCAAGCGGAGCGTAATAATTGGGCGTGAGAGTAACTGCTGCCTGACACCTTCGGAAAAATTAACCCTTTGACAATCGCCATATATGCGAAACTTTCCTATCGAAATCTATCCGTACATGTATATATTAAAAAATTAATATATTAAAAAATATATTTAAAATTTATTAAAAAATTATTAAATATATTAAAAATATTAAAAAATTCTTTAATTACTTACTTTCCTATCGAAATCTATCCGTACATGTATATATAAAAAATTAATATATTAAAAAATATTTAAAATTTATTAAAAAATTATTAAATATATTAAAAATATTAAAAAATTCTTTAGACAAAAGGAATCTTTTCAGTCTTAACCTGTTAGGAATTAACAAAATAAATTAGAGATATAAAAGTAATTTAGATTGTTTTCCACTTTTATCATTTATATATTAAAAAGTAGTAATCACAGTACTTTAAATTTAAGCGGGTTTAAACCTGCGCGATAAAATAATATTTCCGAAGTTTTTGCATCCATACTGCGTTCGCGTGCTTCGCGACGTATAGACAAAGAGGCGCAGGGCGGCGGCAGCCATTAAAAAATTCCTCGCGCCATCCAAGTTTTCCCTTTGTTTTGCCACGTCGTCGCGACAGCGTAACGTACGGCCGTCCGCGAAGGACAAGCGGGTACAACGGGAAGTCGGTTGTAAAGTCGAGCGAACGCTTTTGTTAGGCCGTCGTGTCGGGCCGGGAAACACCACCCACATGCGTGTACGCACGTTAGTTTACACTTTTTCTACGTGTCGCAGGAAGCTGTCACAAGTATTGAAAGTTGCTGCGAATATTCGTGCTATGCTCAACGCGGAACGCGTTAATAGTGACACTTCAGCATGTTCGCCTTTGTCTTCTTCCCTTTAGAAAATTCAAAAGTGTTGAAATATTAAGAAATGACGCAATAAAAAATATATTTTTTTAAATATATGGATTTATTTTTCCAACACGAAGGATTGTGTTTTAAAACCGACAAATAATCGGCGCGCAGTTTTTTACTAATGAAAAAGGTATACAAAAATTCACACAGAAATATTATTATTAGCTACCAAGCTCGGACTGTAAATGACATATTTCTTTTTATCGTTACGTTTGGTTATTGTTAATAATTCATGTTGTTCAATCTTATATTGTGCGCCACGCACATATCTCGTGTACCTATATTAGAAAATTGACATAATACCGGTTGTATTTGACTACCGGATGCACGCAGCATACAACAAAGTATACCGGAATGAAGCGGACCATTAGTGCATCGCACCGTACAATCGCATGCATTCGTACATGTCTCCTCCTCGCTCTGTGTGGTATACACGCTTGGCTCATCGCGCGCGTACGTGGCGCGCGAGCAACCGAGATACGGCCGGCGCATGTCTCCGCTAATCTAATTTACTTCAGGCCAGATAAAAAACTCATTTACCGCGAGGCCAGACCAGTCTTGGGAAACGACGTTTTTCTGCGCCCTCGAGAGAACCGGAAGTGACGCGCCGGCTTGCCCGGTCTCGGCACGGACCAGGTCATGATGAAATCCTTTCTCGCGATGAAGTGAAAAAAAAAGAGCAGGAAGCGCTCGAGAGGAAAAAGAGAGGCGGAATCAAAACGTCGAAATTTAGACTGAAGGGGATGTTCGAATCTCTGGAAATTGAAAATTAATGTACCTGCTTATATTTAACTGTTGTTTATGATGTTCGAAGTAAAAACTCCGAAACTAAAAACTACGAAATTAAAAATTGCGAGAGCTATCGTAGGAAAATGGACCGATAGAGATGGAGAAGTTATTTATTCAAATAGTTGATGGAAAAATAGTTAATTATGAATTTGTTATGCATTGTTAATACACATACACATCGGTATACGATACATATTTTTCAAGTTTGATTTTAGCGTACTTGTACAATGTACTTTTTCACACTTCCTCAGTAGCAACTAATTAATACTGTTAATCATCAGGTGATTAATTAAAAAATAGTAGCGCGCGTGGCTACGCAATAGTTAGAATAGTAGTAGATGTGGAGGGAAGATCTTTAGATTGCGCACTTCCCGGCTGCGATACGTCAAGACCCCTAGCAGTGAAATAGCAGAAAATGGTTTAATCGTTAGAATACTATTACGTTGAAGAGTGTTGTAATTAGTAATGAGCGGAGGATAGCATTTAACACAGTGATTTAATTTAATATTTATGCACTGCGACCGGTAACCGGTAATATACACCAAAATCATACCTTGAAGAGGCACTTTCCCTCGTTACGCATCAAAGGACCCCTGCACACTTCTTATAGAAAATGGCTTTCAGTCGAATTGGTATTTTCCCACAGTTTCAACCATTCGACTGAAAGCCATTTGCCATAAAAAGTGTGCAGGGTCCTTTATGCATAAAATTTAATGAAAATATCTTATCGTAGTTTTCATTTCTTTACGTAAATCTATATTTAGATTTTTGAAAGAAAATTATAATTCTACGGCTTTTCTCATCAAATATTATGCGCAAGTAAATAAAGTATAAAAATTAACAAATCATTTGCTTCATCGCGATTTGAAGACATTTAAATAATTATTAATATAAATTACATTAATTTTGATAATCATTCCATAATAGTGATAGTGATTTATGTGTATGATTCATTTATTCTGTAATGCTTGATTTACAATTTCCTAGATCATCAAAATTTGTGTAAAACATACACACTTGAAATGCATACACTCGCAGAAAAGACAAACTGAGCGCGTTGAGGTATCCTGCGGTCAACTTTTCTCTCGACTCAGCGTTATTATTGTGCATCCTTGCTCCTGAAGCGGCACCTATAATTCATTGGTTCCGCGGCAGGTGTTTTTCAGGCCCTCGAACCGTCCTGGCGCAGGGAAACTATTAAATCGCGATTTTATGCCTGATCAGCGTCTCAACGCGCCTGACTGGTCTACCTGAATCTAGGAACAGAGACGATTTACACGCTAATTAGATCAATCTTCATCCTTCGCATGACTTTCTCATCGCCTCACACTTCGATTAACGGAAAGTTAATGACATTCCTTAACATCAATCTCTATCTAATATATTTACATTTAAATTACATACAAGTAATTTCGCTTCAATGGACAAGATCTTTTTTTCAATCTCTTCCCGTGAATTTATATACACATGTGTACGTTTTTTTATCTACTACTTAATATTGTCAATTAGAAGCTTTAAATATACACTTCAGCTTGTAGGACACGTAAAGCAATAAGATAGAGATTATTGTTCACAGCGAAACTTAATTCGACATTAAGACGTGTACTCTTACGTGACTACATCGTTCCATAATTCCATCATAATAATGCTGTGTCATGAAAGTTTCGAGACGTTGGTGCAGTTGGTGCGGTTGGACGAAAGTAATTCCTGTTTACTGGGCGCGCTCGATTAATTGACCGACGCGCGAAAGAGGACCACGAGAACGTGGTCGTCGTGTTCTCCATTTTTGGCGAACTCGTCAATTGAGTTACCGGTTTATCGACATACGTGCGAAGTGTAAGAACGACCGCAGAAAATTCCGCTCTCGTTGTGAGAAAAGCGACACGTAGCAGCAGGTGCGAAACTTCCAGGGATGCCTCGAAGACTGATTAGGGAATAAATGTTCTTCGGCGCTTCCCGAGCAGGTGATGCTTTGCAATGGAAAAACAACTTCCTGTCCGGTCGATGGACTCACGTCTATCTCTTTCATTAGATCTAAATATGTATTATCTGAATTTTTCAATAAAGTATAATTATATTTTAAAAAATAACTAGGAAGCATGTATTATACGGTATAAAATTTTAGAAATCATTTTTTGTGAATATTATTCACATTTACAAGAAACAAAATTGTTATGATTTCATAATTTTATCTGTTAAAGTATTATATGATTTATCGTATTAAAAAAAAAAAATAGAAATATTTTGGCCAATCGAATTACTTCGCAATCAACTCTTATATGAACTACGTTCGTAGTTAAAAAATTGTTGTTAATCTCGTATTTCCGGTTAATGAAGAACGTGACAATTATGTTCATTCAAATTATACGTTATTGTTTTCTGTCAATATCGATCAGCAGAAAAGTATATTTTCACGCATTGCTGAACCGTTATGTTATCGTTTAACTTACAATATAAGTAAAGTTGATTAAATCTGATTAATATGTTATGCAGCATTACAACTTTAATAGATATGATTTTAGCGATCATGAAATCTTATTGAAAACTCAGATCTGTATGTATTTATAGTTGTGTATATTTGAATACATTTCGAATCTCCATCTCATACGTTACATTGTTTATAGTTTCTGACACTAGATGCGGGATTTATTCATCGTATTAAATATTTGATGTACTTAATATTACATTGCTCTCTTTTTGTATAGCAAAAATGCAATTAAAAAGAACGTGGATTTTTCATATATTTCAGATATGTTGTAAATACTGTTGTAAATCAGTTCAATAAACGTAGCATTATTAAAAGTTTATAACTTAAAAATAATATGTTTATATACTTTTTATTATGCAATAATCACGCTGCACTTGCAAGATTTTCAGATTTCTCACATAAACTCGCTTTGAATATGATTAATCCTCAAGTTACTATATGAAGATATATTTTTCAAAATATACATAACAAAATGTTTATTAATAAAATAGATACAGATCGCGTATATTTTTGTCACAGATTCAGAGTGTATTTTGCGTCTCAGAAAGGTGAGACACCGTCAGACAAAACAAGCATCCGAGAGCGCAAAAATGTGAATATAAATAATAGGGCGTGAAAGCGATAAATATCGCCTTTCTGCTATAAATCAGACCTTTTTTCAAAAAGGTTGCGAAATTATGCATATATTTGGGATGCTTTCGAAACTTTGTATCGGACGTATAATAATGGTCTTCCTTTTTTTATCGATACTCTCTGTGCTGGTGCGCGTATATGTCGAACGCATGCTCATATTTATGAAAGCATGCATCGGTCGACGGGCGACAGGTGCAGCTGCAGTGTAACACGAAGCACGCGTCTTCGCTTGTTGCAGCTGAACTAATTACAATGCAACCGATGGATGCATTGACGGCACAGTTAACACGAGACTTTGGATCGCCGCTGTATTATCGAGACGTTCTCGGGTTTGCGAGCAGGTTGCTCTCCTTTTTAAGGGTTGACTTGACGACTCATCATATTCTTTATCAAATCGCTTATCATTTTTCATTGATTCGATCTCGAGATTGTTGCTACAAACAAGATATATGAGGATTCTATTCGATTTTCAGCTGAGATCGTCGTTACAATTTAACCTTACATTAAACTCTATCATATTGCGTTTATGGTGAAGATAATCGTGAACGATATCAAATATAATGTATAATCATTCTTATATCAGTATATTAATAACGAGGTCCGGTTTTGCAAATATATTATATATATTTTTATAGGTATATTATATATATTTATAAATCTTTATAAATCTTCATGTCTCTCTCTCTCATTATTCTGGGAGGTATAGATTATTTTAAATATACGTAGCGGACGCTATCTACAAATTATTATTGGATTTATATATTGTATTATAATAATTAGATATCGGAAAATTTTTTTATTGACATTCTATCTCAATTTACGTTAAGTGAAAAGAGGTAACGTGCTTACGAGATAATTACCACCGATGATGACGAAGTGCGTAAATTATCAGGGCGGTGCCTAGATTCATTGCGGATAATGATTTATTGATAGAAAATAGAGAACCGCGGGGAATAATTTCGACGCGGGGAACAACATCTCATTTTCGTATCAAGGCTCGATGCTCGGCAATTGACACGCGGCCGTGTGCGTTTCTCATTATATTAAATTATACCGTCGTAATGCGAGTAATCGATGGCACTCATAACATTTAGCCATTTAATTCGGAAATGAGAAACCGTGATTTTTGTCAGGCGTAACAGTAGAAGTAATAGGCCGCGAGGGCTGTAATTTATAGCTAAAAAATTATCTTTCCCAATGGGTTAATGCAAGATCCTCGTCTCCGTTTCTTTCCTTTTCTCGATCTCTTTCTATCTCTTTCTTCCTCTTGACTTTCGTATTGCCGTATTATCGTGCCCACCTTCGACCAAGGTGGGCGGGACGGTTGCTTGACAGATCGACTCAATTGTACGTGGTAATTCCACGTTTGCGATCGCGATGTTTCTTTTATCGCACAGTTGTCATTGTCAAGAAATATATTATTACGCGATGCTTCTATTAGTCTATGCTTAGCCCATAATTCGCGGTCATTAATTACTGCGAAAGTGCGCGATTAACCTTCTTGCGCTTCGCTACACGGGAAGATGATTAAGTCGGAATCGAAAACATTTTTTAACGCACATCGAAAAATAATACATTTAAAACCCACTACTAGCACATCGCACACAATGGAAATAAATTATTTCAATTTTTGATATATAAGAGGAAATTAAAACAATTTTTATTCCACGTTCGCTATTTAATCGTATGGAAAAAGAATCGAAAGACAAGACGGAATTAAAAAATGCGCTTATCGTTCCGCCGCGCGAAAAAAAGACTTTTATGTGTCGCACGATCTCATTAGTGTCCGATGCACCAATGCGTTTGGCGCGACAAGACCCTCTCGGCCTCCCTGTAGATATATTATCGAGTTTGCCTTTATACGAGTATATAGATGTCATGGATTTTGATGGATCGAGTAAATTGTGCGTGGTAGTCTCGTGTTTGCCTTCGCGATGGTTTGTTTGTCGCCCACAGAAAACTGGATAAGATTATCGATCGTACATTTAATACTTGTTTCAGGATCGGCTAGATATGCGGCAGTATCTTGTACGAATCATGACCAATAACAAACCTCTCTAATTTCTGTATATCACCTGTATCAATATTTGTTTTCTATGTAGCAATGACTATTGACAATCTCAAGATTTTATATATATATATTTCTTAAAAAATTCTACTAGCAATAACGGTTGTAAATAAGGGTAGCGAAATCGAAATAAAAGTTGCAGGAAGACGATCGCGGAAAGCATCTGCTCGTAAAATCTGACCATGGCGAACGATAGCAACGTTGAAATTACTTGCGTCATAATTGCATTGCCATTTACCTAATTTTTTGTTCGACCGTCCGTTTAAGACGCGTCGCGTGTTCTCGTGCACGCCACGCGTCCGCTGGCTATCGGCAGGTGCTTTCTCGAGAACACGGTTGTCTCTTGCCTTGGTAGATTGGCCTTAATACTCTCCACAGAGCAGCGAGTATTCCTCACCACACACCTTGGCAACTATACGAATCTTTCGGAATTCATCGATTCCGCCTTCCTCTCGCATTCTTACGAAAGTGTTATTCCGGTTTTTGACTTTCTATCTTTCGTATTATGAACGACATGGCGTCTTATAAATTGGCTGTCTTATAAATTAGATTAATGCGGCTGTGCTATTTCGCATCTCCTTCGGATACATGTGATAAAAATGGTCCTTATCTCGACAAGATGCGCGTTGCGCATCGTCAGTTTTGAGGCACGACTTCGGCGATGTAAACAAGGCGTGTATCGTAACCCGATTTTTGCTGGCTCGTCTTCGATCGCGCTCGATTTTAGCTGGCACGATCCGCAGGTGTCCCGCTCCTGATGAAGTATAGCCGGTCGGCGCCGATTGCTCGGCGTCTGCATGAGTCAGGTAGCGGTAGGACTTCTCTCTCGGTGACTATTACGAACGCGTATAACCGTACGTAGTCGGCGTGCAACGCGATAAATCGCCTTTGATACGTATCTCAGGGTCGATCGTGTGCTGACGATTTCCTGGGGACTCTCGCTCGCGTGGCTACGGAAGAAGTGTCGGCGATCGATTCGCAGATTATCGACTTTGGAAATTAGAGAATTGAATAGAGAATTGAAGAAATTTTTCAGTCTCGAAAGATATAGAATGGTATCGAATTGTTTTAAGAAATTTCGATATGAATGTTGTATAAAATGAGAATTTAATCGTAACAGAAAAAACGAACCGTTACTCATACAAATCTGTCGAGCGTCTTTCTTACTTGATACGTACCTTTCAACTTGATATATTTCTAGAGAATCTGGATTCCCCTTTCGTTAACTTCGTTAAACTTTTAATCACCTCATTTAATTCATAAAAATTTCCCGCATTCTCGTCTGAACACGGTGCATCGCTCTCACAGCAGGCAGGTGAAATTTTCGATCAGTGTAAATATACATTACATTAACGGTTAAAATGTTTACTCCTTAGACTCCCTGACCACGTACCAACGACTCCATCGTCGACGATGCGTCGTAGCAAACGCAAGCTGCACGCCGCGTCGGTTGAATGCGAGCGTATGAATCACGTGGAACGCGATCAAGGTATCATTACGCCGGCAATCACGGTCATTTGTCCCAAGCGTTCTAATTAAGAGTCGATCGGTCGGGCTGAGTTATGCCGCAAAGTTCATTGCAGCTCCGCAGCAACCTGCGGACATGCTTTTTTAAATGTAACGCATCTGCGTCAAACAAAACGATTCACGC
This sequence comes from Crematogaster levior, assembly GCA_901521435.1. Taxonomy (NCBI): domain Eukaryota; kingdom Metazoa; phylum Arthropoda; class Insecta; order Hymenoptera; family Formicidae; genus Crematogaster; species Crematogaster levior. Next base: position 164,569 of record CABEGB010000729.1, read on the forward strand.
GATCGATGAACCGGGTAAATGGATAGGCATTGCGCTTTGCTCCGAACGAAATAATTTCACATGGAAAACAGAGGAGAAGATACATTTTTGTATACGTTGCGCGTATCATATTTTGATTTTCACAAATATGATTTTTTACGTACAATAAAGCTTCAGTTTAACGGACTAATAGGTTTTGTTATACAGCGCAGATTGTTTTTAACGTAAAAGAGCTTTAATACAATGTACAGTACAGTGCAATATAAAATTACTAAATTATAGTACAGTACTCTATATTCAGTATCTGGAGGAAAATCCTCAGCTTTAGATTCTTTTGAAATACGCAAATGTAGACACTAGTATTCGGTTCATTAAATCTGAAATCCATCGGAATTTACCAATCGGGGATTTATTGTATAATTTAGTTATATCATTTATATTACATTTTTCGTAAAAGGCTACTTTCTGTCATACTCGATGTTTGTTCTATTCATTGATTTCAATAATTATTCTAATGTACAAATTGTTAAATAACTTTCTCCTGTCTATTCCAGAATTACGCCGCTTTATTCTCGCATTATTTCCACGTTACGATATATTACGTTATCACGACTCGGTTTTGTACTCTCTCACATTTTAAATTCTTATATGATGCTATTGAAAGAATGCCGTGAGAAAAACGAGATATTCTTCTCACAGACGCGCTATGGTGGAAGCCACGAACTCGTGTCCCGGTTTTAACGATTATTACGCAATAAATTTCCGCGATTTAGACTATACGTCGCTCGACAAGGATGAAACGAATGATGTTTCGTGCCCGAGGCGAAGATCATGCGAGTTTCTGCTGTAAAATCTGGAAAACGTTCTATTATTTTATACCGGCCATAAAGTTCTCCAAAGTATTCGTGACTGAATACACAAATTGTGATTAATTCTGTCAGACCTGGTAGCGTGTTCTGTTTTTGTTTATACGCACATCTTCAAGAACTCTGAATTATTTACAATTATTTAGGAACAATTCTTAAAAATTCTCAAAAAGATAGCTTGTTTTTAACTCTTTTTTTTAGTTGCAATACCCAATGGATATACACATTCTACATTTATTTTATTAATCAGTTTAAAAAAATTTTTTTAATCCATCCTAATATTTGTCAATATGTTCTTTATATGCACTTTAATGCTATTAGCTACGTGCTAATGAAAGAAACATTATTACAAAAAGCAGACAAAAATAATGGGAAAATTGGTACATCCGTGAGATATATTGTGACTATTTATAGATAAAAATAGCGTAACTGCGGAAATGTTAAATTCATTTTGATATTTTTCTGAATTTAGTATCAAGTTCATTTTTGCCTTACACGTTTCAGATAACTCAACTGTTTTTCTGACGTGACCTCGGCTGTTTCAACTCGCACATAAACGACTTACCGATCCAATTTATTGGTCATTGCTCTGTATCTAATGCGATCATTAAACAGATCGCAGATTCGAGATTGGTGAGGCTCAAGATTAGGAAGTATCCCCTAACATTTGAGACTGCCCCTTGTGTGTCATCCAAGGAAACGATTTTCCACTCGCTGGCCGCAGCTTTCCCAGAGATCAATGGATCGTCTGATCGGCGACAAAATTCACTATTTCGCTCTCGACCAACATTGAAAGGGATTTAGCTTAACCGCTCGTTTACAACGAGGGTCAAGCGGATGCCCGAGTTTTTCTAATAACAATGTCATCCGAGAAAACCGATAAAGTTTTTTTCTGTCTAACATCGATTTTTTAACAATTTTCAGTGCTTTGTCGTAACTACTACACGCAATATTTTTTTTCTTTAATACGGGCTTTTTGTAAATTAGTGGCTAAAATTATTTTCTATTTTTGAGAAAAAAATTCTAGAAAAAAAGTTTTACTTTTCACTGCTCTGCGTTTGGTATCGCTCGTTTCTCTCGCAAGAGATTACTTTCTGAAGAGGACTTAAACTTGGCTCTAGTCGATAAAGTCTAGAGAACTTTTCCATCGGACCGACAACCCGAGAGAAAGAGCTCAAAGTAATATTATTTAACCGTTAAAGTCAGTCCTCGTTAGGCTCTCACCGATAGAGGCGTGGGTCGTGTCGTCGTATATTAGTTTGAAAACGCCCCCGCGGATCGAGGGGGATGATGGCATGCGAGATTAATAGCCATGGGGTCAAGTACGTCGGTATATATATACGCGAATTACCTTGAAAACTTACGGCCGATGTTGCCGCTCGGGTTGTCTGGAAGCGATCGAAAACGCGAACTCGCAGGAATACCGCTGGGGTCAGCTCGATTCGATCCGAGCGAGACTTTTCTCAAGATATTCGATTTTACCGGTACACACGAAACTCTGTGTGTGGGGAGCGCAAATGGCAGTCACATTCCTCGATCAGTCAATTTACATCGTTAAATTTTCAGACATGAGAAAAATCCGAGAGAAGGAAAATGCAAGCAAAACTCTCTTAAAACTTTTTGTAAAGAGATTATACTAGGTCTTCTTTACAAAAATCATGGATGACATGAAGAGCGATTGTCTTTTTGCAAACCTTCCCTCGCATTTCTTCGCGCTGACTTAAATCTCTGCGAACAATGGGAAAAACGACTTCGCGATGCAACATCGTACATTATCGATCGCGTATCGATAAGAACGCGTGATGCCGCGACCGTCAAATCAGCAAAGCGATCACGTAGCGCACATATCTGTCTCGGAGAGTGAACAATGGATTGGCGTAGCTATTGAGATTTGACCCTCACATGCGAAGGGACTCTCTTCGTCTCAAATTCGAAATTATTTCTCGCGGCGAGATTTTCCGTACGTTCCTTTCCACAATCTTTCCGGACGTGTGCACGAACTCAAGTCATAATTTTTGTTATTAGACGAATCTCACGCATGGTGGTTGTAACACTTATTTTATCGACACGCACGATCGACGGTGCGCGAACTTTTATCCACGCTGACCTCATACGAGAGGTAGACAGAGGCGGACAGACAGTGGCGGAAAGTGAAGGAGGCCTGGAGTGAGAGATGTAGGAACGTATGAGCGAGACGGAACACGTACGACTCATACGATTATAATAGAAAATTATTCACGCATTACTCAATCGTTCGATTAACTCGGGAGAAGATAATGGCACAATTGTCTTGTACTTTTTTAAGCGTGCCACTCGCGAGCGAGGATTTACGAGGCTGTTAATATTGCTGATTTACTTTCAACGGCGACGCCGCGGAAATCCATGTGTGTGCGTCAGAAAATAGATATCTATTAAAATTTACTCGTTTATCGACGACTCCGGGCGCTCTCGGCGCCGGTGATTAATGTCGGGGTTGCGCGTTGCGTAATCGTCCTTACGAGCGACCGTAGAAATATGCCGGCAATCAGGATGTTACGATTGATTAGTCACCGCGTGCTCGCGTATATCTCTCCAGCAAAGATTTGAAAAATTAAAATCCACATTTTTCGCGCTCGACGAGGACGTTAAACATTAACAGTTTGGAAGCACTCGAGCGCACTTGTACGCAACTTGCGAGAGTTATTACACGCTTTTCGTAATACTTTTGCAACACCCTTCTGCAATTGATTCATGCCTCTTGCAAGGGCACAGGCTTTCGCAATGGCGGCCTGATCCGGAAATGATTAGAAAGCGATCGTGGAAAAAGATGTACGAGCGGACGCGAGGTCCTAACGCGCGATTCCGGAGGGATCGCGCGCGCTTGTCCAACGTCGGGCACTAAATCCTCGAGTGCGCACCGCCGACGTTCCCCTTCTGTAAGTCCAGTTCCTGGACGCGTCGGCCTGGACAAATGCCCGGATACCAGCGGTGGAAGTAATGCGTCTTAGAGCCGCTGCCGCGTGACGCGCCACCACGATCGCATAATGTCCCCCGCGGCCCATTACAACGTTCGGAGAGACAAAATCGAGAATCTCGCTTTATCGTAAAGAACACTTACTCGCGATCGACCGTGTCCGTCCTTGCGAGATTTATCGGGGGATTATGGTGCGAGTTCGCCCCACAAGTAAAACGGATAACGTCACGAATCTCAGATTCACACTCGCTCCATTTCTTTCTCAGATTCTAATATCGCGCGCATTTAAGATTTGTATTAAGATTCAAGACTTTGCTCTGGCTGTAAATTATTCGAGGAAAGTGTGCGATCAATGATCCTTATTCAGAAAAGTATTAAATATCTCTGATATTCGAGATATTAAATTATTTTACACTGTCAGCAGCGCGAAACGCCTGAAAGCGTTTTTGTTATCTGGTTACACTCTCGAGATCCTCGGTATAAAATAATTGTGTAATTAAATTTCTGTCTCAAAAGAAAGGTAGGAACGATGTAACGAGAACGTTAACGAGGCAGAAGTGACTAGCGTCATGCTTTTCTTTTTTTTCGTTTCTTTTGTTTCTTTGCCTCGTTTTATTTTTTACCTTTTCTTCTCCAAGCCAATTTGAAGGCATCGCGCTCCATTTGGGAACCGCAACGGTTATTCGTCCGCGGATGAATGTTTCGATGGTTTATCGTGCAACGACACAGGTGAAAACGTAATTAAGAATGCCGCTTATTAAACCACGTTGCGCTCGCCGTAGGGCCGACGCCAAGTAAAAGATAAAATAACCGCTCGCCCAGGCTCCATGGGTGGCACGGTTAGCAGCCCATCCATTTTTCTGACTGCTTGTTGTTTCGCGCCGGGGGTCCAGAGCTCCTTCAATCCCGAACCTCCGGTTCCACCCTATAAAACCTCCTGCTCCTGCCATCCCGAATCCGCGAAGGCGCAGGGTTCATAAAAATGCTCTCCGGAAATCGTTCGCTCCTCGGAAAACCTATATCTCAATTTTTTCCTCTAATTTCGCAGCTCTTTTATCTCGATAAACAATTCTGCGTCGTTATACGACGATAGAATTAAAATAAATTAATGCAATTCACTTTGTCACTCGATTGTCCGAAGTTTTTATCTGTTGTTTCTTTTTCCGTGCCGATCTCTGGTTGCATTTTATAAAGAGAAATCAATCGGCAGTCAATGTGGCCACTAGCGAGCGATTCGAGCATAAAATGCCGATGTTGCGGACGTCAAGCGGCGCCAGTCTCTAAACGGAGCTGTGATCGTGACGCAATTCCCTCGCGAATACCAATTCGGGGAGATTCGTTCTCGAAGAAGGTAGGATCCGAGTCCGGGCCCTCGGATGATGCCCTTCCTCAGGCTCCTCGACGGGGCAACGATACGCGCGCGGGTCCACCGCGTGATTCTTGCGGGCCTCGTAGCGCGCCAGTCACGCCGCCCTCATCAATCTTGTTCGATTATTCCGTGATGGGTGAAAAAAAAGCGAGCGAGCGAGCGAGGCCTGGGAGGGAGGGAGGGGGAGGGACGAGACAAAAGGGAGGCACGAGGTGGGTCGTTATAAATGGTGAGGCGATTTGATTTCTATTAGGCGACGTATTGTTCGCTCTTCGCGGGGGACTGCGCCGCCACAACGAGCAAGCCTCGGTATTAATGAATTTGCACTCGTTCGCGGATCACAATCGGCCGGTACATATCAGCTGGCAAAGTAAAGCACTAATCTCGACGATGCTCGACGGGGTCTTATCGCAGAACTCTAGAAATTGTGCGAATAATATATATACGTTCGCAAAAAGCATAAGTGGCGACGCGCCGTTATTTCTCGCGCCAATCGATTGCGTTCTTTAATTAAGCATTTTGCATGCGCAAACTGTTACATAATGCATTGAAATTTACGTGAATCTTTAGTCATTCGGAAAATGATTGCCGTGATGCTCGAGTGACACGGGAAATAAAACGATGGTCACGTAGATGATTAATGTTAATGAAATGTAGAACTAATTATATGAGTAATAATTGTGCATTAAAATTCAAAACACACAGTTGGTTACTTTTTAATATTTTCCATCTGCGACTGCGATTATCACAATTGTTTTAATATTAATTAATTAAAGCGAGGATTTCCGCGCGGAGTTTCGCCTCGCTGAGATTCGTTTCTGTGTTTCTCGCGATGGAAAGATGATTAAATCGAGCTAATCTCTGATTAGATCAGGACAGCAATTGATCCTAATTATCAAGCGTAAGGTAATAAATGGATATTGCGTCGATTTCCATATAGCGGCGAGTTTTCATCGGCTTCGACGGAGAACTTGCCAGCAATATGATTCAAGTTAACTTTTACCACATAATAGCATAATTACGTTAATCGCCATTAATTAAATGGCACGGAATTAACGTCGTCGGGTCGTTGAGGGGCGATAATGGCTTGTGCAAACAATTAAAATGCAAAACGATAGCGCAATGAAATTATCGATAAAGTGCGCGGACGAGGTGAGCGTTGTAACTTACGGTTACATCATCGAGCGCGCGCTTCGATGAATCCGATGACTAAGAATAAGAAGCATTTTTGCTTCTCTATGGCTAAATATTATTACTTTCGTTTTCTCTCGTTTACGTAACAATCGACGCCGCAGCGGTGAACGCGTCTGCAGCTAATAGACTAGCGAGAATCGTGTTGCCAAAAATCTTTTGATCCGACATCGGTAATCGTAAATTCGTTTTTATTTAATATACATTATTTTTTAATTTAATACATTAATTACTATTACAAGTAAACAAATAACATTCGCATTTGCATGAATAATATAATTTTGCTGAATCAATAATTGATTGAAATTTTAATTAATACATCGATTAAAATCTCAACATTTGGTAGTATTTTTACATTATTGTTATCATATTCAGAAGTTACATCGTTTTCAAGATAGCGTATAACGCATGCGACGTACAAGCGAAAGCCACATTCGTTTTACAGTTTTGTGGCCGTCTCTATTCGCGCGTTGACGTTAATAGGTTTTTCGCACTGGCGTCTCAATAAAGCGATATTTACCGAGCAGGTGCCCTTTGCACGATGCCTCGCCGATGAGGAAGCACGCCCACCGTCATCCCGTCGTATTTAAGGACGAACTTAAGGGAGGTGTAAAGAAACTCTGTCTATATACCACGGTTCTCCATCGTGTCTCGCCTCGGTCTTTTTATGCGAGGGCGTTGACGGGAGGTGGACCATCGCAAACACACCTCGCGATGTCCGTCCGGCGGATAATTTACGTCGTGACTTTATGAGAGTCTAACTAGCGGGTAGACCATGCCGTGCGCCGGTTCGTACTATTCGTATCCGACGTCCACGTTGTGAGATCTTCCAGTCGGAAAATGTGCAAAAATTTGCGATTTTGTGTTGTTACACGAATCTGGGTTACACGAACAGAAACCTATTCCTGTTCTATCTTGACACTGTGATTTGAATCTCTCAATTATTAATCAAGAAGTATCCGACTTGTAAAATTCTCTTACAAGTCGGATAAAATTGAAATTAAATCGGCATTTTTTAAAATTATGATTGGGTAAATATTTTCAAATAAATATTTTCTTGAAAGTATATCGAGTACCTCAAATATTTTCCCGAGTAATAAAATTGATAAAACTTCTCTTGGCTGAAAACAAACATATATAATGTTCTGTATTCCACTAATATTATTTATTACAAAATTTATTGCAAAATCTTATTAGGAAATTATTACAAAAATGTGTATAAGGAGATTAAGACTAGATTACTAAGACTAAAATAACTTAAAATTAAGATAATAAAGGTTAAAAAATTATTATAAAGATTAAAATATTAAAAATTGCTTCAATAATTTAGAGCAATTTGCATGACGCTCTTTTTACTCTTCGCAGTTTCTGTCAGCTCAGTTTCACCTCAATTTTATGGGAGAGCTATCCGTTATATCAAATACACCGACATTGATGCGCGGAATCTTATTTGCAAACGAGATTTCGAGGGGCCTGCTGCGGGCCTCAATTTCGAAACTGTTACTTTCGGGTCCGGTAATCCCGCCGCGACGTGTTTAAGCCTCCAAAAAGGACTCCGCACAATGGCGATCGTGAAACCACTTCTGCCGGATGACACAAGCACACAGAAATTAAAGGGGGGGAGGGGGAAGATGGAAGGAATAAAAGTTACGACCGAAAAACCGATTTCCTGCATGAATTGACTTGGTGCAGGAGGGCGCCCTTCCTGTTTACCCGTAGGATCTCTGCCACCTAATTTCGCCTCCTCGATCCACCGTTTTTGCTACCCATTTTTCTTCTCAGTTACTCGCGACGTGATCCTGTTACATCAAACCACTCGGAAGAGTCCGCCATAAGGGGGGCGTTGTGATGTGTCAACATTATTTCGTTATTTGAAATTCGCTACAGGTTTCCTCGCTCAACAGGCACGATTTTAAAATTTAGTAATAGTATAATTTAATGTTTTCTTAATCCGGTTACGTTAGCGAGAAATTATGTTTCCTGAATAAAAAATCTTACATACGTTGAGATCTTATTATACATCTTACATATCGTTGTACATTAATCAATCAACAATTGAGAAATACCATGTCTAATAGACGTATATATTATCAAAAAAATTGAAATGTAAAAGTTATTGAATCACCTGTTGTAAGATACAATTATTGTTCTTTTTCTTTTTGTTTACTTTTACAACGTAATTTTTTAGTGCATTTGGATTTTTTAAAATTTTTATTAAGAGACGAGAAGGGACGTGGAAGAAATGTAAATATCTCTGAGAGATGTTGTAGTGTCAGGATTAATAACAATTACTTTAATTAACTTAATTGGAAATTAACAACTGGAAATAGAGATGCACACGCGCCAAGTTCGAGATCCCGTATACAATATTCTAATGTTACAAAGTTAATAATAACGATTCAGATGGTCATGTTTGACTAATTCTCTTTATGCGCCTCTCACAGTCTCATCTCCGTCGTCTCGTACGACGTACATGAAAGATCTCAAAGATGGGACAATGACCGAAGAAAACCTATTACAATCGTTGAACGATTAGCCCGATCGTTTTTTCGGATTGGGGCGCAGGGAGGACGGGTGAGGGAAGACGGCTGTCCGAGGTGGAATCACGGGGAGGGCATTCACTGGCTTTATGAGGCAACAATGACTGGTCATCGACGGGCTTTCGGGATCCATCTTCTCCTCTTTGTCGAATCGATTGCCCCTCTCGTTTGTGTTCGGCTCCGTAGAAGATGATTAACACGCGCGTCTGTATCTTACCTTATTGAAAAAACTGTTATTGAAAAAAATAAAAAAAATAAAAAATAGTTTTTTAAATTACACACTTTTAATTATACAATCTTATGTAAGGCTTCTACAAAAGTAGCGATATGAGAAATCGCCAACTGAAAATAAAAAATTATGCTCGATATTAAAAGTTTCCCCAAGTGTTTCAATAAAATAGTGTTTTACATTTGAGTTTCAATTATTTGTTATTTAGATGCTAAAGTGATCGAATGCGAGAGATTAAATTATATACGTGTAATTTTTTATTTTCAGTTGCCACATTTATTTCTCGTATCGTTACTGTGTAGATCAAATAAATATTTAATGTAAGACTTATATAATTAAAACAACACAGTTAGATTTGTTCAACAATTATTTCTTTTAGCAGGTAAGAACGAGAGAGAGAGAGAGAGCTGATCGAATCGAGAACGTAGAAAGGAAGGAGGATCCGTCTCTTGATTCGATCTGCTGAGGCATGGGCAGACTGCCAAATGAAATAATCCCCGCGATCGCGCGCGATTGTTACCGGTCGCGAGATCATTATTACCTTCGTTCCGTCTCGTTCGAGGCACGGACCTGATGTTCATTACGATACCAGCATCGTCTTACCATAATCGTCCGGTCGTACTAATTGGCAATCTAATTAGATTAATCGTCAAAACTCGGCTTATTAACGTTTCAATCTGTCCGACGCGGACGAGCGTATATCGACGAGGTGACAAGTTCGATTCACGGACTGTCGAACGGCGCATCCTCGGCCAGGCGTTTCGAGCGACAGCGGCAATCCATCGAGAGGAGTGTCTCTTTCCACGGTGTCCCACGAATTAACATTTTAACACTCCGGGCGCCCCCCGCAGAGACCCACCTCCGCCTCATCGACTTTTTCTTCTTCTTCTTCCCCATCCGTGCGCTCTTCTTCCGCTGGCTCGCTGCGCACCGAGAAGATCTCTCGATCCTGCTGGCCGATGGAATTAGATTAGCTCGATGACTCGGTCCCGTCATTGGAACGATTAATCCAATCGGATACGTAGACAGGATCACGCTAAGGGTAATATTACCGAATGAGAATCGCATTCTTTCGGTCATTATTCCTTCTCAGTTTCCGACAGTACAACGCGAACAAAGAACATCTCGCGGAAAGAAATCTAACACTTATAGCTTCATTTTCTGCTTAGCTTTTTATTTACTTAATTTACACTAGTCACAGTTTTCTCGAGGTACATACTTTGAGAGTTTATATTTCTTTAAAAAAAAAAAAAGAAACCAAAAATAGTATTATACAAAGATGGATATACATTTTAGAAATTAACTATTTTTTCACGGATAACTTTAATATAAAACAGTAACATTGCAGCACAATATGATTCTCTTGTACTTTGCGAAGATACAAATTAAATTTTTCTCTTCTCGATGCTAGCACGATTTGGTTTCTCAATTAGATTAGATTAGGCGGATCAACCGTTGATGCGATTAATCTAGTCGAATGTGTATCGGACAGCGAGCCTGCTTCTCGATCCATCGGAAAGTCCGTGGAACACGCCCAGGAGGGAGAGAGAGAGAGAGAGAACACATAAGTTAATAGATGGAAGAGGTGTCGGGGTGAGAAGTCGATCGAGAGCTGCGATCGACCGGTCGACCACGCCAGTCCGATTGGAAATCGGGCGTCTAGAGCGTCCTCGAGGCGTTGATACCGCGCAGGTACCTGACGCTCGGACTCGGTTTTGCAAGATACTCGGCAATCGGCGGGCGCGCTCATGATCAAGCCCGCAATTAAATCGGTGCGCCGATTTTCTGGCCTCGCGGCACCCAATACCGATCCGCGGCGAAATGTGTTATTACGTGCTTTTATAGATAATTAAATGATAAAGTCGCGTCGACTCGTCTCAACCTCTATCTACGTTATGTATATAATACAATGTATGTACTCCCGTTTATCGTTATAACGCGGCGTAATATAAGACGTAATGTAACAGATCGCGACGCGCTGGGAAAAGCCGTCGAAATATATATCTCGAAATATATAGTACACTTGGAAAGAGATCCTCGTAAAAATTTTTAAGCACTAATCCACGATTCTTTTTGCAGTTTCATGTATATAGTAATACTCTGGACCTTCGAATAATAATTGAAAATAATTGAACACTGCGTCATTTTGAGGTGAGTATTGTAGATTCTATCGGTACGCTATTGCAGGCACTTTGCGAAATCGTTTCGAGTAATGGCTATTTGGTGAGACTTAGTACCGGACGTGGCGCAGCGCGAAAATAAAACTATCGAGCAGAAAAAAGTATAAAAAGAGAGAGAGAGGGGGGAGAAGAGAGGACTCGTGGAAGAAGGGACAGAGGAGCGGGTGCATTGTTTCTGTGGGAGGATCCCATGCATAACTTAGACAGTCGTGCACAGGTGTAAAAGGAGAATGCGCGCGTGGGTATTATGGGGTTTCAGGCGGTGGTGAGGGGGAAACGGGAGGTAGAGGCGGCAGTGAGAGAAAGAAGGAGAGAGAAAAAGACGCGGGGGTAAGAATTAGAAGAGGCTGGCACACAAAGGCGCGAGTTTCGCCAAGTAATCGTGCCCATTAATAACGCTGCTGATCCACCTCCTCCTCCTCCTCCTCCTTCTCCTCCCCCCTTCCACCTTCTACTTCGTTGCTCCTACACTCCGGGCTCATGGACACTTGTTCTCTCCTCAAGAAATATAACAACCGTGCTCTATCTCATTTGACGTGAACCTATCGAGCGATGCTCGTCGATCGCGCGATTATATTACGCGGTCCTTCCTCTTTCGATGGGCCCGACGTTCGTTTTGAGCCCTCAGCAATTATAACTTAACAGCTGGAACACTGTTGCGCGACTTCACTAAAGACTTCGCGCGTTGATATTTCTGTATTTTTCTTGAAAGTTTCGTTGCATGCCGTTTTTACAAAGATATATTTAAAATTTTGCGTGAGAAATAACATACAAATATTTGCGGAAATTTTTCTGGATCAAGTAATGATAAATCGTATATTATAATTGAAATTAATGAACATATTGTAAGAAGATGACCTTTTATTTAGGTCGAGACGTCTGTTTTTTAAATTTGTCTTGATTATAATTATAAAGATATTAGCATTGTCATCCGGCTTGGTTCTTTTGCCCTTCGAATGTTATGTTATATTTTAAAAATAAAATTGTTGATTATCATAACATACTCATTTACTCTATTTAATGAATGTATCAGCTAATTTGATAAAATTTATATAGATGAAAAGAAATCAATTATCCCATGTTGCTGCCGTTATTAATATATTTATCAATAATTACTTAGTTTTTATCGCTGATATAAAGTATAAAGACAATTAATTAATTAAGATAACGTAGGCGTCAAATCAACACCGAGAAATCACATTTCGTGGAAAAGCTGGCGGACGCCTTGTGGAAATCTGTGAATGAGTTAACTTGTTTCTCCTCGTAGAATCTTCTCGGACTCTTCATCCTCGAGGATCAGCGCATCGTGCGTGATGTCTCGAATAAAGTCGCGTGCGCCTATTAATAATATCGCGGCTGCGATAGAAAACGGACGTCGAGAGGAATCTAGGCTGGTCATTTGTACGGGTCGCAGCTGGTTCAATAGCGAAGCAGCAGGGTCGGTGAATTGTCCCGATCTGAGAGTACCGTCGTGCGCAATCGTTGCGTGCACGCGATATTTCCGAGCTTATTATGCGTATCAGTCGCGTGATCTCCATTTGCGATAGGAACATCGATATTAACGCCAATAAAATCCCGAATCTCCACATAAGTCCTATTTCTTTCATTACAATTAATATCACAAATCTTATGTTCAGTGAGAAAGTATTACTACTATTCTGCAGGCTGCAATAAATGATTGAAGAAATAAAAAATAACTTTCTTTTTGTCGATAATGAGATAAATTCTCAATAGATATCTTTCGCGCTTTCTTCTTCCTCGGTAATCTCTGTTTATCGTATCGTATCGTGAGGTGAGAATTTAAAATAAAGACACGGTCTCGTTCGCGTTTATTTGAATTCGATTGCGTATGAGATAAGCACTATCGTTATACTGTCGCAGATATTTATTTCCTCACGTATCCATGTACGCATTTATAATACATAGAGTCCTGGCCCCGAGAGATCCGTAGGATGACGATACAACCCTCGATCGTGACATTCGGCATACAAATCCCACGATTGATTATTTATTTCAGCCTATGCATTCTGAATCTAAGTTTCACACTCGACGTGAGACTGACCCCACGTGCTTGACCCCCGCGGCAGGATATACAGAAGGGATTACCGATCCCAAAGTCCTGCTACGCCAAAGTGACTCCGCATTCACCGAGTCGAGTATTGTTCATGCGGCACCGATCCATTTCGGAGGCTTCGCTCGGTGGACATTTATCCCGACTTCCTCGACTTAAGAAAACATCGACGGATTACGTCAGTGCGTCACTTTACAAAGCGACGTCGAAATCGTGGGAGAAGTGTCGTAATATTCAAAAGCACTCTTGCGAAAGAATAGAACAGGAGCCGTTATACCGATTTTTCGATGAACTGTCATGTCAAATTTATCGAATCTTGTATGCTTTGTGTGAAAACTTCTATTTAATCAGGCGGCAAAGATGGAATATTATTTACATCATTGAATAACTTTACGAATATATTATAATTACGAATAACTTTCTTAATATGAGATATCATGTGGAGTATATATATGTTAATCTTGCGTGAAACTTTAAATTATAGAGATGAATCGAAATCTGATTTTTAAGTCCTTGAAACTCGAATCCAAAATTTTGCAGGTCTCAAAATTCTCGAAACTATCGAAATCTTGGATGTTAATTAAAAAAAAAAAAATTATTTTGACAAGAAGTAAAAAATTCAACCAATTTTTTTTAGAAGATTAAGTTGTATTTTTATTAAACATAGATAAAAATCATTTTATTTTAGGAAAAAAATAAAAATATTTAATAAATTGTTTGAAGAGGAAGCTTTTTTTATGCGTCAAATAATGCACGTATTTGTTTTTAACAATTTAATATTTATTTATCATCCCCACTGAGAACTTGGAAAAATATTTAGTCAATTATTTTTGGGGGGTTGTGTTCACTTCACGTTTCGAAAGTTTCGATCACAAAAATAGCGCAAAGTTTCGAATCCTCGGGCATCCCCACTTTAAATATTCTACTATTTACAACATATTTTTTTATATTACGTCTAATTTTTGCCGATAGTATTTCACCATAATAAGTTCAATAAAATTTTTAAAAAATTTGAATGACTAACTTGGAGAATTTTTATCATCGCCGCCGGAACGAGCATCCGGTACATTTCCGGAGACATTCGTTCTCAAACATCGTTACCGCGAAATCTGCGGTAAACCGCAAAAGAGAGAATTCAGGACTACTCTCTTGACTTCACTACTCGCAGCTTGCACGAAGAAAAGGAGGATCATGTGCGCTCGTGAGAGAAGAGCTTCGGCTGGCGGTTAGATAGGTATCCCATCTCTTCTATTCCGCTACCCTAGAGAAATGGGATTACGCGAAATCCCGGTCACTTTTATAGGAAGTATATATCCTCTCTAGCCAGGGCTATCTAGGACCGTTCCTCTCTTCTCTTTTCCTCTCTATTTCTTCGTCGTAGAATCCTGCGCCAGAAGGTCAACGTCGGTGATTCGGCTACGATTTGAACGTAAGCAGCTGCTAGCTCCAGTCTCCTTAGATATCTCGACTCCGGTCCCTTTTAACCCTCGGCGAAGGACCCATCCGGACCTAATTCGCCGTGAAACGAGGAAGGCCGACTTGCGCAAAGGCGCGTAAGCGAGGATTTGGAGATTCAGACGAGAGATGACACACTCGCCTCTATCGATTTCCTAATTCATAGAATGGGCGAACGCGCGATTTCTCGGGAGCTGATCGAGATGGGCGTGGGGTTTATTCGACAGTGATAGTGGCTCCTAGTTTATGCTCTGGAATAGAAAAAATTCCTGTAACAAGCCCGACGAATGTGATACTTCAATAAAGAATGACAAGTGAAACAGGACCGATATGTACCCAACACTTAATTAGAGAAATATTATCATTAGGCTACCAAGATCCACAGCTGTAAATGATCTTATCTTATCTTTTTCTGGCTAATTGTTACTTCATGAAGTTTTTTCGTTTTTGTAAACTTTGAATTGTCAAATGTTGTCAATTTTTATAAATCTATTATATCTACATAAAAACACAGGTAATATATATATGCTTATACAATTTATCTAGTTTAAGAATCATATATAAAAAGTCTCGTGATCATTATTAATTAACTCATATGCGAGTTTATAATTTACTCAAATCTAATGGTTTTCGAAGTAATAAAATATGCGGCAGGGTTTGGGAAAGGTGAATGAATACAAGTCGCGTAATTAAGTAGATATATCACACATTTATAAATTTTCAAGTAAATACACAGTAAAGAGAGAGAGAGAGAAAGAGAGAGAAAGAGAGATAACGGTTACGGTACAATTTATAGTTGGTTGCACGGGATGTAATCGTCCTTCACTTTAAACTTCTTCGTCCTGCATACCTGCGCCTCAACACTTCTCTCATATATATAGATAAAATAACGATTTTATATATATATATGAATATCACCTTAATCATTTGCAATCGGACTCCGCAATGCAAAAATTCTTTCCATATACAATCTTGCCTTCACAAACTGCATCGTACAAAATCTCTACAGATATAATTTCTTCGCCGTAACATGGCAAAAAATTATTTCCGCAAGCATCTCAGATATTGTCGTTTAATAGGAGAGAAACGAATCCGATTGTAAAAAGTTAACGTGCGACCTTATCACACACGGTGTTACAATTTATCAACGAGCGGAGATGTATCTTAGCGAGATGTCAGTCAGAAGTCGCATTAATTACTATATTTAATGCAATCGAAGGCATGAGATCGGATCGTAAATCAATTCCAATGTGGTTACGAGACGTTCTTCCACGTTTTTTTGTTGTCGTGTGTGACACGATTCCCCTCTTATTAACACGTCGAACTCATTAACACGTCGAATGTGACAACGTTGTCACGCGCAGCTATCGATATTATCATATCGCGGGGCGGAACATCTACACTTCGCTGTAACAGCGTTATCTCCTTCGCGATTGCTGTCTCGATTTACATGTAAACACCTCGTATACCTAGTAAGATCCAATTAAGTTAATCTTTTAAATTAATAAAGGGATATAATCTAATCGACATTCATCTGAAACCCTCTTCTTGTTCTGTACCCCGATACATTGCACGGTTGTTGCAAGTAGCGAAAAAAGTAATTTTTTAAAGAGGCTTATCGAATCGTGTTTGTGTATAATACCACAATGAATATGTTATTTCCGATGACATTAGAAGACTGGCTTTTTGCGATAAGATTATTAGCCTGTTACTGAAATTACGGAACTCGATAGAGATTTAAAACGAGCTTGTAAAAACGCATCCGCGAACGGATTGCCTTCAAAACAAAGCGTTGACAGGCTTTTGATGCCACTCAGTGATTAATTGTGACTCGTCGTAAAAAAAAAAGCGCACACAATTCTCGCTCTCGCGTGTTCGTTTTGCTAACGATGCTAGCAAATAGAATTTTGCAATCTACGTGTATTGTCGGCGCGCTAAACAATACGACTCGATCGGCGATCGCGTACGAGTTAACATCATCGCCGTCGCGATTTATCACACGACACCGCCATTGTTTCTAAACGCCAAAAGAATTTTGCTCACGACATCGCCCGATAATGACATTACGGCGTCGTGATGCGCGCGAAATGGAATCATTAATAATTCCGTAACGATATTATTATCGGCACGCGTGATTGATTAAGAGACGGGTTCTCTCGCTCATCGTCCCTTTCCCAAGCCCGAAGTGAAAAGAAATTCATTTCGTGGGAGTCCCGTGTCTCGACGGCGCGACATCGTCCGAGATAACGGTACAACATCGTCACGCTCGCTGAGAGAAAGAAACACGCATAAGGGAGAATAAAATCATTAATAATTCCGTAATAACTCAGTTATGGCGCGTATGACTTATTAAAGTCGTGCATTGATCTCGAGTTGTTGAAGAAAATTCACATCGCCTCGGTGATAACGCGACGATATCGGGGCGATCGGGAGAAAAACAATCGGATGCAGTTCTGCGGAAATAAATCGAGTGTTAAGTCGAGGCAGCAGGATAGAAGAACACGGACGGTTTTAACCACGAAAGAAAGCGGTGGAAGGAAAGAGAGGAAGAGAGATAGATAGAAAGGGAAAGAGAGGAGAATAGAAAGAGAAATAGAGAGAGAGCATCGTAATGCTATACATTGTACATATGCACATTTATAATCACATAATATTCGATTAAAGATTGGTCGTTATATATGCGTAATTTATCATTTAATTTATTTTAAGTTAAAACCTCTTTTTACAATGGTATCTTACAATGTGTGTCACTTTTTACATCCAATAAACATCCTCGCCGTACGTTCGCGTGCGTGCGAAAGGATCGCTCCGGCCTCTTATCTCTTTTCCCCCTTCTCCCTCAAAGTCCTCTCTCTCATCATCTCGTCGCACCTCTAACGTTCACACCCACCGTTAACTCTTCTCGCGCGTTTGTGCGGGTGCGATCGACTTCTCTTAAAAATCATATATATATATACTTTTTTTTTATTTATTTTTACACAGGCGCTACACGCTACTTCCTAATAATACTATTAATAGATGCTTCCTTCCTCTCTTCCTTCCACGGCCCCCTTTCCGATCTGGACACGCGAATATCTCGCACGAAAATGACCATCGATATCGACTTTTGCTCTCGCACCCTTCAGTCTTTTGGAAAATCGCCGCCACTCGTCGTCCCTCCTTCCCCCCGAAGGGCCACTTCGTTTTCGTCCTCGCGGCGGGAGGAAAAGATACCGCGCGATATCCTCCTGAAATCACGAACGTCTCGTCTGCCTCTTCTCTCTTCCCCCTCCCTTTCAACTCTCTTCTCACCTTCATATTACCTATTTACGTCTATTTAGTCGCAAAAAACATACGCGAGTGGTAAAACCTCTAAAATCGAAAAATCACAATGTGTTCGGAACCCAAGCGAGTGAGTCTTTCACGAGTAGCGATCAATCAATGAACAATCAATCGATGATGACCGATAGCGATAATGACAATGCTAATGATCTTTACTACATTCATGTGACACCCTTCCGTTATCGATACGAGGATAATATCGTTTACGAATTTCGTTTCTAAATTTCGTAAAGTATAAAATATATTCAATGGCATGTTTACAATGTGGCAAAAAATACATTCCTATTCGCGGTTTTGCGTGTAAAGGTCGTAACACGGTTGTCACGGGTGTAAAACACACAATAGAAAAGGCGTAAAATCTTTCAATAGTTTACAAGACGCAAGAACCGAACTTCCTGCGCCATCACCGTAATTTATAAACTTGTCCGACCACCGCGTATGTGAAGTGAATGTCTTGCATGCGCCTCTTTCGAGAAATGTATACCGATCGTTAGGAACGTGTTCCTCAGTACACAAGCACTTGCTTTCTTGATAAATATTTAAAACCACTGAACAAATGTCGCACAATCATATTTTATGTTAGGTATATACACCCTGATAATACATTCCGTTAATGAATCTTCCTAAGGGGACGTTCCTTAACGATATTTACCGCGATATTACAGGATTTCACTAGTTCCGACGCTCTTCGAGGTATGAATAATACATATCCTGCAATTAGAAAGATAACAATTTAATGAATAAATAATTCAAACGAATGAAAGAAACATTACTTTTTTTTAGCTTCGAATGAGACAGAGTTTATTCGCGGTGCGATAATAAATATGATACGCACGATAACCGCATGTGACCTCCAGTCATATTTTTATGTATTAACATTTTTGCTTTCATGTCTTTCAATAATAATTCCCAATAATATCCCGTCACTCCGAATTATTCGGCCAATCTGATTTTCGGAAGATTTATTATTTAAATCCTGCATATGTAGTCCACCATTCGTCGGCGTGATCTCTTAACGCGCAATTAGTTCAATCGACGCGTGGCTCTGAAAAAAAACAAGCGCATGATACCGCGAGTTTTATCGTTTTGCGGGCGTCATCGACACGGTAGGCAATTGCATAGAGCTGTCGCTGTCGAGCTCGAGTGTGAGAAACAGAACGAAAATAACGACGACGACGAGAGTGAACGCGGGAAGAGCGCGCGTGGTGAAGCGAAGAACACGTCGACGGAGATACAACGCTAGGGATTATTACGAGTTGCGACGTGCATCGTGACGTCACTTCCGGCCAATCAAAAATCATCAACGCTGCGGATCGCCGGCGGTTAGAGCCTCCGTTCACACGCGACTCTTTGTACGCGACAACGACGGCGAGCAACGACGGAATCTCGTGTTTAATTGAAGATAATTCCGCGGCACGACCTACAGTCAAAGATAACTCGCAGTAGTGTAACATGGACGGAGAAATGGAAGATGTACAAATTTTTGTCATTATAATACTTTGAATTCACCTTAACTTTAACTAAAAAAACAATAGTTTTTGGAAATAACACTGATTTTTCGAGAAAATGGAGACGTACAGAGAACCAATAAATATTCCATCTACGTGTAAAATTAACATTGACGAAAGAGACAATAAATTTATCTACATGTAATTAAATTATCCGTTTCCAAATGCATCGTCGAAAGAAACGAGACTGACGAGACTGAATTCTGGATGGATGCTGAGGAAAAAAAAGAATCACGTTTTCTGTTGCATAGAGGAATGATAGAGTGGTCTCATTGAAAGGCTACAGGACTAGTCCGAGTTTATGACAGTGTCGTTACACTCAATTAGCTTCGCTGATGGCCTTGAGAAGCTACCCGTACACACCGAACCACGGTCTGGCTAACTGAAAGATGAGCGAACGTGTCCAATACTTTATTATACTTTAATGCTAGACTGGTCTAATGCCTTTTAGTTAACTGATATCATATTCAACATGGCGAAGTGATAGATAAATCGCGGTAGATAATAAACATTTTAACATAAACCTGCAAACTCGACGAAAAAGTCGTTATCTTCTCTTTTGCTATTTAACTATAACAATTTGTTATCTGTTTTAATATTAAAATATGAATTCTATATACTTAAGAAAATAATTCAGCTCGATATACATCGTTTCAATTGAATTCTATATAATATCTCTAATTCTTACAATTTTTTTTTATGTAAAAAAAACATTTTTGTTTATCATTTATTAAATCAAGTATTATTCGTAGGTATATGTGTATTAAGTCGAGTAATATTCTTAATCCTACATTTTCTTCTTAATCCTACATCTCACCATGGGAAAAGCACGTTCGTTTAAGACACACGTTCATCCTGTAAAAATTCAACTGAAAGTTACAGACGAGTTTCTCCGAGATAGAATCCAGTCTGTACATCACGCGGCAGCAGACGTGTACGAATTAGACCTATTTCTTTCTCGGGAAGGTAGAGGCGGATCAGCCTAGAAAGGCAGCATAGGAAGAGATGCAGTTCAAGATGTATGATATAATTCTGCTACATTAGATATCTCAAAAGTGAGACGATCAAAGTGAACTGCACTGATTATGTCATCGTTCGTTCCTGAGTAGATAACTACGCATTCATTCATACTATGTTAATACAATTCGTCATTCATGAAGAATGTCTCAGTAAAAAATATCCGTACGACAAAGTGCTATTTAATATATTCGCGCTTTTATGTTATGACATGTATCGGACGTTTCACATATTGTAGAAGAGAAAACAATAGATATGTGTAGCAACATGAGACAGAATAGAAATCTGAGATATTTTTCAGTTCATTTAAAAATTATAAATATGTCATAACGAATTTATTTGCGTCTCTAGAAAACGTATAGAATTCGCAACACAAAAATTGAACATTTAACCTTTTTAATAGGAAATATGTGTAACAGCCGTCTTATTTTTACCCTTTTTTTTTGTAAACATCTTGATAGTGACTCGTTACATAATTTATGCGGACTTACTGCGGATCAATTTGATATTTCTCGCTGAGTTGCTTAGTTTATACATAAATTCCTATGATAATCTTAGCTTAAACCTGTCATCAGTTTTTGACACGATCTAACGGGAAATTCCTCCTTGCTATCTAGCCGAGCAAAACGGAAGCAGCAAGAGTGAGACTAAAGTTTCATCCATTTGCATACGGTCAACAATAGATGCGACATAGTGGAAAGGACTTGCGGTTATGGAAAGGATAATGGACTCCTTACACAATCCGTGAACATGGACGGACCTGTTTTAACGCGATAAATGCAGACAAACGACGAATTTAGTTAAACACAAACATACACTGTGCAATATATATTCTATCACTAATTATCCAAAATATTTTGTCTAAAGACTTTGACCGTGCAACAGCATTGGGATAAAATATTGAAAAGCGATGTATTTCTTGGAAACAGTATCCGACAGATGTCCATATCACTACTTAAATGTATTTTATATTTTTATCGATATTTAAGAAATACATAGCTCTTCTGTCGAGTCTAAAAAAACACATAGCTCTTCTCGTCACTCTCGACTATTTATACGTCGCGTTACTTCTTCGGCAACAGTTTGAATAATTCATCGGTAGTACGAGGCTTCCGATCGGTCATCTCGAAGGAGCTTCACGCGCTCGTCCTAATAAGGCAAGCTTATGGCGTACACGTGGCGTGTCGAGAAGAGAGGGGAAAAGAGTGACTACCGACTGTGAAAATTAAGGGCGTGGGATCGTTGAGGTCAACATTTTCTACCTTTAAATAACGACAGCCTCGCATGATTTTTAATTGACGCTTGGAACTTAAATAGTAAGGGCGTGACAACTTCTGTTTTCTATTGCTGGCCACGATTTTTATCTTTGGAATGAATCAGCTACAACAAACAACCCCACCTGGTAATTTGCTCGGCTGACAAAATGTATTTTTATAAATTATTAAACCCCACACATCAATCTTTTCAATCGATTTTCTTAACGAAGAAATAATTTGGAAACACGCACAGGATAATTATTGGAAATTAACTTTATATAGCTGTACATTAATCATTTGTTCTTTCCCCTCGAAATTAGTGAGGTATAATAATAAAATCAAGAATACAACGAGATATTGGATTGTTACATTCGAATTTCCAATAATTTCGTACAATTTCCAATAATTTCGTTTCAACGAACAAACGCACAACTATTTATACAATCGAATGTTATTAAATCCTTTTTATTCCTGGGAAATGACTTTAACAAAAGTTTCATACGCGAGTTGCACCGTCGTTCTAAATTGTCGCCAAATATTTGATTCGCGCTGCCATAAGCAGCCTGTGTCGTCTGAAAACAATCGTCCGGGTAAGCAAGGGTGGACGAGGGAAAGTTTGAAATTGGTACACGTCGGTGCCAGATGTTACGTAGCGACGTCAACGAGGGGAACGCAAAAACGAGTCAACGTATTCTTCGTGAGACGGCTTCGGAAAGACAAACGTGCGCAGCTGCCGATTTCGGTCCGAGATTTAAGCTACGGGCCACATGTTCTCATCCTAGTCGTGTATGGGGGTCAGATTAAAGTTCGAAATGTCGATCGATCCGTCAATCTAACGTGCGCAATTCTCTGCCAACCGTGGAAAATCGCTTTCGCATAATTGAATTCAAAAAGTAATCTCGAGTAACATCATTTAGATCAATGAATTGGAGGAAGAAACTGTATTAGTTTTTCCAATGGCTGAATCTTCCATCCAGATAAAGTTCACACGAATAGCGTCTGATAAAAAAATAAACCACTCTATCGCGATGATTGAATTCGATCTAGAGAGATCGACAACCGTAGGATCATAATTGCAAGTCTTTCGCACACTTCTTCCGTTGTTCATTCGTCTCGATTGTCAGAATGCTGCCTTAATACTTACTGCGCAGCTGAGCACAAAGAGAAACATCAAGCAGACGGAACGTAAAAGAGTGAGAGCAAGTCGGTGTTAACGATAACCTTAATTATCACGATCTCAATGACCCACGAGTGGAATATCGCGCGTGTCCGTCGGTTGGTTGGTCGGTCGGTCGATTCCCTCAGCGTAGTTTTCGCTTAGGAAACCCAATTTGGCGAACTTCCAAAGCCGTCGAATATTCGAATCTGCCTGAGGAACAAAGAGAAGATTTGGTTCGTCCTCCAGGAGACCAGCAGCTTCGTGCCTCATCGAGGCGTGAGCTATTTTCAACTCAACCTGGAGGACTGTCCGTGGAAGTAGTATTCCAGCGAAAAATATATTTTTCTTCGAGCTCGTTTATCGTCTTTCCACTCCGATTATTTGCGACGCCCGCGCCGTAGATCGAGTCGTCGAAAGGTCGAGAAAGAAATACGTTTGCACGTTTCCCGAATAAATTTCTCTCTTGCACTTCTCGATGCACTTTTATTCAATATCCGATCTGAGTTTTCGAACTGACGTCAGTCCGTTCTGTATCTTGGATATTTTCCTCCTCGTAATGTTACGGAAAATGTCAGCGTAATCTTGTCATATAAAAATATTGTTCCGAAAAAAATTGAAAGTAATAAACTAAACTTGCAAATATCGCACTTGAAGATATCTTCTGCTCTTCTGATAAATTTTAAGCGCGAAGACAAATAAGTAACGAATATTTTAGAAAAAATTTTTTCCAATTTTGTTACAATAGCAAATGTTTAGCTGTTGACAAGGAATTGCACAGCAGTCGCTTTTTGGCTTTCAGCCATAATTTTCTTATAACTCTGACGTGACACATTAATATTCGACAGATAGTCGATTTCCAATTTCATTTTTGGCTGCATTCGCATATCGTGCGCATATGTGACAAGTATGAATGCAAGTTTGAAACAAGTTCGCGCAGACAAAACAATAATTTTATCAATGAAACCCGATAACGGTAAAATAAATAATTAATCTGGTTACGTGGAAAATACTTTCCTCTTCATCTTTATTTAATGCGATGCATCTCTGAATATTTAATATTCCGTAAAATATTGAAATTGACAAAGCTTTCTGCTCGCTGTTAAATTTGAATCTTATAGAAATTACAATTAAGCTGTTATTTGTTTGAATGAGAATGGAACGTTAACGTACGAAGACATCAAAATAATATAAGGGCATTTATTTCCAGGCGATTCATGCTGTAACACTCACATTTCGATTGTGTCGAAAATCTACCTTTTCAATCATTGTCAGAAACACAATTTAAACGCGGGCAGACACGTTTTCTCCTACTCTCCATTGTCAGACAGACAAAATCGACTGGAAGAATCGTAGGACGAAGGACGCAGCTCTTCTGTACACATTGCACTTCGATTTCCCTCATTCCCTCCTATTTATCTCCGTCTCCCTCGCCGATGCCTTTTCTCTCTCGCGAGATCTCGACCGACAGGTTTCGCAGCCCGACGCAGATACGGTGCTGCGTCGTAAGAAATATGGAGTCATCCGGTTCTGATCCGGAGAAAAAGAAGGAACGAAGAAAGAGAAGAAGACGTACGTGAAGTACCGTATAAGTGACCGAGCGACTTTCTTTCTCGTTGCAACGGTAACAGGTTCTTTCGTTAGTCGCATATCTTTTATCATTTTCAATCATTTGCGGGTCTATACTCAAGCATAAATTCATCTGAGTGGGCAGTTCATCTTTCATATGCTAAATTAAAAACTTACAGGTTTTGATATACAGAGTTACTGTCCGAGAAATAAAAGTAATATCTTGACTATTACATTTGCTTATATAAATAGTGTATATTTTCTCGGAAGCTATATTTACATACGAGTGAGGGATTTAATTTATTTTCCATTAATTCGCATTCGCGATCGTAAACAACATAAAAGCGAAAAATAAAATTTTTTATCATATTCGAATACTGTAATTTTCAAAGAAATACAAATGTCATTTATATTAGGGTCAATAGTATATTATAAGATGCACTAGATGACATTTGTACTAGATACTTGTTTGTTTCCCGAATCGGATTACCCAAGATTTACAACGTCGTACTTATGTACGAGTGTTGTAACAGTTGTGTTAATATAAATTTAAAGGAAGTATTTGAAAAAAACAGAAATTTTATTTATATATCCGTTCGTCGAGTACGAAAAGTAAACCTCTAGATAATCAAACTGGAATAAGACGCTCAGCAATTGCATTTAACTGGATTTATAGAAATTTATGGTTACACGTGGAACTTCGTAATGTCGAGAAAGGTCTGGGGCTTATCGTCCTGAGGCTTCGCCTCGTAAAGCGATAAAAGAATAAAAGACTCATTTTTGTCCAGTTCTCTTTTGGCAGAACGGATAGAAATAGAAGGAAAATACGCGAGAAAGAACATGGGAAAACGAGAGAGAGAGAGAAAAAGAGAAAGCTCGTTTCTGTCTTTTCTTCGCTTAAACGTGATACGAGTGTTACGTGTGTTTCGCACCGTTGTAGGAAATATCCCGTAGTGCAAAATAAAAGAAGGATTATCTCACAGATATGACGTAACATGATGCGCATTCCACAATCTTACACTTCAATCGCGCGCTTATGTCAATGTTTTGGAATCTGATCAATGTCTGATGCTATGCGTGGAATATTCTGTTACAACGCATGAAATTCGGTGATTAACAAGATTCTATTAAAATTGACATTAATTCGAGGATAAAGTAATTCAATCGAGCAACATACATATTAAAGCATTTTTGTATATTTCCAATTAATCATATCATATGTATTTTTACTAAAACGATATTCATTTTACTTCAGATTTAAATTATTTCTTAACAGCTCATTTTTTTTTATATGTTATCAATAAATTGCATCTAAAAATTAAAAAAATTTCATAACATTAAATAATCGTTAAGTAATCATTAAGTAATACCCCGATAATCGTTTAACATTCCGAAGATAAATTTGCGAAGGAAGAACTAATCATTAGTTTAATCAAGATATTAAATGTTCTTTATCATAAAAAGAAAATTATCGTCGATGTCACGGAAATTTCCTTGGAAATTTCGCATTGAGTGCGATTGCAGCCTTTAGTTGTTTGTCACCTATTAATTTTCTGGAACACATGCTATGTACGCTCCATCTTTCTTAGTGTTCTACCTAATGACCTCGACTAATAACATTAGATAAAATCACGTTACAATAGTCACGTAATGTAGTATATATCACGTCAATATTAATAGTGTAAAAATTCTATAACAGTTTAACAAATTGTAAAAAAGTCAAGAAGCATTGTTTACTTGATTGTTTAGCTTATTTCGCGAGAGATACAAGTATTTTTAAAAGTATTTTTAAAAGTCAAGCTTTTGAAAATTTGGAAAATTTAACAAATGCACATCAAATAGTTCTTCCAAGTATAACATAAAAGAGAAATAATTCCTTTTACTTTCTGAAAAGGGATATTCCAGACAAATATAAAATTATAGAGGAATTTAGAAAAATATGTGTAAATCTCTAAAGCAATAAAATTTAAGGTATTATCATGAACATAATGTATTCGTCGAATCGCGCAGGAATTTCTGGGCCGACTTTGCCGGCAAGATTTCACGTTTTCTCACAATCCGAACCGAAAGGGGTTGCTCTGATGAACGGGTTTCTTCGTGAAGAACGACTTAATTCTAGAGTCACGGTAGTACCTGGGATACCGTGCAAGGATCGAAGGTCAGATTTTAACATAAAAGTCTGGTAACAAGCCGAATTCAAGAGTGGATTAAAAAACTGTTTATATTTTTATATTCACGATATTTTTACGCTAATATATAAGCAATTTTGACTTTTAAAAATTTTGCTTCATATTCCAACACGAGTGTATAATAAGAATGTTATTAATACATTTTCTGCGAAAAAAACAATGGGCTATATTATCAAATGCCGTTAAATATTCTTAGTTCGAAAAAAATATCGTTTTAATGTAACAAGTACAAAAACTAGAAAATGTACGATATTGTTACCAAACGTGTTAATCAGTCATTATAAAAAATTATATTTTTAGAATTTACACATCTCGTCATAAAGTGTGTCATTAATATTTGTTTTAATATTTCTTAGAAGAAATCGCACTTCTAGTAAGACTTCAAGTCGAAACAATAGTAACCTAGATGAGTTCATCGCAATGCATTTTCTAATTAGAATGGGAGCGTCAAATTGCAGCAGTATAATGCGGTAGAAGTGAAAAATTACAGATTTAAGCGCAGGCGACGGATTGGATAATGAATCTCACGTGAGATTGTGAACTGGTACGACGAGGAGAATGTCGGGGTAATAACAATAGATGATAATGACAACGGCAAGGAATGTGGATGGCACGGTTATCTCGAAACGACGTTATTGTTCCATTACCGCCACTTGAATACAAATCGGTCTTAATCGGCACACATACAGAGCGCAGCTATAATTGCAAAAGTAAGTTACCGTTAGTACGGAAAACGGAGAGCAAGATAAAATATAATTGCGACGCACTAATTAAAATAAATCTGAAAAATGAACACAACACTACCGTTCGTTATATTTCCAGTAAAAAATAACAATTCTGAATCACTAAAAATAACTTTAATTATTCACATTAATTATACAAGTTAATTACTCGCGATTTTCTAAGACTTTACCATAATTTAAAATTATTTTTAATAATTTATGATGTTATATTTAATATTACTTTATTATTTATATGTAATATTACTCAAAATTATTCCTACAAATTGCATGCATAATAAAAATTGTGCGCTAATTGCGATATTGTGATACCGAAATGACATTACCATTTTGATGGCTCGAAATATGAAGTCGAAATATCTAGCTTATATTTCGAAACATGTATTTTATCTTGTGTATAATGAGGTCAATCAAGCTCATATGCATACAACGCAACCCGTTAATAAATGATCAATAAATTAGATTTGGTACAAACACTCGACACGGGCTGTTGAAATAACGTCCAGCAAATTCAATGAAATATTCATGTAGCTAAGATAACGAGATTGTCGAATAATCTCGCGGCGACGCGGGTTTATTAAATCCGATTGTGATTCTGCTTCAGAACTAAACACGTAGAGAATACATTATAATAATTATGCATTATCTTAATGCTATTAATTCTCACGATTGTCACGATTATATTAACTATTATATTGGATGATTCTGCAAGAATATTACAAATCACCGTAAATAGAAAAAAAGTATCTGTTTATCCCACGGCATCCTCAGATCGATTAAAACTAATTGAGAACTAACTTAATTTATTCCGTGATTCTGCTACGACAAAGAGAAACGATGTGAAACAATACTTCGTAAAAAAATCATTTGTTTCTCCTTCCAACCGTAAATAATCGAGATCGATTGCAACCGTTACTATGGTTTATAAAAATTCCTTCTTGATGATATTATACAAGCAAGTCCGAGATAAACAGAGAGGCATTAATACGGATTCATCAGACGCAAGGAATTCCGTCAGTGAATAATTGACATTCCTATTAGAATACATAATAGAGCGTATCTCTGTGTGTGCAACTTCGGGAAGGGGGTTTCTATTTGACATTAAGCGAACCGTAACACAAACTTCAATATCACGGTCTTATAATCGCACGACACGATGGGACGACGTTATGCACAAGATACACCCTTTAGCGTATGAGCGCATGTCACCTGTGAAATTATTTATTAACTCCGCTCTAAATATTCTATCGGGCCCGGGTTATAATCGGGGGTTGCATCGCACGCGACAATGACGCAGAGGGGAGGGTATTTTCGAATTTAGATTCATAAACTCAGTTATCGCGTCCTGTTTTTCAGACTCGGATCGTTAATTGGGTCGAATTGCATTGAAAAAGCAAACTGAAAATAGATGATGTGTTCATTATGTAAAATACATTTAAAGATTTAATCTTGACCCTTCGCGAATAGTTTGAACACATCTTCACAATTTTTATTCTTACCCTCCAACCAACTTCGTCAGCGTTATCGCCTTTTTTATCTCATTCTCCTTGATTTCAATTCTTAATTGCTACATTATATAGATTGACCCAGTTCTTAATAAAATTTCACATTGAAAAGATAGATTATAATTCAATTTACGAGAGTGGAATAAAATTGATATAATGTGCTCGGCAACCTTTTACAATTTTGATTCTTCTATTTTTGTCCTTTGAATATCAATGCAATCTTTATTACATGAATATCACTGCAAATCTCTTGGCAATTTTTTACATGGCGTTTTTCACTTTTAACATTGCATTTCACATTTCACTACTTTTTATTTTGTATCGTTGCTGTTTAGTTACATGTTTATCAAATATGCAAGCGAGTTGGAACACCGAGTCGGGATTATATCAATTAAGGAAAAATGTAAAGTATCGCACAGTGATACTAACGCTGATGAGATTTAAAGCGAATATTGTTGCACGGTCTTCTATTTCCTGGACAAAGTCCATGAGAATGATTGCGGATAGAAGAAAACCGCATGTGGGAATCGTATACGCAGACATGTGTCAAAAGAGAGATGGCGTAGGTGCACGCAATTGACATTCTCGTTACCGGATGATACAGAGAAAGCTTTGTGCGACTCGACAGTAGTTCCGTTTGATACCACGGTGTGCAGGAGCACCCGCAAAATTCGCGTGCCATTCCTACATACCTAAAAACGTGAACGAAAAGACGCATAAAGTACCGTTAAAACGTCAGCTACGAATTTGGAATGTACAGTTAACCTTTCACTCGGATTCCTCACTTGAGAAATTTGAGATGAAAAGGAGTACTCATCATAATTTTCTACTAGTGTAGATTAGTGAGAATAATCTCGGAGCAGATGTTTCTAACAAGAATCAGTTCCGATTGTAATGCACACATTTATAATAAATAAGCTTATAAATTTTCAAAATTAAATAATGTTTTCAACTCATGTCTATTTTCTATTGCATCAAATTGATTGAAGAGATTTTAAAATCATTTATATTTTCTCCCTTCCTTCGTTGTAACATGTTTATAAGGCAATTCAAGATGCAATACTTTGGAAACTTAAAATCTTAGAAAAAAAATTTTACAACTTAATTGATTCAAGTCAGTAGATCGGTAATATTAATAATGTGATTATTGCACAAGATTACTTCGAAAAACCAGAACATATTTTTTAAATCTAATATCTACTTCTCACACATTTGAAACGCATTTAATAATCTGCTGTTTATATTGTACAAGTTCCATTAAGAAATAATTTTAAAATTTTTAAAATTCTTTTCAATTCTTTTAAAAGAATATCATATCAAGAATATGATTTATCTCTTGCCTCAAATGTATTAAAATAAAACGTGTATTACTGTGTTATAACAATTATAAATTTAACTAACAGTACTTACGGTACTGAGCATTGTAGGAAGATCAGCAGACAAGTTACTTACCTAAAACAAAAAGAGGTTTCTAATTAGTTACAATGTTACATTACATATTATGAAAATTTGATTTTGTATTTTTTTTTTTTCAGAATTTATAAGCCCAATAAAATTCTTGTAATACTCTTGTATACTAAATTATATTTGACCTTTTTCGAATTTTATTCCATGTGCACACATATTAACTGTCCTAATCTTCTTATAATTACCAAAACTTTGTTTTATTTCTTTCTTACATATTAATTTCATTACAATTATTAATCTTACAATTGAAGAACATGAAAAACTTCATATGCTAAATAAAAATACAAATTGACGTGTAATTGAAACGTACGGTCAAAATTTCGACTTTCTAAAGTGGCTGCTAATCGCGCGACATTATCACGATGGATAATTCACGGATAATAAGACAACGCTCATGTCGGCCATGTCCGCGTCCATGGAATGGAAATTAGATTCATTCGCACACGCGATCCCTAGTTTTCAGCGGGCGCGCAAAATCGATATCGAGCATCTTGTTATGCGTGGTCGATAATACAGCGGTTTTCACATGTTTTCGATCGCAAAAATATATGAGACAGATTCGACGACTTGAATATCCGTTTATGTTTAAAATAGCATCTGTCACCAGGCCGTTGAATAAAATTAATCTCTCTTGAACAAATCTGTCAGGTCGCTTAATAGCATTTGCTATCAAGCTTATTTAAAATGCAACATAAAACATTTCAAAAATAATGTTTCAACATTCTCTGATATCTATTTTTATCTCAGAAAGACCTTTTCGAAACAACGGTTTTCTAAAAATCTTTATAAAAATAAATATCAGGGAATGTTAAAATAGGATAAATTGAAGCGAGTATTACCAAAATTTTATTCACAGAGCATCCAGATGCGGGTAGAAAGATATTAAACGTTGCATTTTTATATAGAACGATTCGCTTTTCCATAGGTAGCAGACGGCCATAAAAGGAATAGGAAGCCTCGTAAATTACATTTGCGATTTAATATCGGGACACCTATAAATCTTCGTAACAGTACACGACTTTCCAGCAGCAATGAGAAAGAACATTTCTCTCTCTCTCTCGCGAATTTCTAAGTGGTTCCAAGTTAAACCTTAGTTCGTTTGCATACAATAAGTAATAAAATATATGTCTAGTTCACCTAAAAATGTTTACAAGAACTGATCAGTCAGGTAAGACTAGCGATAACAAGTCGCCAGTCGAGTTAGTTACAAGTTGCAAGAAAATTGATTCGTTTTATAAATGCACTTGGCATTTTGCACTCCAAAATCGAGCATTACGTCACGCGTACGTAGAAGAGCATCCAAAATTCAACCACAGGTAGCGTGGAGCTTTTTTTTAAATTTCTAAACGTGTCGATTTCGACATATCTTCGAAGAACATTTAATTCCACGAATTTAATTCCACCTCCACAAATCGTCGTCGGAAAAAGTAAGACGTTCAACGTGAAAATCGTTAACTAAATACCCTTTGAAGGAATCTTGGTGGACTTGCGGAGAAACTCCATGGCAGATCGCCAGAGCTTCGATATAACCGGCTGCGCCGAAGATATCGAGAGACGGGAGTAACGCGCAGATAGCCCCGTGCACAGATGGGTCATCTCATTATCTCGGAGCGCATTTAACCGGCGAATGCAAGCTACTTGTCCGAGATATCCTCGAGTCTTCCTTTCTGCCGCCACGAAGAAGAAAAATAGCGGTATGAGACGTCTGTGAAGTTGGGCCCTCATTTTTTTAATTTTCAAAAAATTATTAAAGTTCTGATAGTCCCCCGAAGAGTTCTATTAATTATCCTTAATCAAAGTGTTAAAGTTGATAACAAAAAAGTTATACGGCTTCAAAGTTACAAAAATGTGAAGTTGGCCTCCCCGTATCTTCAAGTGCTTCGATACGTTAAACAACAGAATTTTTTTTTTAACTGATAGGGAACTCTAGAACTCTTCTGGGGGCACTCAGAACTCTAATAATTTTTTGAAAATTTAAAAATGAGAGGCCAACTTCACAGACGTGTGTATGAGGCTGCAAGGAAGCTCCTTCGCGTGAGATCGATACTCGCACGAACCTCGCGGGCATCGTCGATGTGGAAAACGTCGTGAGGAACGCGCGAACAAAGGAGTCTATAGGAATTAAGGTGGATAAATGATCGAACGTACGTCGACTTACCAACTTTTCATTTTATATTATGTCGTACATACGCGGGAATAACGAAGAATATAGGAGAGGAGAGGAAGAGAAGGTGGAAGATGAGAGGGATGGGAAGAGAGAGAGAGTACTGTCTATCGCGGCGCCGCCATTCGAGTTGCGCTTCGGCGAGGCAAATATCGAGTTTAACGAGTTTTGCAGAACTCCAGCGATCACCAGATAAACCCATTAGACGCGAAGGGAAACTTGGGCGACGACGGAGTATCGAAAAGTACTGTAGGCAGCGGTCATAATGCAAATGATATCGCTGTGAACTACTGATTCTTCATTAATAATAAAAATAATAAAAAAATAATAAAAATAATTTCGAATAAACGGCGACTCCAAATCGTATAATGTGCTTCGATAATAATTTTGGATGGGACAATGTAATAGTTATAAAAAAAAAACATTTTCATTTCTATGTAGAGTCTTGTAAGACGAGATGGCTGAAAAACAGAGAATGTGGAGCACCTCTGCAGAGCACTCTAAGTCTAAAGAGAGCTCCGCTTTGTCCGTGAGGAGAGTACACTCGAGTGTATCTTTATGCACAGCTCGAAAGCTCGGCTTACTCAGAACTTACACATTTCCGAAAATCGTTTACATAGGGCGCAGCTAGAGCGTGTTTACAAAAGAAAATCATCGCCGGCGAGAGCTCAATTCGAAAATCTGTAAGTGGCGAGTAAACAATACTTCGGGGGAGAAAGAAGAATGGTAAACGCGGATATCGAGAGATCATCGTTGCCGATCGTGTTAAATTCGCGGAAGGAAAAAGATGTAAAAGCTGTGGACGGACGGATGATCCTGAAAGGCGAGAGGGAAGGATGTGCGCGTCGCGATGGAGGAGGCTGCAGCGTGCGTGGGCGGTAACGACGTAGGCGACGGGGGTTGCCAGGGACGGTGGGGTGAACTACATGGATGAACCCAGCGGGGTCCCTCCGCCGGATGACTTAAAGAGACGCTGCGACTATCCCGGACCGATCGATATCCCGCAGCAGCCGCCAGCCACGAACTACGACACGTCGCGCCGTCAACGCGGACTTTCCCGGACTTTCCTTTCCCAAATCGAAAGAATTGGACGTTATTCGAATAGATTTTTTATGATTCGCGTCGCTACTTGTTTATTTTATCCGCCAATGACAATATTGGATGAGCTCATTTTTATCTCATTTTTACTTTTTACGGAAATTTTCATTCTCACGTTTCTTTTTCTGAATCAATAAAAATTTCACTGGAATAATTAATGATCAGTTAACTTCATCAAAATTGTTTTCCTTTCATTCGCAAATAGAAACTTTACCTCGTATTCATTTGTTGAAATAGAAGTTTATCCTAATGTCGAGGTCGTTTCAAAACACTTGAGTTGAGCAGATGGAAGATGAAATTAGTTTATACAAACAAGAGACTCTTTTCGAAAGGAATAATTTTGCGACTTTCTAAGGATAAAATGAGGATTTTCTTTATGCTCGCAATTTCTTCAAAAGATTATTTCCTCTTTAAAAAATATTACCATGATAAGGATAGAACAAAACAGCAACTGACTTCAGTTATCTCATGCATGAAATTATGAATGTAATGATAACTCCTTTCCTTCGAAAATATACTATTAGCTTTCTAGTAGAAAACTCGCAAAATACGAAAATATAATTTAAAATAGATAGAATAAAGTGGTAATTATTAATTAACATTAATAGGTTTTGTAGATTTTCAATTTTATAAAAGATATAAATTTTTTTAACACATCAAGATGTACTTCAGAAATTAATCTTAAACTTACTAACTTCCCCTGTCGTCTTTGTTAGTTTCTGACATTATCAAAGCAACTTCTGACATTATTTACAGAGATTTGTCAAACTTATTATAAAACAAGAAGAATGAAATTATTATAGAAAAGAACATAAAAAATTATAATAGAATTTTATTATAGAAAAGACAAATATTTTAAATTTAAATTTAAAAAATCCGCGAAAAACAGGTCGAAGTGAATTAATCATAGAAATTCAATAAGATCTGAATTCCAAGAGAGATTTATTTGGAGAATAGAAACAAGATTGGGATTCTTCGAAACGAGCAGGACGAATCATCTCTACCGATTCAGATCTGCGCGAGAAAAAAGAATTTCTATTCAGCTGGACGGGAATTACATCACGACGTGCCTCGCCGAAGCGCTTTCTACAAAAATGAAAATTTAAGGAATGCTCCTGCGCATTTTATTTCTCGACTCGCAACCCCGGAATAGCAAAAATATCACTCGCGTTTTACGTCACACTCGAGAATTAAGGTCGATTGCTCGGACATAAACGGAAGGAATTTCGATATTGCGGCCGAAATGCGATTACTCTTCGGGAAGGAAAGAATAACGGGTTAACGAGCAACGCTCGGCGATGTCGCTTGACGCGGAAAGAAAATGAAACTCTTGCAATTATTCCACGGGAAGTACAAGAGAATCACACTAACGGTATCGCTTTGTTTCTTCACTGTGGTATTGTGTTACAGTAAAATCTAGGTCTTCTACACTAAAATCTCTTTCCTCTTCGCGCAGCTCGGAAGTCATCCGACTTAATTGTCATTTAATTGTTCCAAGTCTAAGAATGTTGAACTTTTCGTAGTTAATCTTGGAGAAAATTGCAACCTACGTAAAAAAAAAAACACTGACAGTTACAGATATTAAACTGTTCTTTCTGTGTGCCTTGTTCAACTTGTTTCCCATGTTGTTGTAGAATGCATCTCAAATATCCTCCCACTTAAAACAATTAGAATTTACTTTTAATCTCGTTAAAAGCGACGTGTTACCAACGTACACAACGTTGTTGGAATTAAATTAATCGGTCTTCAGTTTTTCGCGATTAAATAAAATACATACGCGCTGCAAACTGTTTTTATAAAATTTTTCTACCCCACGCGCTGCTGGAATGTGATTTTTATTTGCTGTGCTCGTGTAATAAAATTATGCGCTTATCTGGCTCAGTACCAGACACTTTAAAAAATTTACAAAAGTCATGCTAGAGTAAACTTCAACACGACAGCGAGCGGGTGTATCTCTCGGAATTCTGGAAGATCATAATTATTCAAGCTCGCAGCTGTCATGCGAAAGCAAGAGACACTAAACTTCCAATTTGCATCAGCAACACTTAAACCGTTACGACCGGACAAACACATTTCCGTCGAAACGTAAAATGTGTACGCGACAGAGCGTGTGCGCGCGAGAGAAAAAGAGAGAGAGAAGAGGGCAACAGTCGAAACGACGTGAATGTTCTTTGCAGATACGCTGAGAGTTTCGTCCCGCGTGTATTCTATTATGCAACTCACGCAAAACAGTTTTCTGCGTGTACGCACAAAGTGCAAGTTAAACGTAGGTAAAGCAAGAAATTGCAGGATTTTTCGATGTTAGACACTGACATGTGCGACATGGAAAATCACGAACAACTGCATTCTTCGCGGCACTTTCCAATTGAGAGGAAAGTTAGAGTAAACGCGAGAGTGTTGTAAATACCCGTCACGAAATCACTGGGGTATAAAAAAAAGGAGCAAAGTGAATTTTTCAAAATTCTGGCAAAACTAGCATAAATTTCGAGCAATCCAAACGATCTTTATGAATTTTACGGAAGAGACGTAACTTAATCTGAAAATAAAAATTGAAAATACTTGGAAATTTCGAGAAATTGTTGCGTGAAAAAATTGTATACGTACTTTTATCTCACCGACACGTGCTACAGATTATTCAAGTTTATTTTCTTGAAACTGATTTTATACGCGTGTCGATACTATTTGCGCACAACTGTCGTTCGTTATGACTTCTTAATAATATAAGAAAATGAGGAAGATATGCATGCATAGCACGACTGTTTATACCACATTACTGTATCGACATCACAAATAATTAATGAGACTGTTGTGCCTGAGCAAAGATCACGAGTGCAATGAAATTATCGTAATGCAATGATTACTGAGTACGTGGTTATTGACAATTTAAACCGCCAGTGCAAAGATCACATTAACGCAAACATTGGCCTATCTTTTGCAAAGACGAATATAAAATTCCTATTAATACATTTGTCATTCGTATAATTCGTGGATGAAGTTGAGAAAAGTTGGAATGTAGCAGGAGTATGAATCAACTTGAAGATAAGGATATTATACACGCGTATGTAACGGAGTTAAGAAATAATTTCCACGAACGCAGAAAGATATATTACAACAATCTTATAATTTTAATATATAATATTTTTTCGTTAATAAAAGATTTTAACCTTTTTAGAATGTGTCTATGTATACATTGCTGTGTAAATGTATATGTTTAGGATATATGATTAATGTGAGAAAAATGATCATTGTGCATTTTTATTTCACATTTATAAACATTACGTGATGAGAATAAAAAATATTGACCTACGTTAGAAAGTTGCAGCCGGAGGACATTTAATGTTTTATTATAGCCAATCTATCATATCCATCTCATCACAAGAATGTATAAGTTAAGGCTAGAGCTCGACTCAACCTTTTCTCGAGACGTCTCCAAACGTTATTTCCTCATGGGTGAAATACGTTGAATTTTTGCAGTTCCCTTGCAGTATATTAAAAAATTCCTGATTTTTCTGCATTCCTCTTCTGCACCTTACACTATTCATCCCGAATCGAAACGACATTAAGAAATTCCTAATATATAATAATCGAAAATATCGTGCACCCTTCCGGTTCATTTATCCGTAACAACGGCTTGAATACAGATTGATGGCTATTAAAGATCTATTAAAGACCCATCTGTTACGCACACCGAAAGTTCGGTAAAACATTATTCAACATGTTTCAAAAATCGAAACTATTATCTTGCATCATGCATTCCGCGTAGAATCGACAAAAGTTTTAATATCAAGCATACCATATCCTTTGATTCGTTTTTGATAGCGATTTGAATACAATTTTACAATCATCAAAGATCCATTTGTTATCTAAAGATATATCATGGAAAATATTTTAAAACTCAGATGTAATATAAAAATCAGTAAGAAGAAAAAAATGTGCGGATAGTAGTTTAATATGAAATGTGTGTTCTCGTTAAAAAAGAAATGATCCTATCTAATGTACATTTATATCTCGAATAGGACGAGAAGTACAAGAGGCTCACTTCGTAACTATATAAGTACATTAAAGAAGATATATATGCACATAACTTAAGATGTGCAACGACAATATTTACTGAGCCGATTATCGCGTTACAGTGGTAGTGTAACCGATCGAGACGAATGACTTTGAGTTAAGACGGCAAAGTATTGACTAGTGGTGAAGACGACGGAGATGCAGCGCACTATAAACGAAGGAAACGGGAGAATCCGAAGCTGTAAGTATCGCGATGCGAAATTTCATTGGAGCCAGACGGCTGCAAACTCGGCGTTTTAAGTACCCAACCGGAAGTTCGTAAGGGTTCCTCGAGGGTGAAAAAATTGTGTGCGCTCAAGGCAAAAGCGTCTCACATATACAAAGTGTCCTCTCATGGTACTTTGATACAAATTCTTCGACCTAAATTCTTATTCAACAAGAGTTTAATATAAAATTTAATCGTATGTAATATTAAAGATGATTATGAAGATATGTAACATTAAAAAAATTTGATATAATTCCAAAAAAGATATCTCTCAATGTGAAAAATAAACACTTTGATAATTAAATACTTGAAAATTGTAAACGTATGATAGATCCTGACGGATATTTAATTGCTAATAATAAAAATAATTTAATTCGTATGTTAATTGCGATAATAAAACAGAACCGCGGGATAGTTAACTCGAAATTTTAAATAAAAAAATCAGTGAGAGAAATATCCAAAAATTATTTTTTTATCACCTACATACGAGAATATGCATTCTCTGTAAGCAAGTAATTTCAGAGGACCAAAGCTTCATGCAAAACGATATTTAAAGCACAAAACGTGTTCATGTAAAAGAAAACGACCCATTACTCGTTGTTGTACTCATGTTTCATTCATTTTCTTTAAACAATTTCAACCGGTGATATTTCACAAAGAACTGAAATTTAAATCACGAGACTCAAAATTCCTGCCCTTTCATTCTTTCATACAGGTACCAGCAGAAAATTGATGACACACAATTTAGATCTTCGACAAGAATAATACGACAGGAACGAATAGGCCGCGTTTTTTGAAAACGAAATAACTGGCGTTACAAAGATGATCTTCCTAAAAGAATTTCACAGTCAAACACCCGACTGTTGATAACGGTCTAAGTGCAATCAAATCGAAAGATTCAAACACAACACCATCAATTATAATACAATATATGCAATTATATACAATAAAGTAGGTTAATAGTTTTCAATTAGTACAAATGTAACTTTATTATCGATTCTCTGAAGCTCAATCACAAATTTAATTCACTGCAATTAATTATGTGTTAATTTATTGAAGTTGCAGGTTATTCCATTCAAAAATGAATGTCAAATATGGGTGCAATTTAATATCCAAACATTAAAATTAATCTTCATTCAATTGGAAACTAAAGTGATTCACGACTGAATTCAACTAGTCCTGATTAAGCCACGGATATTCGAAAATAGCTCACAAAACGAGTTGAAAATATAACAATTCTGCGTATTCGCATATCTTGAAATTTGCTCTACTAATGGCACTTTAATTAGGACGCTTCGATCCACATACGCAACCGTAAATCCACCGGTAATTCGCAATAAATGGTACGATAAGAATGCGGTTTAACAAGTTCCGTGTTTTCTCACTGCGGATAATCGGCGAGTATCATTAGAAGAAAATCTATCATCAGCGAGGTCAGCAACCTCGTTTCCTCTTTTCGATCAGCCTCGACCCTGTCTCCGATCCTCGACATGCTCGTGCTTTCGTAAATTACGCTATGGTAAACACGGCGAATGCCAACTTCCCAAAATTTTCGCTACGATGTGTCAAGACGATTTATCTTGGTCGCCCGAGTTTCGCCAAGTTTCCAAGGAATAACACAATTAAGTCAAATATCATGTCGTTGCAATAAGAAAATAAATATATCAGCAACAGCCACTTTCTATATCTTCGAGATTATGAAAAGCGTGACGAAAATTATGGGAAGCAAATAACGCAACACTATGACTCGATTTTTAGCAAATTCTTCGAATGCAAGATAATAGATAAGAAATGACAAATTTTTTGAAATGTGTAAAAATTTATGTTTGCTGTTTTAAATGTTTGTTCAGATGTTCTAAACAAACTCTCAATTTTGTAATTATTTATTATAAATAGAGAAAATGGTCTTTTCTGATTAATCAATTTTTAAATAAATCACTTTCTTATTCTTGGTAATTAGAGACTTCTTAATCTATAATATTCAATTTTTAACAAAGTTTTTAACTTGAAAAAAATTTTGTCGCTGTTAAAAAAGATTACTTGTATATGAATATTAAGAACGTTAAAAATATTGCTGTCTAAATACATTATTTCGATGACAATTTAAATTAATTTAATAGAATAAGTCAATTTTTCACTTTCTACGATAAAAGAACAGCATGCATAAAAAATCAACGATATGTCATCTAGCAACTGAAACTGTAAATGTCGTACATTGATCTAAATCCAAATTTAACTTTAGATGTCAAATGTCAGGCTATATATGATCCAAGCCAAGATTACAATCGCCTCGATTACGAAGGTAACGGAACTTCTTCGACAAAGCTCTAATGATACAATTTTAGTTCCGCAATATGCAGAATTAATTTCGAATATTTAATATTTGTAAATTTATGTCTTCTATTATTATACGCTATGTTAACGTCAAAACATTCAGATGCCATCATGATTTTTTTAATTCCACAAAAAAATAAAAATAAATTCAACCGAGAGAAAAAAACTATTCGTTAAAAAGTTTACCAGTGGAATTTAATAAAAATTTCATACTGCACTTATATTTATTATGTTTTTTTATTACTAATAAATAAAATAACTAACTCTATTTAACATCCGGCCAAATAGCTGCACCTTGTATTCGTATTTGCAAATTATTTTATTCACGCAGTAAAGTCTAAAACATACAAAAAATGCTCGATTGGCAACTACATGATGAGGCAGCTCTCCTCAATTCAAAAATCTCATCAATTCATTAACATATTGAAATGAAAATATTCAATTCAATTTACGGAAATAACATTTATCATTTTCCGCTAATTATGTGCCTTCTCACGCCGTGCCCATATTTGCAAGTGTTAATTCTCACGTGCGCATTTGCACATGAAAAACAATGGGTTGGACATGCAAAAAAGACCTTGACACGTATTTATCGCTAGGGTTAACGATGCTAAAACATTTAACCTAAGGTAAAAACTTCTTTTTTTTTTATTACGCGCGCAAACATTTTCCCCCAGTGATCACAATATTACATCATCAACAACGGATATAGCTTCTTTTGTATCTAGTGAATTCCATTTGGTCAATAACGGCTAAAAATTGACAAAAAACTACGGTAAAAAATTGTTATCTTGTGTAGTGCGATAGAATTTATTCGTGTTCGCTCAAGACGAAGAGATCTAGAGACTTAATGCTACGGGAATATTTGTAGCTTACAAAAAAAATAAGGTGGATATTGATAGAATATTATTTATGCTGGACACGAATCAAAATTTGCATGACGCATATAACAAATATAACGTTGCACGCTTATAATAATTCATAAAACAAGTTAGAGAACTTTTGGGCGTCATCCATATTTGCGATACCGATGTTTTATTACAATAATGCATATTTGCAATTTATGTCAGCGCGATACATAATGTTTAAAAGAAAATCTTTTTTAATTGTAGACTCGAATAGATTCTTGTAATAAATTCTAATGCTGATGCTGTTTAATGAAAAATCCTATCAGCATATTAGCTTGAAGCAGGAAGCCCATTTTTTGTTCGAAAGAACTCTTCTCCTCAATGTCATCTTGTGAGCAAAAATTAACGGCCATTAGCAAGTTCTTATGTGCGCACGAAACTTCAATCATGCCAAAATACTTGAAGCAAATCAAGTAATGTATGTTGAGAAAAAATTTTCGGTATAAAACATTTTCGATCAATATAAAGGAAAGGTGTTAATAGTGCAGATTGCGAGATTAACGATAGCGTTTAGATACATCTTATTCTTACAATGGCACCGTTTTGTTGCACAACTCGATACCGTTGAAAGGGAGAAATGTTATAAAAATAGTTGGCTACGTTTAAACTTTAAAAAAGTTCCAAGAGTTTTCGCACGCGACGACGATGCATATAAGATGCTTCGCGGATTAAACACGGTTGATTTGAAGCACAAAGCGTGTTCGCAAATAGAAAGTAAAAGTAGCAAGAGCAAAAAAAAAAGGATGTTAACACTGAATACGGCAACGTAAAAATAGAAGTCTTCAAAGCAATTCAAATATAAAAAACACAGAATCAATGAAATATAAAATAAAAATTAATTAAATTAAGAGTTTTTGCTAAGTTATGAATGTAAGAATGTTCATAAAATATATGTAATGTAAAAAATTTTAATAAAAATTATAATTTCTATATACAGAAAATGTGTAAATCAATTTTTCACCTCTTTCTTTCTTTCTTTTGTCTCTGCTAAAGAGAACTCCTTTCGAGAGCTGATCGCGTAGTGCAAAAATAAAAAAATTAAGACAGAGACGCGGGTGAAGTACGTCACGCACTTTATACGTGCCACGCAAGCAGGAATATCAAGCGAATACAAGATGCGCGGCTAGCTAAAGGAAAGAGATGCTCCTAACATATGAGGCACGCGCTGAGAATATCATCGAGCACATGACATTGACGTCACAAGGCACGTAAAAAGTAATAAAAAAAAAAAGAAAGATAGAAAAAAGAAATATCATCTACCTTTAAATTAGAAAGTGAATTGTAACGATAACGATGTTATAAGCTCGTAAATGTACTGCCTTCTACAAAGATTATTGTATGCAAAAAGTTCTAAGTTATTGTCATCGTGACAACACTCAAGGCGTTTAAATTCAACTGATACCACATTAAACGATATTGCGATCATCTCGAAAGAGATTTTATGATCGTGCATATTCACTATCTGTGCCCGTACAGTGTTATTGTTTTAAAAATAGCTTTATCGTACGATTTATATTTTTCTCTCTGGAGAAGGCAATGCATAGAAAATATTGCCGCTTTGTAAAGAAATATCCCTTTGCAGCTTTTGTAAGGAGCACCGAAGAAAGGTTAAACAAAGATGTCGTTCGAAGCGAAGTATCGATAGATTGGCTCGAAATAACTAGATCTGACCTACTTTCTGAAATATATATTGACAAAAAAAAAAGAAAAAAAAACAACTACGCGAAACGGAAGCATCGCGCGAGAGGAATACACGCGACAATTTCGATGCGAGGCACATATCTCTTTCGCAAAAACTGCATGTCGGCACACACGGAAGCAATACAGAGAGTCGTATGAAAATTGATCAAACGTGGAGCGTCACCAACACAAAAGCCAACATTTCGAACCTGTTATATCGACGAACAATTGACACTTGACCCACAAATCAATTTTTCAGTCAATAACGACACCAGCACGTTAGAACTGTGTCGTTCAAAATATACTATCGAGCAACGTATCACTCTTAACTTGCTCATTGTCGCGTAAAACACGTAACATTATATAAATTCGACTTTTAAAACATAACATCAGCGTTAGTCAAACAAGATTATCTCTTAATTGACAAAATATCGTCATTCGGATATTAGAAATCGACGTTTTTTTCCATGCGTCATACAATAATATAACAATATTACACGTCTTAATACATTTTGACGAATTTATCGAACGCAAACTTTTTCGGGGCGGAATGTAAAAATTTACTTCACCTTGCGGGTGTACCGTATCGAGGAGCGATACTTTAGTTTCACAGTAAAATCAATACGGAATCCGCTACTTATCCACGATAATATATTGACTTTATACCGGTTTAGCACAGTAGACAATTTCGATTGGACTACGTCCAAGCCGGTCGTAACTCGCGGGGAGTCAGTCAAGTCGAGTGATCAATTGATCGATATCTAGCGTGCTAAGACTTGTACCTGTGCAAAAAAAAAAAACGAGATATGACTACACTGCGTGACGCAACAAGGCGTTACAAGAAAGCAGCACGCACCGCAGGAACGCGTGTAAGAAAAACACGTGCTCGGTTCTCGACGTCCTGTTCGGCCTGTGAACGAAATAGAAAGGCACGGCGCGAGGAAGCGGTGAGATACACACATTCCCTGCTCCAAATTATTTTGCGGCGCAAGGTGTAACACGCGCGAGATTTATCGCACGCTCGACCGGTGCTTTGTCACACGGAGAGAATTATTTTACTCGCACGAGAGAGAGAAAGAGGGAGGGAAAAAAGGGGGAGAAAAATTATATATCAGCGCTTTTTTGCATGTTTTTAATAAAAATATGCTAAATCGTTTTCCGTGCGGCGATGTAAATCTAGTCGCTTGGAAAACACGATATTAAAAGCGAACTAGAGGAACAAGCAGGACGGAAGTGTTTACTATTGTTGTGTTCGCAAATAACGTAATATTCACCGCTTGCCACGCGTGACCTGCTTTTACCCTTTCCGCAATCGCGAAGAAATTCGCGGTTCGCAATCGAGCCCTCGCGTGCGGCGTCGATCGTCGGCGGCATTGCGTTTTCCAAACGCATCGACCGTTTAACGAGGCGGTAGAAACAATCGATATTGTACTCGTTTCCTCGATTTCTCGCGGCCTGCGGGGTCTCAACCCCCGGGTTGGACGGCACGAAACAGTCGCTCGGTTTCGGACGGTGTCCTGCCAGTGAAACTAACGATGGATTCACAGGCAAACGATTGTATCCCGGCCTATCGAGGACGAAAGAAAAAGGTCAGCTTCATTGTGAAGCGAAATTCAATCCGGTAACTGTGCGCACAAAAGAGGGAAG
This sequence comes from Crematogaster levior, assembly GCA_901521435.1. Lineage (NCBI taxonomy): Eukaryota > Metazoa > Arthropoda > Insecta > Hymenoptera > Formicidae > Crematogaster > Crematogaster levior. The sequence goes on from CABEGB010000729.1 coordinate 209,237, forward strand.
GGGGCCTTGGGACCGTCCGCCGGCTTCGGTCCGGAAAAGCCGGTATTCCTCTCCGCTTCAGAACGTCTACCTGCGCTCGAGTATACGAAACGTATACAAAAATAACGCGCGCGCGCAACCCAAGCTCGAACAAAAGCGAACTCATTCCACACGTGTTCGTTTCACGTTACATCGCTCGAACAAAAATGTCCCAGCTGTGGTTTCACGTTATTTTAAATATATATCGATAATGGAGGTACATTAAAAATTGCGAAAATTTTTACCAACGGCATGTTGGCAGAGAAAGCGGAATAACCTGTTCATTCCAATTTTCTTTCTTTCTTGTTTTTTTTTTCCAAACTGCATATTTCTCGTTTGCGCGATCGATGGACGTGTTACGCGGGTATTTGGGAAAAAAGATGTCTTAAATTCTGGAGATCAGTGAGCGAGCGTCTCATTCTTTTCATTCTATTGCTGTTTTTTTTTTTTTAGAAAAACAAAACTTGTTACATTTGTTCTACGATTCTATTCCATTGTCGATCAACCGTTACATTTCTCTCTCTCGTCAAATTAATTAAAATTTGTATCGTGTTTTAAGCGACGGCAATAATTTCCCATCATTTTTATCTACTTTTGAAATCCTGAAAATATACGCTAATTTATGCCGGAATAAAACACAACACTACGATATTCCGACGGTACAAAATTCTTAAACGGTCGAGGGCGTTATTTCCATAATGGTAGTCCCCAATTTAACTCGAATTTCACCAAAAAGCGGAGCCGCATCGCTATTAAAACGACGGCTTCGATTACTCCCATAACAATTTTACGCTCGAATAAAAATGAAGAGAGAAGACGATGGTCGGCCGTCATTGGCACATCGTCGAGGAACATTCCAGCGTTATCATTAACCTCGACGACTATTCCATAACGTTGTTTACCAGGGTTTAATTTACCGCGTGCACGACGACCAGCGGCGAGACGCGACGTGGTTATTTTACTTTCACTCGGCCGACGCGATGCGAGGCGACGCGATGCGTCGGGCAGCGGCATCCTTCTCGCTGTTAAATAAATCGAAGAGAATCTCGTTCGTTTCGCTGAAGCGAGCCGTGTGCGCCATCAGCGACGACGAGGCGTCTCTTTCTCTCTCTCTCTCTCTCTCTCTGCGACCACATCGCTCCGAAAACGAGCTGGCAGCCCGACTCTCTCGGCGTCTCGCTCTTTCCCACGCTCCCTCGTCCTTTCCCTTTCTCTTTCTCCCTCTCTCTCTCTCTCCCGCCGTCTGCCTCTCGCTTTCCCGTTCGCACAGAGGCGAACGTAACCTACAACACTGTAATCCCGGCCACGGAACAAAGATTCACAGCCGGGAGGACAGCGGACGCCAGCGACGCTCAAGGACATTCACCGTCGGGTTCTCGACGCTCACGCGATTTCGTGCGTCTCCGCGTTGGCGCGACGAGGAAGCAGCGATGAGAGAGAAAAAGAGAGAGAGAAAGAGAGAGAGAGAGGAAAAGGACGCGAAGGCACTCCGGCAGAACAGACACGAGCGACGGATCGATGAGAGTTGCGCCGTGCCGTCGTGCCGATTGGAAAAAAGCCACGTGTTAAAATTACGGAAACTCTCGAGCGCGCTTCTGCGCGCGGAGGGAAGAAAAAAATATTATCAATTACTCGTCGCGCGAGACGAGACGGCCAGCTGTAACGACGAATCGTCGCGCTACGAGGAGCCTGACGCGCGGATGCGATCGGATTCGCACGTTGTCGAACAACTTTGTGAAAAGAAAGGGACGGACGTGAAGCGGAGATGGAAGGAACGCGGAGATGCAAATAACGTCGGCTCTTCCCGCCATCTCTGAAAGCGTGGTCCGCCGATCCGGCGCCTTCTATCGAACCGACGCCTTCGCGTCGTCGGAGAGAGTTGTCGTGCGAACGCGAAAGCGAGGGAGGCAGGCAGGCCACGCAGTCGTTGATTTATTTAAAAGCGACGCGCCTGTCGCCCGCAAAATAACAGTTAACGGCAACAACTTACAGGGTAGTACATCCCTTGCGGAGGAAGGAAAAACGCCCCAGAGCCCCACAGCTTGAGGCCGTTTTGCTCCACCGTTGTGCAAGAAAACAAATCCGTCGCTCCGCACCACCGTCTCCCCCCCCTTCACCTCCACCGTATCCTCCTCGCCTCCTCCTTTTTCTTCTCCACCGATGCCTCTTCCTCCTCTTTTGTTCTTCCTCCAACTGGCACTCCTATCTCTTTCTCTCCGCAGTTGGATGCACTATGCGTCGCTCGTCGGCACGTCCCTCCGCCTTGCGAGCGGCACGATGTTGAAAACACAAACGGAAATCAACCGACGGCGACCGTCCACCTTGCTCGGCTACCGCACTCAGCGCGAACGACGAAAACACACGCGAGAAACATACGCGCTCGCGCGCGCGCACGAGTCGGGGTCCACGCACCGGATTAGCGCACGGATCGAGAAACGACGGTGGCGGCGACGACGACGATGACGACCGACGGCGGGGACTTCGTGTTGCTGGGAATCGAGCGCGTCGCAACTGTGCCGGAACTGTGCCCGCTCGGCTGTTCTATCACCCTCCTCTGAAGAACGCCCGTTGTTGCAGTCCTCCCCTCGATGCTCGCTCGCGATCGCCCCGTTTCTCTCCTTTTGTTTCTGCCTCGCCGTTCACGATTCTGACTTCACGACCGCCACCGTACGTGGTCCCGCTGTGACTAACAACGATCCCGCTATCAACCGGCGCCATTGACCACTAGCGCCACCCGGCACGCCGCCGCCAGCGCCGCCACGCGGTCGCCCACGAGCATCACAGCGAGAATCGAACGCTCGATCGGAGCGCATGTGTTGTACGCCGCGGTTTATAATTAAAGCCGTTTCGGCAAATGTTATCTTTACTTGCACGTTATTTACATATGCGTGCATATATTTAGTCATTATTCACTGAGAAAGGACTTTTGTATTGCTTATCATGTCAAAAGCATTTTCTACTATATCTATAATATTAATGTCCGTCCTATGTACTGCATTATAAACATTCTCAATTTCTAATCAAATAAACTAATTTAAAAAAAAATTCATTTCAGAAATGCCTTCCCCCCATATGAGAAAGGACTTTTGTATTGCTTATAATGTTAAAAGCATTTTCTACTATATCTATAATATATTTGAAATAATGTCCGTCCTATGTACTGCATTATAAACGTTCTCAATTTCTAATCAAATAAACTAATTTTTAAAAAAATTCATTTCAGAAATGCCTTCCCCCCATATGAGAAAGGACTTTTGTATTGCTCAATTTTAATCAAATAAACTAATTTTTAAAAAAATTCATTTCAGAAATGCCTTCCCCCCATATGAGAAAGGACTTTTGTATTGCTTATAATGTTAAAAGCATTTTCTACTATCTAGCATTTTCTATATATCTATAATATATTTGAAATAATGTCCGTCCTATGTACTGCATTATAAACGTTCTCAATTTCTAATCAAATAAACTAATTTTTAAAAAAATTCATTTCAGAAATGCCTTCCCCCCATATGAGAAAGGACTTTTGTATTGCTTATAATGTTAAAAGCATTTTCTACTATATCTATAATATATTTGAAAATGTCCGTCCTATGTACTGCATTATAAATGTTACGTTCTCAATTTCTAATCAAATAAACTAATTTAAAATAAAATTATTTCAGAAATGCCTTCTTTCCGTATAATTGATGTAGTTTCATTTGGATGCGCTTTCATGCATATTTTATATCTTTATATAATTACAAGTATTTTATAGTTACATAATTTCATTCATTTGTTTAATACTTTTATCAAACAAAGATGTTTAAAGGTTTTCTCAGTCTGTAAGTGCCGCGTAAAATAAATCAGAAACAATCTAAAAAGCAATCCGGCTGGGTCGTTTTAAGTACAATCTTAAGACGTTACGAACCAATCACAGAGTCGTATTAGCACTTTAAGATATTAATGAAATAACAACTATGATGTAACAGTCGTGAATTCAGGTTGCTTTGCATCCCGAAAACCACTCTTCGAGAAGATACTCGACTGAGAGAGGTGCGCGAGGATGCTCATCGAGAGGACGATAATCGGTTCCTCGTTTACTTTCACGATTCCGCAGAACGTGCCCGAAGCCAGACAATTACACACGATTGCGGAATCGTTCACCGCTCGTTACTCATCCTCGCGCAATCGCCTTCTCGCGTGCTCATTATTGCTATTCGTAACGGCATTTTTTCCCTGATCTCTCCCGATAAGCGCGCGTGATGTGCCCTTCCCCATTCATCCACGATCCTAATCCACGTGCTCTCGATTACTTCAATGTGACGTGTAAGCCGCGTCGGTTCTATAATCCGTGTTTCGTTCGCGCGAGTACGTACAGCCTTAGCAAAACTTCTCGTATAATCCCCGTGGATTATCCATCTAATGGATCTATTTCTCTCCAAATTTCAATTCTTGACGGTTTAAACTCCATCGAATGAAATATTTAACGCTCCTTCAACATTGCGAGACTATTAAAGATAATTAATTACACACATCCGCTATATATGTATTACATGTGTGGAAGCACATCTCACATGATATACTTCTCAGAAAAGAATTTTGCAAAAGAGTAATTTTCAAATTGTTTTTGCTCGATTAACTAATTAATAAGAAATATAAATATTCATTTTGATGCGAAAGATTAAGCAAAATTGAAATTATAAAAGCTATTATTTAATTACATACGAAATCATACAAGCTATTATTTAATTATCTAATAATGTTATTATTATTATAGTATTATCTAATATTACAATTTTAATAATGTTATTGAAGTCGACAGTTTTTACTTTTGTGGAGAATTTTAAAAGTTACAACGCTCCTTCCTCACATGATAAATGTTAAAGGCAAAAATAAAAAGGATATGGGAATATATCACACTTGATCAAGAATTATTAACTTGAGGTAGGCTTAGTGTTCGTGTTTCTAGTTTCCGAGTGATAAGTTATCGATCGCGGTCTGTAATTATGACGTCGGTGCTGGTAAGCCCGGGTTACCGTCGTCTAGAAGCGGCAGACTATTATTTCAGTCTGCCTCGTCGCGCGTTCGTCGCGTTCGTCTGGTTCAATAAAGTCAACCGGGCGCTCAGGAAGTTCGGCAAAATCGACTGACGAGAGCGTGCGTGGAAAAGTTCGGCGGAGGAACTACCGGAAGCGCGAGAGACAATGAAATCCCGACAATTTATACTCCTGGAATTTGGCCAGGGACTGTCCATTTCCGCCCCGCGCGAGGTTTGTCCGCCGGAGCGGAGAGACGAAAAATGTTAAACGCGCGACGCCGCGTTGTTTCGCAGTGTCACTGGTAATTACAATTTATAACGTCGGACGAGACGCACGATTTTTCTCCGTTGACATACACCGCGACGTGTATATTCATTATTAGCGACGTAAGTTCCACGTGGATTTGGAATTCCGCGATATACCGGCAAATAGATGCGCCGTCGAGTCCGAAAGGTTTGTGGCTCGTTATAATTTATCACGACGAATCGATTGTCATGCACCCTCTCGTTATTCTACGTCGCGTTTACCCCTTCCGTTAACAAGCGATGACAGAAAGATATAAACGGTAAACATTATATTGCGGACGGCCGTTCGTTCGCGGTGCAGTTGCATATATGTACAAAAAGTAGTATTTCGCTTCTTATGGATCATGTATGTACAGCCAGAGCTATATATATCGGCAATCAACCTGCGAGACGATCCACAGGGGACGCGAACCCCTCTTCGAATCACCATAGAAACCAAGAGATGGGAAGAGAGGGTGCAAAAGCTATGGTGCTTAGAATAACGCAGTCGAACGGCTTTCCAAATGGAAAGGGATTCTCGTTGTACTGTCGGTAGAGTTATAGAGTTAGTGGAGATATAAAGATCTCCTCATCACAGGATATATGCACGAGAGACGCATTTACTATCGATGACCATAAAATGTGATATTGAAGGAAATATCAAATTGCATACGATTCACTATATAACGATGATTGTTGTCTCGGAAAAGAAATAAAAAATCATCAAGAGAAGTTTATGCTAAAAGCGAGGACGAAGTCTACTTAAAATCACTAATCACAGATTTTCCGTAATTTGTTCTTATTTTAAAGGACTTTGTATAATTCTTATATATTTGTAAGATATTTTAGAAGGCGCCATAAATAGAAAATTTGTCTGTTTTTATTCTCCGATCAATACCATTATTATACTATTTAAACATATATATTAATCAAATTAATTCAAATTATATAATATAATATAAATTAAATATTAATTTTCGTATAAGCAAGTATTAAAATAAATACAAGAATTACATCAAGGTTTTTTTAAATTTATTTAATGCTCAATTTGCGATCGTTAATTTCAAAGCGATCCTCGTCCCAATTTGAACATATGCGATTACGCTTTTTGCGCCGAATTCTCCGTAAAGCAGTACGTGGGTATTAAGCTGGGTGTTGTAAAATCGCGGTCTATCTCATTTTCTCTCCCACGCACTCGGCTGTTGCTGCTGCTGCAGTTTCAAGTGCACTCGGGGTAGCCGCGCGCGCGCGCATATTTTTAGAACCCTCCACGCGTGGACGTGCGTTGCAGCTGGAGCGCACATGCGCGCATATCCGACAAACGACGACGCCATTCAGAGTCCTGGTATGCCAGTACCCCGCAGCTTGCACGGTCCTGATACTATAAATGTTTTACATTCGACCTCACGGACACCGCGAAGCGAACGGGGAGATCCTAAGGGAGAAGGATAAGCGAGAGGGAGAGAGAAAGAGAGATCGAAGAGGATAAATTTATCGGATCTCGGAGGGGAACGAAATATCGTGCATACGAAGCATTATATGAATACGGGCCGATGAATCTACGCACGCTCGTTGTATCGGGGAAAGAACACGGCGTTAGAGCGGACGGAGATAATTATCTGCACGATAATAATAATACGAGCGATAAATAATACGAACAATACTCCCGATGATTAACATGGAAGCTCTACCGGCCACGCCGTCGCGGGCCACGCGATGAAATCATGGATAAATTTAATAATTAAATAATGTTACATTTAGACGATCTAATGAATATTTGATTAACGGCCCGGTTAGCTCCGGGGCTTACGGGAATGTCGGTAATGTATTATTATGTGTCGCCCAGTTATTATTTATGTTAACTGCTAACGACAATTTTACTTCCGTTCGATACACATTTATTATGCGTGTGGATCCTACGCGTTAAATTATTTATTTCTAATACCAGGTCATATGCGAAATATGCGTATCTGTAGTAATTACATACAAAACACTGTTAGTAACATTCCTTTAATCTCGAAATTCAACATTGACGAGAAGAATGCATCAGCCAAGATTACCGAAGTCAAGTGCGATAAGCTACGCGAAATCACCATAGAAATGAAACGTTCTAAAAAAAAGAAGGGAAAAAAGGTCGATGGATATCGCTGTATATCGCAGGAAAATCGAGCTATTTCTCCTGGAAAAATCCAGGCTACATCTCTCATACTCGACCCGACTATGAAATATTTCCCTAGAAAGAGGAAACGACGAGAGTTCGCCGCATAGCGGCCGTTGTACCGTGATGACATCTCGGTTTATAGGTCGCCTTCGATTTTTCGAATCCCTTCCTCCTTTTTTTACGATACCCCGGAGGCCTTACCGCGAATCCCGGAGGCGACGAAGAGGAACAGAGGAGGCGCGTTCTATAAGCCGCCGACGACAGGAGGATGACACGAAGAGATCTGTTCGGGTAAAAAAAAGAGCACAATGAATCGCTTGTCGTTCAGAGCAGGATTTCGTGAGGAAACGTTCCGATTTAGTCTCTCTGTATCCCTTAATACCGTCGGAGAGGACTGTTCTTTAAATCGATCTCAGACGCCGCTCTAATAAAGGAAAGGATTCTGTCTAGCAAGAAAAGGTATCGTTCCATCCGCGTGATTATTGGTGGTTTCGAAGAATCAGAATCAGAATTCGATTGAATAGACGAACGGATTAGTCAAGGAAGTAAAAAAGAGTCGTACGTACAATCGAATGGATTAAAATAAATCTTTGCATCAGATTGCGAAAAATTTTGCGAATTTTAAAAGATTGCCTATCCGAAGAAGATTGGAGGTGAAAGAGACAAATTGCGATTGATACTTATGTACGATCGATAGATCTGCGATATCACGATCGACATTATTGTGCCAAGGATCGACATCGTGTACCTCTCGTGAAATTGCCTACACTCGACAAGAGAGAACCTCGAAGAGGCGTTTCCATGACGACTGCGAGAGCGAGTGGCACTGAAAACCCACTTAGCGAGAGCATAGTGATTCACCGCTAACGTCGCGATAATCTCGCTTGACGTGTAGAAAGCAGATTCAAAAACATTGTTCCATCGCGAACGCGGCGCGAGTTAAAAAACTAAAGTTCGCTTTCAACGTCAGCCACCGCCGCGGAATTTAATTTCCTACATTGTAGAAAATCTAGAGATACAATCGAAACGTATTACGCAACATGGAAGTGACATTTATCATAGACTGAGAGATATACAAGTTCAAAGCTTCTATAATGAGAAATGTCACTGCCGTGTTGCGTAACATGATTCAACCGATTCCACCACGCTCTGTGCGAATTTGCTCGTCCGTTTCCGATCAATACACGACCGACCGACAAACTGTTGTCCAGTTTCTAATCGATATTTATCAACAATGATAATGGACTGTCGCGAACCCATGTATCTTGTTCGCGTTCAAAAGAATCACAAAAGCAATTTGCGTGGAATAATCACACAAACGAATGCAACATTAAAAAATGTCCGTGTTAACTTTAATTATAGCAAAATACGAGACTTTGGTCGAGGTACGAAACACACCAAACGTTTTCATTTATCGTCGCGAAAAGTCTTTTTAAAGGCTCTCAAAAAATTAGTTTACGATTTACTCACTCACGCGACGCGCGTATGGTTCTTTAAAGGATCGGTCACGTAATTGCGGCGAGAATTTTCCCTTCTTAATGGGGCCGTCAGTTTAATAGACGAGCGCTATTACAATTTTAAAAGCTCTTCAAAGGGCCATAAACATCTTAAGAATTCAATTCGCCACCGTCGACAAGCACTTCTCTTTCACGCGAAAGAATATTAATAGAGCAATTTTAATGAGAACGATATTATTGCTGGAAATATTGCGAAATCAGAACGTTATTTTGTTCCCTCTCTCATTCCAACGACGACATTTCGAATGATCTAAAGTTAGTGACGAAAAATACTGTCACACGAATACGATGCTTCACACCTGCAATGCCTCATCCGCGTGTCAGTCTGTGCAGTGCCGTGATGAGTGCCAAGGTTGCGACAGAATAATTAATTTTCAGTAACAGTTCTAAAATGAATCGTGATGAGGTACGGCTCTTTATGTAACTTACTTAACCTCCTTACAATTTAAACAAAAAGAGAGAGATGGTAAAGTAGATGTGAAATACGTGCGTTATTATTTCCAAATTCTCAACGATTACTCAGGATAAACCGAATAAATTATAGCGTTAGATTCCAAATTAATCTTTTTAATCACGAATTTGTTTATATTGCTCATAGTAAAAAAAGATGAAATTATAGTCAAATTTGTATTCTATCATTCGAATTTCTTTATTTAAAGATGTATGAAGTGTCCTACCTGAATCTTTTTTAAAGACAATTTGAATTGAGAAAAGTGCACTTAACCTTTCAACGAGAGAAACGCGTGCAAAACATGCTTACTGCTAGAATCTTTTCAAGCTTTTCAAAGTTTACGTGGTTTTACAATTGCTTCCGATATATCATGACGACCTTAAGGTTACACACGACGACCAGATTAACGAGGACAGCTCGACAGTAGTGAACACGCGATGCACGATCACGAACGTTTTATCTCGCGCAAGGGATGGGACTCGCGCTCTTTTTTCCCTTAAAACACATATTGTGTGGTAAAATACGATAGCGCGTACGAAAAACGTGTGTGGCAGCTTTTATCCGCAGCGCAAAGTTCGAAATGTCAATGATAATACTGCGGATACAACGCGGTGTACTTTTGATAAAGTACATTGAAAAACTTTTTCTCTTCTTATTAAATGTGCAGGATATCTTTCTTCTTTCTTTCTGCTGATATATATGATCATGTCGGATTAAGTTAAATCAAATCAGACAAGACTGAGTAATTTTGAGCATGATAGATTAACAGAAAAGATGACATATTTGTCAATATTAATACTTGGAGCAATAAGTCACAACATTCTTCTAACATCTGCCTGTTGTACGAGGATGTTTAAATTTTCTTGAGAATGTTTACAGAGAACTATTACATATCTAATGAAAAAAGGAAAATGACATATCTCTTAATGTAATCTTGTCGGAGCAAAAGAGATCTCCCACGTTTCTTTTTCTATGATTTCATCATGGCGTTTGAAGAAGCAAAGAGCAACATTAAAATTATTTGCTGGACGACGAATAGCGAGGAATGCGAGCGTAAAACGTTTTTGCAAATTGTGAGACAAGTGCAACGACGCTTTGACGAATTGGCTCTCCCACTAAGATTGAATGTTTCTCAGATGCAGCTACAAAATAAAATTCAAGAGAACGACAGTCGGTTGTAAAAAGAACAGCGCGAATTCCAAGCTGTCTACGTTCCGGAGCGAAAATAAAAAACGTAACAAATTTATCTCAAGCAACTTTGAGACACAAGTATTTCGCTATTCGTCCGTTTTTCGTTTAAAAATTAATTATACATTAGATTAAAAGATTAAATTAAATAGCGCTTAAAAGATATATTTTCAATAATTGCGCTTTATATAACATTTTTAATAGAGTAAAAATTTAATTTATTTATTTATATATAACTATATAGATATTTTTATATAAAACTATATTTTATTTAAACATTAATTTCTCTTTTATATGCACACTAAAAGATATTTTTTTTATTCTTTTTCAGTTCTACAATTTTATTTTTCAATTATATTTGAAGATATTTGATTATAAACTTGTGTGATTTATTTGACTTTCTTTTACGCTGACGCAAGAGTTATTGAGTAATAAATTATTAGCTCACATTCGGATACTTTTACACCTTCCGTCAATCGCTGGATACATTTCTCAATTTCACTTCAAAGTGATCGAAATACTTGAAGACTTTTCATACAGATTCTGTATACATCACGATCCTTACCTTTTTCATATTCTCCCACATGCTTCTGCTTCCTGTCAGTCAAAAATCTGTGACAGTATATTTCTCTTGCAATAAGTATACACGCGCCATCCGGTAGTCAAGTCAGGGAGATCTTAACAGACGCGTAAATATGACAGTGTTTAAACGCTCGCGGATCTTCCCGTGTAAACAGCGAAAAGACGTAGTTCGACGTCAAAGGTCGTAGTTCCTTTCTTTCGAGTCTCAAGAATGGACCGAGGGACATTTGCAAAGACTAAGTTCGCGGAAGTATCCGTGACGGAATTTCGCAAATTTCAGATAAACATGTAATTAGTATATAATATATATGTATATATTACATGTAATATTAATTATCCCCCTACATGCAAATATCAGATGTACAAATAATCGTGTGTTCCCTGAACAGTCGATGGGCGAAACTGTTTCCGATATGAATAACAAGAATCTGATTCGATTAAAGAGAGGGGGGGCATGAGAGATAGATATCTTATGTAGACAGCTTGTATGAGAGAAGATAAATTTACATGAAAAGCTCTTCAAGATGAATTCGGAATTAATTCGAGAAATATATTTCCAACCTAATTTTAATTAATGATAATCTAACATTGAAGATTAAAAAATCTCATTTCTACGAGTAAACGATAAAGCTTCATTTTTCATTTAATTCCAGAAGGATTTTACTTTGACGGAAGTTTCATTCCAGAACTACTAAGGTATTCAACGTCAAAAGATTGAAATATTGAAATCTAGAAAGATTAAAACCACTTAATATAATAAAAGCGGAAAGCGCTATGACGTTGAATTAATTCTGTCAACATTAATGTATTATTGACGCATGTAAATGTAATTATAAAGTCAAATGTTGCAACGCACGTTGCAAGTCGAACGTTATCGAACAAAGGTTGGAAACTTTGCGAGGTGTGTATATGCGTGACAAAAGACTGTCGTAATCCTCATTTCGCCAAGGCAAGCGTATTCTTTCGCTTCCGCGGTTCTTCGATAAGAATAATTATTTTCAGGCGGATGACGTGATCGCGCACGCGTGTAAATCCTGCGGGAACGCGAAAACATCCCCCTCGCCGACGGCGAGAGGATCGGATTACAGGGCTGTATCCTCTGGCACGGATTCAATTTTCCAGCTAAATATACGCGGTGTGCGTATATTTGGCGAATCGGTCGGTTGTTTCAATCGTGAGCTTCACCAATGCCTCGGCAACGCGAGGATAAAGAGTCCCCGAGCTAAAATCAATGGCGCGCGTCCGGGGGAGAGGACAAACGCGGGTATAGCCGAAAATAGGCGATAATCTCGATTGTTCTCGAGAGTAGAGAATCTTCGTCTTGTACGTGTAGACGAATCGATCGAACGCGCGACGTGACGCACATTTATTTTCGAAAAAAATCGACTCGTGGAAAGCTATAAATAAATTTAAAAAAAAAACGAACATTTTCGAAGTATTAATGTCTGCTTACAACAAAAAATTTCTCGATAATATAAAGAAAATCAATGTTAATCACAAAATTATCAAAGTGTGAATACAAATTCACTTTGTGCGAATTTGTTATGGAATATCAAATGTATCAATAATATTTATACAGATTAATTATATTGCACTGAGCAATTTCATTGAGCTTTCATTATTCGCGAAAAATTACTCGATGCATTCGAAAGCAATTTTTCGCGAAAGAGAAATTTCGCTACGATCGTAATACGATAAACGCGTTTCAAAAGCATTGCGGTGGATTGCTTTCGTTGAGTCACTGTGAACTATTTCCAGTTAATTGAGCACTGGAACTTTCCATTACACTCCCACATTTTGTATAAAGACAAACATGAAATTATTCCTCTTAATTCAATCCTCGATAAATGCAATTTATGTGGATCAATTTATCAAAAGTCTATACGAGAAATCTAATGATAAGTTTATGACATTTGTTGTACAATTGTTAAAAGAGAGAAGTGGAACAATTTTCCAAGCTTGTACAAAAATCTCTGAATCAATGGCTACAAATTAATCTGCCTAAAATTCGGATTTCTTGATAAATTTATCAATTTTAAAAATTTTTTTTAGTGCTTTCAATATAATATTATACTTACACTTAAATATAAAAACAGAATCAATTTCTTGATCAAAGAGATCATAATTGCATTCCAAGTAACATTCCAAGTGCTTTCCACGCGAAGTTTAAAAATCTTTTTGTATATAATTTTACTACTGAGTGATAGAATAAAAAATGAATATATGTGAAAAATGTGTGTATGTATGCGAATACAAATATCCGCAGTGTGTGAGCTCGAGGGTCCATAAGTTCACTAGACTCCCAAACGACTGCGGACTAGTCATCCCTGCGAGAAGAGAGAATCTCTTTTTTTTTATTTAGAAAAGAAGAAGAAATAGCCATGGCATGATCATCGAGTCTACACGAATAAAAACTAAACTCACATACATAATTATTTTTTAAGAACCTCGTTTTGAATCTCTACGGAAGTTAAATTATCAGGATCAGCCCGACATCTCTCTCGAATATCGCGCAATTCTAGTCGATAAGGCGGCCACGTGCCGGCCGTTTATCATCATTCCGTAACGCGTACTCGTTCTACCGTGTAATTTTCGTTTGTTAACGCTCCATGCGGCTAAACAATCTCAAATAATCGGTCGTATTGTTTCCGAGCGATTTCCAGCGCGGCTACCTCGACCGAATAACCGCTGGCCGTTATTCAACGATAAATAACCGCGTCGTTATTCAACGATAAATGAGCGCGTCGGCAGATCAAAGTATACGCCAGGACGGTTGTTCTTACCCGTGATATTAATTAGTAATTAATTATATTAATTAATGTGTTTCATCAAAAAATAAAAGGATTGTAAAAAGTGTCGCGCGAGCGAAAAGAGGAAATACGTAGGGAACTGCATTACCGATATTGATACAAACGGGACTGTCGACAACGCTACGTCACTCGAGTAGTATTTTCGGAATACACGACAGATGGCGCCAAGTGTCCGCTAGCTCGCAAGAATCGAAGGCGAGATGACTCTGCATTAGAATCGGCCATCTTAAAATTTCGAAGAGACGCGATTTCACTTTATTAACTTCAGAATAATCCATAATAATTATATAAACAATGTAGAAATTAACATGAGAAAAATTGTGGGAAATCTCATTGGCATCTTGTATCCCTAAAAATCCAGTAAATACATCCTGAAATTAGATTCCTTTTTCTCGTCCCGTTTCTCTTTTCTCTCTTCACGATATTTTACTGTCCCGGCAAACACAAATTAACAATAACGTAACATCAATGTTAATTTTCCACTCAACAACATAATTGCAATATAACATGTATGTTATGTCACAGTTACATAGTTGAGAGGGAAATTGTAACATTGATGTTACGATAATGTTGGTGTTTGCTGGGACGACACTATCGAGTACTCAATGTTGACCCTCGATAATGATCAAATCCAGAATAATCAGTCTCGAAATGAAGCGCTAAATATCTGAAACATGTGCCAGCCGTTTCGAAGCGCAATATCGATTCTGATATTATAATAGAAATTAGATAAACGCATCTTATACATTGACTCAATGAGATTGGACTTTCGTCACTTTCGGAATAAATAGCTCGTATTAAAGATAAACATAAATATATGCTTAAATAAATTGCAAATAGAGTTGAAGCTTAAACGGGTTTTCGCCCGACGTAAATTTTCGTGACGATACGTGACGATCGCACGCGATTTTGTGCTTTCCGTAAAAACGTGCGTAAGAGTCATTTTCGCACGAGCGCCGTACAAATGTCGCGCACGACTTCGTCGACGTGAAAAGTCCAAGTGAAAAGCCGCGATTGAGAAACGGTCTCTCGGCGGCGACACGTACCCAGATCTCGCGACACAATTGCTCCCACTCGTGATTCAGCTCATAATTCATCCGGATGTTACGCAGGCGGACAGTCCTAAACGTTTCGTCGAATGATTTTCGGTTCAGCAGACCGTGACCGCGTCGCGTTCTCCGCATGATCGCGAACGATTAAAAGCGACGAGTGAGATTTCAAAATGATTTTTCGCGCGAGCTCGGAACGCGATCGGCGGTGCCACCTGCAGGCCACGCGGAAAACTTCCGCGGCGCGGTCGAAATTACAGAGACCTCACCAGAGAGAAAGAGAGAGAAAGAGACATTTCGACGAGTTATTTCAGACGTTTTCAATTTTTTTTAGCCGTAGAAATAATATTAAGTTAATCAAAGACGTTTAAAAACACATATAAATACTCTTTGTTTTTTTCAAACGTTTTCAATTTTTTTTAGCCATAGAAATAATATTAAGTTAATCAAAGACGTTTAAAAACACATATAAATACTCTTTGTTTTTTTTCATATTACTTTCAAGAAAATATATATTAAAAATAAGATAAATATTTGACGTTTATATTTTTACGTTTTCAAATTACAAGTTTAAACACATATGCCTATGTTTATTTAAAGTTTAATTAAATTTAATCTATAAAGTAAAAGCAAAATTAAATATTTTTAATATAAATGAATATTTCTAAATTTTTACTTATTATATATTTTTACAGAGGAATAATGTATTTAAATTTATAATTGAAATTCTGATTATAGAAATGCGAACAGAAGAAAAAGCATAGCTATTGTAAGCCATCTAGGTGGATTAAAATATTCCATATAGTTCACAGTAAAAACATAGATTATTGATCTTTGCATCAAGCATTTTATGCTCACTATTTAACATATTTCCTTCTTCTAGTTTAAATTATTCGATTAATTTGTAAAAAGCAGACACCATCAGTTTGCATAAACAATAGAGTAGGGGAAATCTAAATAATTCCAAATGAACCTTATATTTTAAATATAGCGTAACGCACAGTATATACCTTAATTGCATTTCCGATAACTCCATTAATACCGTTACCGAGCTCTCTAATTACATTCTTAATTACACTTGACACGTACACGTATGTATACACGTATGTATTTTCTGTAGAGCGTATATTATGCAAAATACTCGTTTTACTTACCAATTTTGCATCCGAATCATCGTTAATATTATAACGACTTTATAAATATTGTAACTCGTAATATCATAACGAGACAGCTTTTATTCAATAAATTACAACCAAAAAGACAGACTATAGATTATTCCAATTTTATATGAAACATTCTTTTTATTAGTCTATTGTATTTTATATTTTAGGCAAATTGTGTATGTATATATGAATCCTAACATCATTTGAGTCCTTTAGAAAAATCCAATGAGAAAAAGAAAAAGAACGTTTACACAAGACCGTTCTCTTATTATTAATAAAACTTAACAAGACTTGTAAGATAAACTACATATTTATTAAGATCTGTGATTTGTATCGCTAAATCTGCGTGACATTCGATTTCCGAAAACCAGAACGTGAAAATTGTTGGGGCAGACCTCGTCCGTCAGTCAATAACGAAGACCACTCATTTCCGGCTCTTTTATCTGTCCATTATTAATTCAGTCGATGGTGTTGGAAAAGCAAATACTTTCAAAATTATTCATAATCCCCATAATACTCGCGAGAAGCGTAATGGATCTCGGTGAATAAAAGCTTTTACAGTCTCTATCTGAGAATGCAAATTAAAATCATGCGAAAGAAACGGCAATCATTACCGCAGATATGTAAACCTCGGAATCTCTCAATTCCAGTATTCGTGACATACGATAGACACGCTCAGGTATGCGATTACGCGTTATGTTTTCAAGCAAATGATTCATACCTATACGCGAACGCACGGATTTAATACCCGGTTGACAGCCGATTTTAAAAAATGTCGTAAATTCAATATCGTAAATTGTTGCATTACTACCAGCAATTATACAAATAACTAAATTCAAGTATACTTATTTTTATTTGCCAGCTATTCTAAAAAAAAAAATGTGTAGAAATGTTACAAAATAATTCGATTATTGTTAAGGCTGTCGAGAACATAAGCGATTCCTCACAATCATCAAAAATTATTGCACAAACTATAATTACTATGTTAAAAAGATATTCATGTATTAAAAAGATAATATATAAAAAGTTATTTAGCGCATTTCTAAATTATCTCTTATAACATTATATGCTTATAAAAAGTGAATACTCTACATTTAGAGAATACTTTTACTATTTTATGTTACTTTTTCGTAACGTTGATTAATACGTTAATTAATGTTGCGTATGACAAAATGCGTAGAATATTCGCACATATCACTTTATGTGGAAATTTCAATTTTTTAATGAAAAGGAAGCCGCTACGACACACCAACGACAGATATATGAAGAAAAAAGACAATCCAACATGCTTCCTGCAACTGCTGTTCCGTCTCCTTTCGTCAAAGGATTAATTTGCAAGGTAAAGGATTTAATTAGTGAGAACGCAAAGAAAATGACCACACGTTAATGTCGCGTGATATGACTCTTTTTAATTGCCCGTCTAATCTGGTGTGTTTGATTTAGATTCCTTATTTGTTATGTAACATTTGGAAAGTTTTTGCTATGCTGTAAAATTTTCAATCCGGAAAGAATTCTTAGTTACACGCACGAAAAGGAAGCACATGTAAAAAGTACCAACTATATAAAAATACTAACTATATGTTATTTTGTAAATAATACGTTTCACCTTCCAGAGATAATTATATGTTCATAATACCTTTTCAAGATTTCATTGTATGCACATATACAATTTACTTTGATAATGCTATTATATAATAATTCTACAAGGATTGAGTTGCGTTGTTGTTCATAATTAACGTGACAACTGCGGCTTTATCACAGACATAATCGCGTAACGATATGATCATAATTACAATCGTAATTACAACGATATCAAATGAGCGACGAATTCATTTGATAATCGATGATTCATGTTTTAACATAAACATATGTAAAATCATTTTTTATCCAGAAGACTCATAAGAACTTATTTTTCCATTCGTTTTTCTAAAATAAAATTATCAATCGATATTAATTTAATTTTTTCACTTGGCTAATAATAATAACTTGTTTTTTTCTTCTCTTATTTCAAATAGATATATGTCATTTGTATTTTTAACTATGTCAATCAGTCATTCTAATAGATTTGTTCAAATTTGATTTTATGGAATCAGCAATTAAAATATAAATTCACACATTTTTCAAATCGCACTCGGTTAAACGCATGATTTCTTTTATTACAACTTTTTCCGTTCTATATTCGTATATATCTGCAAAATTATTCAAACATTTCTCGTTAAAGCGATATATCCTTGCGTAAGATTATTAAAATATTTTTCCTTGATAATCCGTTTCGCGTCATTGGGATGTGCACATTGGATTTTCATTGAGCACTTTTCGCTTTTCCCATGACTGGCTTTTAACGCGATCTATGTCCTCTTTTCTTTCTTCACATATACAGACATACGCGCTCTGTATCCTGTATTCCTCCTTGTTGCTTCCTTTTTTACGTTCCCAGAAATACTCCGGATATCCTCGATTCTAATTCAATCGCACGATTTTCTCCTAGGAAATCCCTCGTCCCCGAGATGGCTTTGCCCAATACCATCTACGATCTTGCGAACCTTTCTTGTACTTGCCCTCTCGTGCCGCCGATGCATTTTCAATTCCGACCTCAAGACCGCTATTCACCGGACTGCTGCTGCGCGATAAGATTTAAGAGTGCCCCGACAAGAAAGGAAACGACCTGCGGAGAGGCGCTCGGATGAATTCCCTTCGTGGTTTCATGAAAATTTAAAAATTTACGTATGAGATGAAATATAAAAAAGCCAAGTAGAGGCATAAATTTAATGGAATGCGTCGGAGTTGACGGAAACGTAGAATTTATTTTTCATCCTCGACCGCGTAATTACTTTTACATCTTCTTACTGTAAAAATTTCTCGTTATCATTCGTTATGTCTGTTTAAACATGCAAAAATCTTTTTTTAGTATGTAAGAAGCTTCTCTGCAATGTTATCAAAAAAAGATACGTAATTAAAGTTATTAGAATTGCAAATATGGTTATAAATAATACAGAATTATCTGGTAGTAAAATAAAAACTATTTACGAGTAACGCGGCACGTTTCTCTCGTAAAAAGTATCAACTTTTTCGATCCAAAAAGTATTCGTCAATATTCAGCAAGAATACGCTCTCATCCACGTCTCATCCGCGAGATTGTGAAATACTCACGTTTGCGCTTCTACATAGCACTTTGAAAGTTATTTCCGTGAGTGTCTGCCGTGTGTATTTCCTATGTCTCCGTTACGTAACAGCACGAGATTTACAGGCTTTTTCTCCAGATCTCTTTTCACGATAATTAGATTAAAAACGTCCGCGTCACGTACCCAGCATTAACAAATTTTATGCAGTAATCACGTAAAAGTTTCATTAATTTTCATGAAAGCAATTGTTTCTGAATTTATTAAAGGTCTAAAAGATATATAAATGTATTTATTAAATATCTCTTTTACTCCTTTTTTTATTTTACGCGACTTTTAATTCTCATGCGAGAATACCAGATTAAAATGTCGTACACGTAATTGACGTCGTATCTTTTTATACTCGAAACAAGAAGCAAGAGCCTTCGTTATGTGATATTATTGGAAACTTTTAATATTCCCTTTTTTTTATCTCGCGAAGATTAAGTTTATACTGTGCGCTCGCTGCACGAAAGTACGTAGTAACTTCAACGACAACTCGCTCGACAATGCCTTACTTCGAAATATTCGTTTAATTTCCAACTTTCAATTCAGTATGAAAATTAAAATTCTCCTGTACAAAAGTCTAGTAAATTCTTCATGACAAAGGAGAAAAAAGCGAGCACAAAGGAAGAAACTTCGGCTGCATCAATTTTCGTTCTCTCTGTATTTTACCGCGCTCGATTCGACGATCAACATTTTAATCGATATTTACACCCTTTTAACGCGAAGAGTAATTAATTATAACTTTCGGACGGTAAATCATTTTTTACAAAGACTACGTAAATACCTATCTATACACTTACATAAATACATAAATCAAGAGAAACTGCAAGCCGACAATCGATATACAATCAATATATGTATAACATTATTACACTGTGTAGGCGTTTCTTTACAAAAGTCATTATAATTCCTTATATTTTTTCGTAATATTATGAAATAATTCATTTCGTCAGGATATATTCACTTCTAAAATACTTTTGTTGACAGTTGAACTTCAATCGAAATAAAAAGATTTTGATGCGATACGCTTATTACTTTCTTGCGCAATTTTGTATTTTTAAAAAACGCTCATAGCTACTCTTAAAGAAAAATCATGACTTCTCGCGTGTTTCAACATGCGCGAATGTCACGATTGTAAACTGTCAAGTTTAAGGTCAAGCAAAAAATGCCATTTTCCGCAGTGGCACTGCGACGGATGTAAGAGGATTAAGCTAGTTTTCTACCCACCGACTTTGGTGCATCGTACCAGCTGCTGTTGCTGTCGGCCACTTTTCGTTTGTTCCTCTCCTTTTATGACGTGTGATCGTTAATGCAATTAACGCGGATTTTCATCATGCGTGCTATTAAGGCTCCACATTTGACGATTCGTCACTTGTTTTAACTGATTTATTAAAATTCAATCGGAATTCTTTTCTAAATAAAGTTTCTCCCGCAATCATCGTATGACACTTTAAAAATGTATAATATAATATTGTAATTAGAATTAGAAATCTTATAAAACTGCCAAAATAATAGTACATACTAATAATATACAGTACTAATATAATACTTTTCGAGTTATAAGTAAAATTGCTTAATATAACTTACTGATACGATATACATTAGTTACACTTGAAAATAAGATAAGTAAAGTTATTCACCTCATGATCTGTCGAATCGAGTTTCATTGTGCGAATGATATCATAAAGACCTTACGTAATACAACGCAATGTGCCATACGCCTCGTAAAAAATAAACACCGCGTGCCAGTCAACTCGAAATCGCTAAAATATTTACTGTTATAAAATATTTAATATTATTCTGCTCCGTATATTTTCGATTAATTACTATTATTCCACAGCTTGCAATAAACTTTTATAGAATGAAGTTTCGTCCTACAAACTTAAGATACAAGAAAATAGATAAATTATGTTTAAAATCTCGATGCGATGAATATACGAGAGATTTATATAAAACTGTATATTAAAATCCAAGTATCATTAAAAAAAACATATAATTATCATTACATTTATATTAATTATCACAAAAATTTGGATACTCGGGGTACACATATATGTATATATACAATATTAAAATGTATATATATACACTCACGTAGTATATAAAATTATAATTAAAATTCTATCTCTTCAAATACGACATAAATTATATATTAAAATTAATTACACATATCTACAACAGATTGTAAAATAAAAAATTAAATAATAACCTCAAATATCAGATTAAATAATTCGTGTACAATATATTTAAATCTCCTATTAATACTTATCTTGTGGATATCAGCCAATTGCTGCAGCGTACATATAAAAAATCGAAAAACGAAATCAGCGGGAAATTAGTAAAAATCAATGGCATAAAAATAAATATAAAATAACAAATTGCTACACACATACAAGTAGTTACGGGTCTAAGTGAACTTTACGCAACCATTACTTACAACTCGAAAATTATTGTATAATCTCAATAATTTGTAATATTTACAGAGAAACAATATTACAGAATATTATGTATTTTGTAAGTTGAAGATAAATTCCAAATTAAGTTTCTATTAAATTCTTGTTTTTCTTGAACAAAAAAATAATAATACAGCACGTTTAAAGGAAGAAAAATACATTTGTGAAGTTCTGTGTTCAAATGACCATTATCAGATTTTTTGTTTCTCCAATACACATTTCCACATTGGAAAGATAGCCTTCCATTCATTTTTGATACTTTCAATAATACGAGTTATATCTCTGATGTTATTTTAACGTCATTATATTTGCATAATAGCAAAAAAATTCCTATACGATATTCTAGATTCATTAAGTAAGTTACTATAGAGTACAGTGTTACAGACATTTATTAAATTTCATTTTAATCATAAACAACCTTTGATGGATTAATTAAAAGTTAATTTTTTCTTAACTATACGTACGTGCACAAACATTAATAATTTTTTAACTATAATATTTTTAACTATAGAAGAGAAGAAAATATCTTCTTTCCACTCAACGCTAATTACTAGAAATTAATCATGAGAATATTTTGCGGTGACTATTACATGACAAATTTTTTGTTATCTGTATGAGTGAGAATATCTTTTCTGTGTGCACATTAAATCTCGGACTTTAGCCTGATAGCACGCTTATGATCTAATTGAATATTTATAGGATTATATGCATTCCATCGATTTTTTAATACGTGTTCAATCTTACGGTCCACCGTATTATATAGGCCGATCTTTCTTATTTTAACTCTAAGCAAAGATAGGATCAGATTAAAGTTTTTGCAGGATGGTCCACGGAAAAATCGATATACTAACTCTGTAACGAGAAAGCTTTCTCTAAACTCATCCCAGGATCAAGCCGGATTAAATACGCAAAGGATTAAAAATTACTCAAGCACTGGATTACGTCGACACCGAAAGGAAATCATTTTCCATCATCCGCATTATCTCTTTAAAGTCGTTTACGCGTAGAATGCTGCACGTATTGAACAGAATATTAAATTGAGTCTCAACACAGTCGTACAGAATCTCTAATAATTTTAAGATTGAATAAATATCACTTGGAGCACAAAAAATGTTTAATAAGTATCTTCAAGGATTATTTTATATTTGTAACAGTATCGATATCCGGCTTTAATTAACACTAAACAATAATTTTCAATATTATGTTCAATAAGTTTTAGTACGCTAACAGTCTTATTTGCAAAATAATAAAATGAATGAAACTTTACTTACAATATGTGCTATTCGATGTGGCGTTTTGGCGCGATAGTTCGACCTGCAAATAAAAAGAATTTAGATACAATTTCTTATGTATTATATGTTGAATAAATAAATCAACTTAACAAAAGTGCTCTTTGTTTATTTCTTAAATTTTCCTTCAAGAATTAGTTGGCATCTAATTCTAGGCATATAATTGAACAACAAACTTAACTAGAAAACAAATTAAGCAATATATATGCACATATCTGCAGATATGTTTATAAATATACATGTATATTTATAAAAAAGATATAACATGTGTACATCTTTTGGAACGTGGAACGTCAAAACTCGCTTCAAATTCAAATTTATCTCGGAATATTGTATTACGCACTCTCGAATCCTTGAGATTCACTTTAATCTGCATAACTGAGACGTCCGACTTCATACCAGCTTCCAAAATAGTGGCATAGCACGGGCTCCTCGCGGAGAATTTAAATTAGATTCGGAGGACGCGCGAGTGAACCTCGCTTATAACTTTATCGAGCGCGCATATTAACATTGAAAAGAGGAAGATGCGTCTCACGCGTTTTTTCATTCTATTTTCCAGACAATCGATCGATTGACCGGAAGGTCGAAAATTCTCTCCGCATCGTTCATGCGTAACATCCAATAAGGTATCCAAAGCCCGACGACAGTCGAGGGATTTTGCAAGATGAATCTGCAAAGAATGGCTCCAGCATGAAAATTGCGGACGTGCGGATCGGCATCAAAAATCGCCGGATAAGAATTTCATCGCGATTCCCTTTCTCTTTCCTTGTTATCCTGCTCCCGTATTGTCGTTGCGGACGCGAAGTAGCGTCTCGCGAGAGAAAGAGGAAGGAGGTAGAGAGAAAGAGAGAGATAGTAATTGAAGGGCCGCTATTGCCCAGACGTGCCAGATGAGAATGCGGTTTCCGCAATTGCAGCTGCGCGAAACGCAGTTAGCGGTACGTCATACGTGCGATTTCTCGCGAGACCGTTCGGTCGCGTTTGTTAATTACGACCCGGATATAACGCGGCAGCGAAAATAACCGGCGGCTTCCACCTGATGGTTATTTTCGCCGGAAAATGTTGCGACTTGTGTGTGCCCGTGTGTGTGCGCACACGTCAGAAATCACGATGATTATTTCCTGAACGCGCGCCGAACCGAGTGCCACGTCGAGTATTTGCCGTGGTAGGTAAATGCCGCACTTCTACGCGGCGCGGAAACATTGTCGCGTTTTCGCTCTCGTGTTGCTTACGTAACGTAATTACATTTCGCACGACACATTCTGTGCGTGAAGAACGAACATATGCGTTGCATCAGCTGTGAATTTTTCAATATTGCCTATCCGAGACATTTGCAATAATAATAAAATATCGTCTTACTAGCGTCCCACATCTCGGGCTTCGCCCGAGATAATAGTGTGACCGAATCATACGTATTGGAAGTGATATTTTTTGAAAATCGTTTATTTTTTGGCTTCTGATTACATTTATATTTCTCAAGAACATCATGATGTAATTTGCTTGCAGGTGGATGAAGCCGCGCGCCGCCTAAAAGTGACATCACTGTACTACACTAGTTAATACAGCCGTAAATGATAAAAAATAAAAACATCAATTTCTGGATAATAAAAATATTTTTGGACAAGCTATATAGCCTATGTCTGTCCTAGTGTATATGAGAATATGGTATCAAAATTTGGAGGAAATCGGTTCAGTAGTTGTTGAGTTATGCGGTAACAAAAAACAGGCTTTCTCTTTATATATTAGTATAGATATAGATGAAAGAATAAAAGAGACGCTCGTCAGAAAATAATACGGCATGTGTGTGTCTTGAGATTATGAAAAATTAGGTCAGTATGTTTGCTATCACTCTGACAATCCGTTATTCTTCTTTTTTTGCAATTTTTGATTTCTTTGTGCTTTCGATTGCGGAGCTTGCGCAAATTCCGTGATTGAATCTAAGTCAATAGACGAAAGAACTGTAAACGGGGGTCAGATCAATCAATCGTTCACCGTCGAAACGGATAGCGCTATAAATTCCATCTCACGAATTTCGACAGGTCCGTGTGCACAACCGGGCGAAACTGCAACTGCAAACCGACTGTAATTGGAAGGGACGTGTGGGGAGGGCGCGTGCTATGTACTCATCGCGTATATGGAAGTTATCGCGTAGAAGGGCCGTGATCGAAATCGAAAACCTCCGAGAGCGCACCGGCAGAGTTTTCGGCTTCTGAATTAGACGCGTCGACACATAACGCACTAATCGAATCACCACACACATTCGCAAGCTGGCACTTGCAGCTGCGTTACAAACTTCAATCGCGCGCAAATTGGCCCTCATACATCAATGCCATCGCCGTAAGTCGAATACTATTTCCCGTGTGACTACGCACGAAACGTCACGACTTCCCGGTAATGTTAACACCGAATTTGCTGAATTTGGATTCGCAATTTTATGCCAACTTGCAATATCGCGATACGACAGGTTTTTATCGAATGCAAATTGCGCGCATTTTAAATCAAACACTGATGTCTTACATATCAATTTTAAATATAGATTAAAGTATCATGCCATATATCTGCTATTTTAAGATAAAGTTCAATATTTGCAAGTTAATTTACCGTTTACTAACTATATTAATATAGTTTTACATACGATGAACATTCAACGATTAACTACGTACTATAATTAGTTCTTAAACAATTAAAGCGTATAATTAAAATAACAAACTAAACTAAAAATAACGAAATGTTTATAACGTAATTTTATGAATAACTAA
This sequence comes from Crematogaster levior, assembly GCA_901521435.1. Taxonomy (NCBI): domain Eukaryota; kingdom Metazoa; phylum Arthropoda; class Insecta; order Hymenoptera; family Formicidae; genus Crematogaster; species Crematogaster levior. The sequence continues at coordinate 235,143 of CABEGB010000729.1, forward strand.
AATAACATTTATAACAATGCAAAAAATTTAACCCGTATATGAAGAAAAATATTCGAGTACGCAGTTATGTCTAATTACAATTTTACGTAAATCGTAATTTTACGTAGCGTAAAATTTGTATTGATCATGAATAATTAATATGTAAATATACTTTAATTTAATTCACAATTAAACGCGTAATTAATATTCATACTGCCTTTTACTCATAATTACGTCATGATTCAAATTACCTATCACTTTTGACAAGCAAATTTGAAAGGCAGGTCTTGAAAAATATTGATAACGAAATGTAATTGCGTTAAAAGAGCACTATATCTATACTGTAAATATTTTACTGTAATACACGCCGAAATCCATTCCGCTATGTTTGGAGTTATGCTTTAACGAGCTCGTGACGTAAAATTCACCGACTGAAATTTTACTTTAAAAAAAAATTGCCGCGCACGTATATGTATAATCTCTCTTGTAGATCCACGTTAGTGAATCTGAAAGACTGCTCACTTCCGTTGTCTCTTACATTTCTCGCGTATTCGTATTTGTCCGAAGCGAGCATCCACCGTGATGATAATAGTAAAAACGTCGTTTCCACGAATGTAATCCATTTCGTTAGTTTGGAAAAAACCATCAGGCTTTGAGTTAGTACGAATTTGCGGACAGTGACGCTCGTTTCATCGCTCGTACCATCGATGCTGCACGATGTAAACCGAAAGCAATTTATTTCGTTTCAATTTAATCACGATATATACATTTTTTTTTTTTTAAGATTTGGCTGACATAGAGCTTTTGAGAAACTGGAGCCAAACAGTGTCGGAAAAATTTCACCTCACGTGCGTAGCAATTTTATCGTTTTCTGGAGTAAAAGAGAAACTTTCGATTTAAGGAGCCTTTGTTTACCAAATCACTAGATTTTTGCTAACGACTTTATGAAAAGTTCACAGATTTCATTTCCGAGTGGACCGTAAATCCTAGAAACTTTTCAAATTAAATTTCTAAATTGCGCTTGATCTAGCGCAGGGCACTGTCGACCTCTTGCTTAACTGTCTTCCTTTATTTTTCAAGCAGACGAGAAAGTCCGGACAGTTTGACGAGCGTTTACTGAGTTTCGTTCGAGAATTCTCCGCGCGCAACTTCCGGAAGTCCTGGTCGAGAGTCCTATGGTGGAAATAATGAATAGCTTCGCACTGCAGATGATAAATGCAACCTTGATAAATCGTAACATCCGCCACTAAATTTGTACTATGATATAATGAAAATGTGCTCGTACAGCTAAAGCTTTCCGTCTTGCCTGTTATCAGGATTAATGAACTCAACTTGAAAGGTAAAAGAGATTCTTCGCAATTTCATTATAACTTCAACTAGAAATACTCTAAACTTTTTGTTGCAAAAAAAAATAAATAGCCTTCTTGTTTCTCAAGAAATAAGCAAACGTTGCATACAGCGCAGAATGAAAGGCAGTACATATTTCCCTACAGCTCTTTCTTTCTACTGATTTCCCTAGACGGAAGTTTAATAAGATGTTATTATTTTTCACAGTTCTCATCGACATTAAATATCTTCTAATCTTAAAATCTCTAATTCTTGTTCAAAAGTACATTTGAATTTATATAGATAGAAAAATTTATTATCCTAATGAATTTTATTAACAATTTGTGAAGAAAGATTTTAATGTAATATTGTCAAAAGGCACGCGTTTTAAAGTTCGCATTAAAAAATATGCAAATATTCAATCATATTTTCAAGAAAATCATCATGCACATATTGACTTTTTGACATCCTAAAATCTTACGATCAATGATGTCGCTGAATAAACTAAAGCGGAGGTTTAGTGTATTAGCCTGAAAAACTGAGTAGATTAATAATGTCTTGAGATCGTAAAATCTGAATGAAAGTAAACTTGAGGAGTAAAACTGGAAGGTACGCCAGTAAGCCAATGGTTAAAAGAGAGAAAGAAAAAGTCAGAAAAGGACTGGCCAAATCGAGGTCAGTTGAATAATAAATCATTCAGCGAAGTTCTTTTCAGAGACTGGGGAGGTAAACCTTTTCGTATCCTCAGAGAACAATCGTATGAGAACGTGCATCTTTGAGTTCGCGTAAAAAGAAAAAAAAAGAAGAAAAAAAACCAGAAAAATATATAAATTGAAACAAAATGCACATAAAATTAGTTGTGCTTGGAAAAATAACTTGATTGAACTTTTATTAATTTGTAAAAATGCAAAAATGCGCGATAAATATTTTCGGGGGAAAAAGCACTCTCTATATCTTTCGTTTCAGTTTAAAGTATATACTTTCTTAAACCACACACATGACATTCTTTGACGGAGATCCCAATTTTAGTTTAACGCATGGACTCCTTTTCGTATACCCTCTCGGCAATCAATTGCTCTCACAGTGGTAACTACACACGTTTGCAATATACCAGTTGCCCCGAAATTCCGAGCACACACGCCCAATATTTCCGGACAGCATCACGTTTCCCCCGTATTTCCGTATCGGTTACGAGGTGCCTTTCATCTTATCGAATGCTCAGTGCCGCAGGAAAAACAGTGGCAATAATAAAATATGAAACTCGTAATATCCATATGAGTTTTTGTGAAAAAATTGCATGATTATGGATCACACTTGCGTATGAAATCGTGACGAGTTCGATACATTTTTATGTCATACAGAAATGAAAAACTGAAAATTTAATGTAATATAAAATTTAAAGGTTATAATTTTTTCATTAAAAATATGTTTCAATATTATAATTTATTGCTAAAAACAGTCTTTCAAATACCTACATATATAATATCACAGAAATTACATGGTGTCTTTGTACATTATTATTATTAATTATAAAGTAATTTAATTGTTTAATTAAATAAGTAATTAATATTTAATTAATTAAAATTATAAAATATTATCAAGTATTAAATAAATTTAAAAAAATAGTAAAATATTTCACGAATATTAATTAAATAATTTCTGATTTCAAGTAATACAAAAATACAAAAAAAATTAGTGTCTTACTTAAAAACAATTGATCCGGCAAAACTTGAAATACATAATAATTTCTGCGCCTAATAATAACCGCGCAAGTCAATGACTATGATAGAAAGTTACGTTCCTGAGATGCACGCGGATAACTATGTACATCGTAATGGATACGCGAACTGCAGTTGTTCCGGATAATGGTATCATAGATAAGCCTTGCAAAATGGTAATACGTTCGACAAGGAAGATAAAGTTCCGCTGTTACGAGCGAGATGGAGATATTGAAAAATTTACCTCACTTCAGTATTCAAAATCGTCGGTATTCAAACACTTTTATATTTATCTGATTTAAATTTGCAATTTTATATGTGTCAAATGGAAATTTAGTTTGCAGTTTGCACACATGACTCACATCTTTTAACTGAAAGATTATTCTTTGTAATAGATCAATGCTGAAATATTCAATCTCAAAAAATTTTAATTGTTAATTTTAAAAAATCATCAGAAAATTAATAAAAATTATTTTATTAAAAAATGAATTTTTTTTTTAAAGCCAAAGTATATTAATTTATAACTCGTTTTACTAATTGTAAGTATTTTTTAAAAATTTCACGTTTTAAAAAATATTATCTTTATTTATTTTAAAAGTATTATATTTATGAGATATATATTGGGGTAGAATTTTTAGCAGAAAAATTGACAGACTTTCGAAGTTTGTTACGTTTGTTTTAAATTGATTGTAGATTTAAACTATTGATAATAATTGTCGATGTCAATAATCGACATAATAGCTAAAGCTAGTAACATATGATGGCAGTAACATATGATGCCAATACTGTCATTCTAGTTTATAACAGAATCACATACGTTCTCTCACGTTCTTACACGAAAGAATTTTTTTATTGCGCGTGATATGATCGAAGAAAAAAGTGGCAGTGCGACATAACTGAAATGGATGCTCTGTACACTGTAATGGAATATCCATGCAGCAATTGGTTCAGTTAATAACATCGCGAACATGAAACAGCAACGATATGTATTCGTTTAAGATCAATCCATGGATGTAAAAAACAAGAAAAAATTTGTGTTCGCAATCAAAATTTATATTTCAAGCAAAAATTAAAAAAATAGAACAATAATTAATATTGTATAATAGCGATAAAAGTGGAGTAATAAATTTTAAAAAACAATTATTTAAGCTTGAATTCTAATAGAAAATGCAATATATTCGATAAAAAAAAACGCAATATTCCTAATAGTGAAGATGCAATATTCGATAAAACAGTCTGATAAAAATCTTCTCGCAACATTCCTGTGAAATGCATAAATTATTAAGTGACAGTGAGATCTCTTTTAACAATTGCAAAAATATCTTTTTTTTTCTTCTTTAAAATATCTCGAATAAAACAAAAGTAGAAAATCGCGTCGATTACGGAGAGAAGACACCGACGAGATCGAAGAATCTAACTTCCTAGGTCCACTTTATTCGAGTCTTGATCAAGATCCGCAGCGGGGTCTCAATAGACCACTCGATCGACCGGAAGTGATAACAGAATGCACCTGTGCTTTCTCGTAATCGTTCAAGGAGCTTCATTGTTATTGCCGCGTTTCCCTCAAAAGATTGGAAAACGGAGATATTGAGATCGGAGTGAGAATCCTTCCTCGATCAATCTACAATCAGCTTCAAAGAAAATGTAATTTTATCGAATCGTGATTTGTAGAGATTAATCTCGATCGAATTATAATGAAACTGAGTCCCATACATAATTAGAGTGTCACACAGCAGTTCAGCTACTCTTTATTTGTCACATTTTGTTATATTAAAAAATGCATTTTATCGTAATTATACATACATAAATTACTTTTATCTTAAAAAAAAAAAGATTTTTCAACAAAGTTATAAGTTTTGTAGCAAATCTTCAAAGATTTATCGAAGACTATATAAACTATGTGTATAATAAAGGAATAAGCTTAAAAGCAAATAGATCAGATAGAGTAAAATATGAGTATAGACAGACAGCAACAATGTAGTCTCGCATCAATTTCAAAGAACAGATAAACATGACAGTATAGCTTTCCATATTTAAATATTAAGGGAGTTAAGGGAAGAACGATAGCTGGTAGCGGAACATCGCAAATATATCACCGTTTATCTCAACGAAACAGATCATTCGAAAGAGTCATTCGCGAAAAAAAATGTGCCATCGACAAACTGTGACACAATTTTAATGCACAATTTTACAGAAAACCATCATATCCCTTCTGTCGATAATTTACACAAAAATTTATCACTCTCCTCCGCTTTCCTTCACTATTTTCCGACGAACTCTAAGGCACTTCGCTTCCGAAAGATCGAGTTAAGATACTCCAATAAAGGATTATTTCTTTCTTCCGCCTTAACCCGTCCTCTTGAGAGTTCGCGAGGAAGAGACGATCGATCTCTCTGAGACTTTCGTTATGGAGAATTATTTACACAGCGCGGACCATGAGTTCATTATTTCCGTTTTAATAGCTCGCTAAACGAATCGCCCAAATATGTACAAAGATCATAACAGCGAACTATTTTTGCTGACGATACCGCACCTGTGTGTGATTGATTTTCATCGAACAGCAACGTCGGAATAAAAATAAAACACCGCGCTGCGGTATAATCGAATATTAGTACAACAATGGAATGTTCATGCAATATTGATCCAACTGACGAAAATGTGAACACAAAATATGTATCTCGCGTTCCTCGCATCGATTGTAATTGAGTATTTGCTTATGATTAAATATCATTTCTCGTTTATTTGTCGAAAGCTAATATCATGCACACGCCATGTTACACAAAATATGTTCAGACTGACTGGATTCAATTAAATACGGACTGCGATAGATGCTGATCCACGTGAAACTATATGTTCTCAATGTAAAACTTATACTTATAATATTACTTATAATATTATACTTGTGAAATCCGAACGTTCGTTTCTATGCAAGCGCGATGACGAATTGTTATCTTGTATCCGTTGTAACGGGCGCGATAATTAACGCCGTTGTAAATGAATTACGAATAAAGTAAATTGCAACGCACGGTGGTGAGTTTTATCGCGACCGCGACCACAACCGCGCCGACATAAAATTTCGTCGCCCACATCACTATCCCGCTTCGCATTGTTCGCACGTGGTGAAGGATCGGATACTCGCTGTAAATTATCGTCGGGATCCCGTCGTCGATTTTTTGGTGTGACATTTCCGCGAGTCACGATCGGCGATCGTGTAATCCACACGTCGCATCTCGTCGCCTCTCCCTACCTTGTTGGAAAACGAGACGATATCGGCGCGATATCGAGCGTGCAAAAAGTCCGTTCGTGATAAACGAGCGCCGTGCGCAATCGATCGAGAGAGGATCTTGTTACAGCACAACGGTATGGATCCTTAGGAAGTGCGACGCGAGTTTCTCCTTGCCATTGCGGCGACTTCTCGTCGTCGCTTTCTATTGCGATTTCACCGTGCGCTGCAGATTTTGCATTTTTTTTTCTTGATTCCAATTTCCTTTCTCCATCCGCGCGATCTGATTCTCAATGCGCGAGTTTCGTTTCATTTGCACGCTTTTTTATCGAGATTCTGTGAGATACACAAGATATCGTAAATATTTATCTGTTCTCTCGAAAAACATCGACTTGTGCAAGATATTAAAATAGCTTAGCTTTGTAAGAAAGCTAACAAAAACGAACATTAGTCTTTATGTATGAAATCATATATATTGGCGGTAATTATCATTTATTTTTAGAATTCCTTGACTTTTAACGATGAAAATGTCACAGTTCACATATGATTTGTCACAATTTTCTAATTTTTAACATTATCTGTCTCTCGCTAAATATATTTCAAACTATTTTTCTATTTTTTTTTCTCATTTTTAGTAGTTTGTCCAATAATTGAGAATAATTTAAAATTGAAAATTAACAATTTGCAAGTAGAATATATCGTGTACACAGTATTGTATGATTTAAAGTAGCTGTTATCAATGAGTCACTTTGTAGAATCAGAGCGACTGCGTTGCAGTGGCGTTAGCATTAAACAGGCGTCCCGAAATAACAAACGTTTAAAGCCGCTTTGCAAAATTAAGTCAGCAACCGAGTTATCCTGGTGCACCGCTGGGATCCAGGTCACCTAGCGAAATTTACGACGGAAATACATGTATTCTGTAAGAGAAACTCAATAGCTGCACATGGTGTAGAAACACGCACGATACGGAGCGAATTAATACGGCGACAGTAAATTTGTTTAACGCACGCATATATCACACCTTTAACTACTCGCGCACACTATTGTTTAAATGCGTTTAAATTTCAAACTCCTATTAATGCTGTTTAACTAGTTAACGTTAATTTTTTTCAGCAAAATATTGAAAAATCAATAAACGTTTCGAGCAGGAAGGGTTCTCGAATTATCACTCCTGGCTGGGATGTACATAAATTTACAGTGAATAATATTATTAGGTGTAAAAAATTCCCTCAGTCCGACTATATCGGCACATTTCTATTTACTTGATTAGTTATCAAAAACGGTTATGATTCATTTATTATAAATTATCAATAATCCATTTAATAATTTTATCAATTAAAAATATTATATTTTTCAAAAAGATTGCAATGTGAGGAGTTTATGTAAGAATATTGTAGTAAGTATACTACCTTATATTTAATTCTATTTCTCACAAACAAAGCGATTCTACCGATCTTCTCATTCCCTCCTTTTCTTAATTGTATCAAAATTCCAAATTTTCTTAATCATGTTTTCGATATATCACTAAAATATCATAGTCTGAGACTTAAATTTAAACAAATCTTATTTTTGTATCAATAAAATCTTATTTTTTATTTGACCTCAAGTGAACTTTAATACTATATTTGTAATTTAATTATTATAAAAATAATTTTAATATTATTGTAATAAAATAACTTAACAAAATTAGCGAGCTTGCTCAACTTTTTCATCAACTGGTAAAAGAGTTCATAGTGCAAGGAAGATTCAAAGCGGTTTAGGACATCCTATCTACCTGAAAGTACTCCAAGAACTGCCTGCGACATTTTTATCATGAAAGCAAGTCTCAGCTAGTTGAAAAAGCTCGTCCGACGAGCTAATTTTCTCGCGACAATTTTCTTAGCAATTTCTCGTAAACGTGCATGTCTTCCTTTATCTCACGAAAGAAACTGCTGCTATAAGATATCCGGATCTATGATCTAGATACGGATCAATCGAATTACAAGAAAGTTATAGCGAGCAGTATGATATTAAAGCGTGAATTCACGTAATTTTACAAAAATGTAATTTTGCTAACGCAATTTAGTAGAGCTAACATAAATTATATAAAGAAAAAGATGTCTCTATTATAGATATTGTTCTTCTTTTATAAAAATTAAATGTACAAAATATTTTTATTTAAAAAGCAAAAAATTGAATGTAAAAAAATGATGTGAGCTTTTATTATTTTTAATGAAAATAAATGAAAAAATTTATATAAAAAAATACAAAAAATCCAAGATATTCTCCCCTTTTTTCTTAAATAATAGTTTAAGCTCAAGATTCTCAAATGTGGAAATGTAGAAATCTATATGTTCCGTATTCACCAAAATTATATTAATATCATACAATATAAGTAATTTTATAAGAAAATACTTAATTATGTTAGATGTCTATCTTAAAGATACTTATTTTAAAAGATCTTTAACAAAGATTCTATGTATATATTTAATCGATCAAATATTTCCTAATTATATTTCCTTTGATTATTCAGCGTTTAACAGTGACGCCAAAAGAAAGATTTGCGAATTCACTCTCTCTAACAATAAGTACCGCATGCGAGCGGCGTCATTATAATATTACGACTGTTCCCAAAGGCATATTTGGCTACTTGTTCCTTATTCTCTGTCGTAACAACGTCGCCGTGACTTATTTTTCCTCGGTTATATGCCCAGCGCGGCTGAATGTAACGCGAGCCACAAGAGAAAAGTTTATTCATTCCGCGAGAGAGTATCGCAGAGAAGTTTCTGCGTAACCGTTTCTAAGACGTCCGTGTTTTCCTTCAGCTACCAAAAACGAGCGAATAACATTCCAACTCGCGAACGGAGGCGTGAAGGGAAGATGATAGAATTCCTGATCGTCCTGCGGTCTTCCTCGTAATTAGGACGAATAAATGCATGAGTGACGTGGAGCACTCGGCGATGAAACTTCGCGACCATTTCGCGAAGCAAGACGAAAGGCGGAACAGAAGAGACGAAGATAATGCGGCAGCAGGCTGGAGTAACCGCGAAGAATATTTGATGGCGATGCGTCACTCACTCACGGTGGTCGGACGTAAACGGCTGGAAATGCGAAGGCTTAAAGCGAGCTGCGGCATTTACATGTAAATGTACCGCGGTTACATGGTAGAGAAATACGAGATTTAAATCCTTCTAATGAAATACTTGAAGGCCGGATTGCATCCGGACGCCGCTTCGCATCCGGATTATCCGGAGTTTACGCGGGATATTGGATGCATGCACGCACAGACGAAAAGTTAATAAATGCGCCACGAAATAAACACGAGCACATGTAGGATTACCTCAAATATCGTGGTTTTTATTCTAAAAAAAAAGAGAGAAATAGAAAGTATTCGTGTACAATGCACAAACCTCCAAATGCAGATACTGAATTATTTTAATAGTTTATAAGCAAGTATTAAATATTTTACGACAAACCATCTCTTTGTTAGTGGAAAATTGAAGAAACGTATTTTTAATATATAGGTATCTCTACCAGCAAAATTATTATTTTAGAAACTTTCAACTGCTAGTGACATAAAAAAATTGTACGCTCAAACAATTTTATTCTTTTCGAAACAAGTTCAAAGTTTCTCAAAGTGGGGCCATGTGGTGTCTTTTCTATTACGATTTTCTATTACGATTTTCTCGGCGCTGCGAAATGATTCTACTCGAAATTGTAACCGCAAACTATATGTAAACGTCAAAATATATTGTATTTTCAAAGTAAGAATATTTATCCACGTTGATGCGATTTCTCTTCGAGACGAAAACATCTGACAAAATAACTTTTTTCCCCGACAAAATCACTCTCATGCAATTTTCCGAATCATATATTATAAAGAACGTCCTTTTTACATTGAGAAAAGAATCTCCAATCCATTTGCATTTACGATTGCGTCCGCACATCTGGCTTTTATATAACATAAAATTCCTCTACGCCAAACCGAAAAATAAGTTTCTAAAATTTTCCGCGAGAGGAAAAAAGGGAAAAAATTTAATAGCATTCTGCAAGAATAATTTGCATAATGGAAGATAAAATATTATACGATTGTACAAAGAAATTCAATTGCGCGAAGATTGAAATTGAATCCTTCATATCCGCGATACGTTTTAACAATATGTCCATCTCAAGATCGATATCCCGCTATAAGTGATACTTCCGTAATATCATCCCGATATTATCAAGTTATTATAACAGACTTCAATCATTTCCGCGCGAAAAGCTTTACTTCAGCGAGCAAACGTTCAAGCTCCGTAAACGTTATCAGACTCTTAAAAAGATTTCCCGCGGTAATTGCCGTTGAAATTGCGCCGACATGCAATATTTAGAGCTTCATTATTATGCATCGATATTTTTCGATATTGCGTTGCGTCGGCGTCGGACGATATCGATCGACAGACAAAAGACAGACGACCAAATGCATACCTATAACGAGTTACAATAACGGCTCCCTTTCTCACTTTTGGTTTACAATCGGAGAGAAAGGGAGGAAGACTATTGAGCACGGCACGAACGTTGAAATATGCATAAACAAACTTTCGGATGGTCATAAACTTCCTGAAAATGCTCGTGTATTTCTCAGGCGCACTTTTATGGGGAACGCGATATTGCGTCTCGATTCCGAATGAATTCCAGTCTCTCTGTCTCTTTTTCCCTCCTTCTCGGGGAAGCGGGCGAGGTTTCAAGTTGCGCTTTTACTTCCTTCTGGAAAAGGAAAACACTCGCTTCCTTCGGCGAAAACACGTTTATGGCAAGTACAGCGGAGAGCAATAAAGGCCGAAACACGGTCGGCGGAAAATAATGTAAGGACACAATTGCGCGACCGCGTTTCACTCTGCCACCGGTTTTCCCGTTTTCCCTCGTAGGTCGCTTTTTCCCCTCCCAAGATACACTCTCCTCTAGTTTGCTCGCCACGACAACGGCCAATAATGAAACGTACGCGCGTTAACCACTGAAAGGTCGTCCGTCTCACGAACATGCTACCATCACTGCTAAATTAATTGTAGCCGTGAAACTAGAACGTACGCAAAGATTAAAAAGTTAATTGAATGTTAAAAAGTTATATCGCTGCACTGTTGACTCTTGCTTGTATTATGGAAGGTTTTTAAAAGGCTTTTGCTCCTCAACTTCTTTAGAAATTCGAGTTTCCTTCAAAAGGAGGAAAACATCAGACACTTTTAAAAACATATATTAAGCGTGAAATTAAAGATTGTAAAGAGCACGATCTTTAATTTTTTATTAAATTTCGACAAAACATATTGATAAACATTTTTTCCGAGTAAATTTATAAATTTATAAATGCGATATCAGTCATTACTCTCAAAGGAATTATTGTGATCGATAAGACGCTCTTAATTAAGAAGCAAATCCTTTCAAATTGCTGTAGAAATTCCGTCCATTAACTAACTAGAAGTTTACTAGTTTCTTCGATGCTAAACCTGTCACGCCATAAATTAGCCTAATTTACGAGATTATCGAAACGTTTCCCGCAATCTACTTAGCTGGAGCATTTCGTTTCGTATCTTCAGATCCCATCGCTACCACCCTCAATCTTCGATCTAAAGTGCTCCATATTCTAATTTAATTGTAAAAGAGAAAGGCACAAGAAGACGAGGTTATAACATATTGGCCAGTAATTCAGTGATATTCGCGATCTCTCGTAATTGCGCGAACGCCACATTGTTGATTCTCTAAGAGAACGTTCCTGATTTATTTATCGAACGTTCGTAATGCAGTCCTTTTGCAATAATTCGCGCAATCAGGACGAAACTTATCGAGGCAGGGTAATATCATGATATAATGAACCGGAAAATCTCTAGGTCGAGTTACCGAGGAATATCGGGATTCGCATCAAACCGCATAAGTATGCAAATGCCTGGCGGCAGTTAGCGTGGATTTACTCAGTTGGCCTTTTGACGTTAATTAGCGTGAATACGTCTGTAGAGACTGTGTAATACCACATCATTCGTAAGGCCCTCTCCATTACGGCGGGATGCTCTGCCCGTTTTCTCATTCCACTTAACCCGACGAGCAATATATCGAGATGTGTCAATGATGACCGCGGAAAATGCTTCATTACAGGAGATTGCGACGAGAGCGTTATTTCACTCGGCACTGTAATATGTTTATACGCTCGAATCGCTCGTTTATCAAGAAAAACGATGAAAAACGATCTATTTACGCGACAATAATTCAGCCGGCGCGACTTTAATGCGATTTTTGTTACGAGCTAGGACATGAATATTTGAACGAATAATATAATGCGTCATGCAAATGCGATTATAACCTGTGTAGTTATAAATAGATTATAACTTGTGCTCTTATGAATCATTATCTACACAATCTGTACTCCATTCTTTATCAATAACACAGGCCTGCGAAATTGGAAGTTTTGTCTCAGTTACAGGAATGAAAAGAGGTGGATCTTGTAATTTTTTTGATGCTGAAAATGAATCTGGGCTCAGAAATTCTCTAGCACGTTAGGTTTTAGAATAATTTGAGGTTAAATGGTGCAAAAATGGCCATTTTGGTCAATTTCAAGCAGTTATTGTGGAGGAATGAATTGTTATTGTTTATTTCGGAAAACCGCATCATATAGTACTAGTCTTCAGTTTTAAAATCTATTTTTGATTTTAAACTGCCACTATACGATTTGTTTTGGCTGAAATATGAAAGATTATGGTTGGATCATCATGATATCTTGCCTTCATTGGCTGGATCATTATCTTCTGATCTTGCCTTCAATGACTGGATGCTTCGATTTTGTCATATTCAATCCGCCATTTTCCATTTTAATAAAACTAATATTTTCTCATTGCTTATGAGAATGAGAAACGTAACAAGCGTTATTCCAAAATACCTAGATGTTGTGATCTACATTGTGATTTGTAGTTAACATGTATATCTGACATGAGTGAGTGGCAATAGTTTATTGGATTCATCATGTACATGACTATCTTCTATCTTTCATATCTCAGCCAAAACAAATCGTACAGCGGCAATCGAAAATGGATTTTAAAGCTAAAGACTAGAACTATACGATGCCGTTTTCCGAAATAAACAATAACAATTCGTTTCCCCAATAACTGCTTGAAATTGGCCAAAATGGCTATTTTTGCGCCATTTAACCTCAAATTACTCTAAAACCTGACGTGCTAGAGAATTTCTGAACCCAGATTCATTTTCAGCGTCAAAAAACTATAAGATCCACCTTCTCTCATTTATGTAACTGACCCTCGCAGGACTGTGTATTAATAGGATTCTTAAATTGACTTACATAGTTAAAACGCAAGTATCAAATATCATGGCAAAACGTAATTGCAAAAGCGGAGATCTTCTCATGAGCAATAAATATCTTCAAAGCTATGATTTCTGAAATTTTTATTGTGGTTCAGAATGCGCGCATTTCCGAGTAAAGCGAGATGGTAGAAGATGATGACCTATATCCTGGTGCAACCGTCTGAAACTCTCTCCTCGGTGTTCCCCGTGGATTAAAGTATTTCCCGCTTCTTCCAGTCGTTAAGACTGATGAATTAATTCCTCCCCAACCGCGTTCTCCTTAGCAAAAAATTGTCGGACGGCGGAAAACACAACCCTGGGCATTAGGCCTCGCAATGACACAAATTTACGACCATTAATAATTTATGAAAAGCTCCCTGCGCTGGCCCGCTCATAAATATACTCGACATTTTTCTCCGCTCGAGAACCGCCGCATTTATCGTCTCATGCTCGTTTTTATCACGTCACTCTCTTTCAGTATCTGTATTCCAATAACGAGAGTCTTAAAACGTGTCGACCGGTTAATGGATAGCTTTGTAGTTATAATAAATTGCAGACAAAAAAATAAAAGTAAATATCGATAAACGTTTAAAAATCTTTCATTTCTCAGATGTCTTTAAAGTATTATTCAACAAACAATTTATCTTTATATCTTCAATCAAGCACACTTTCATCATCAAAATAAAATTATAAAATTAATGCATTAAAAATATTTCGTATCACTAAAAAAGTTTTTCAATCACATTATTTCTTTTTTCGCACTTTATTATCTTTCATTATTCCCACGCTTGCTATAAAGATAACGCTTATCTTACCTAAAGTTTTATCGTCATGGTACTCATCATTGTTAGTGTATTATGAATATGATCGTTGAATAATATTTTATAGCAAACTGCCCCGAATGTGAAGAAGTTCCAACGAAGTAGATCGTGAGGTCAAGGGTTGTTGCGAAAACTTAATGATGGGTGCTTGGAAAGTGCACTCTGTAATATAGGCATGTTTCGCGACGAACACAACGGTTTAACGACCTCGAGCATGGCGAAAGGGATATTCAGATACACGCGGGGCGAACTTAATACCCGGAAAATCGCCGATGCCCCGGAGAGATAAGCGCTTGTGCAATAAAAAAAAAAGAGAGAGAGAAAACGCGAAAGAGTGAGATGACGTGATATAGTCATACGAGCCTTCACAGACGACTGTATGTAGATTATCAATATCTTTCCTTTTTTTTACGTTCCATAAAATTGTATGCAATACAACGTAACGGAATACGATGGCACACAATGTGTTGAGAGTTGTGTGATTTAAATGTTTCGTGTTCTCTGGCTGATATCTCTGTTAATCTCTATTAATCGGAAACGTATGCTGATAAGACGTCATCGATGTATCAGTAAACCATTTGTTTTGCTACAGCAAAAATTTGTTTATTCGCGAAATAATTTCTCTAAAATTTATACGAGCTCCTCCTCTTTCTCGTGATTGTGCCGTCCCAGCAGGAATTCTGCATTTACGCACACAGTTAGATCTGAAAAAATATCGTCGCGTCTAGAGAGAATAAGCTATTTCCCGCGAGATGCATAATGTGTAGTTCATTTGAAGCTTGCTATCGTTTTGGAACAACAACTAGCCGCCGACGTTAATTGAGCTCAACCGTTTCGTTGTATGCACAATCTTTTCAAGAATAGAGAAAACATTTCTTTATCCTTTTGTATTTTTGTTTCTATGCAGAGACAGGCGAAGAATTAAAGTTGACTGAGGTTGGTAAAGCTTAATGCTTGCTTAATTCGAGAAGTCTATACTTTCTGATGTAACCACGAAGTACTGGAATCTAGCGGATCCCGCAACTTTCAGTTCTTCAAGAAGCGTTTTCTTCCTTTTTTAAAATAAAGTTTTAGAGATGTATTTAGAAGCAGGAAATGACACACGGTATAAAGAGAAAATCTTTTATAGCAAACGGTATACGTATCTTACATGAAAAATATAAAAAACTCTTATTTAAACAATTCTGGGATTCGCCAGATGTGCAATTCTGAGATTCGTCTGTTTTGCGATGCTCGTCGCGCGCTTATCGATCGTTTTTCCATTTTGCGAGGTCTCTCGCCGCGGGTAAACTGCCGATATTATAATTCCGCGGATTTTTCGACGAGCGGCGAATCCGCGTGAATATTCCGAGTCGATCGATCGAAAATCGAGGATCCGGCGAGAACGACCGCCGATGCAATGCGTGAATATGCATGCACGACCGCGCACGAGGACGCGACAAAAGTTCGTTTCGTGGTCGAGACCGAAATTTAGTATTTCGAGCGAGAATTCTGTGTATCCGCCGAGCGTTTCAGACCCAATTCGCCGGTTTCGGCATTTCCGAAATGCGTTACCGCGTCCGAGGAATGTTTATTACAAAATTTTATTACTCCCCCGGCTTTACGTGACATTACGAGACGCACCGTATTATTACGGGAACAATGCGTTCTACCACCGCGCCGTACGCTGTAACGTTCTCCGCAGTCTGCTCCTTTCATTACACTCTCACGCATAACCAGAATCATGAACACTGTGATAAAAATTAAAATCCCGTAGTAATTAACTCGACGTTGGACAAATAGCAAAAAGTAGGGAACAATATACAGAGTAGAATGTATTTTACCCTCAGAGTAATAACACAAGCGAATAAAATGTTACATTGGTTTTTAAATATAATTTTCTTTTATTCTTTTTCGTCAAACCCAATTACATTTTCTATATCACTAAAAAGTAACAATAGATTAAATAAATGATATAAAATAAAGATAAAATTAAATAAAAAATTAGATTGAAATTAAGATATTAAATTTATTTCAAAAAATGTGATGTAAATTTAATTTATTCTCGAATAAGATAACCAGTTTTTCTTTAGTTCAAACATAAAAACCTAATTTGCGTTATATATAATATTGTAAAAAGTGCTTTCATTTTAATTTAATTCACTCTAGTTTTTTAACGTTGACGAGGCAAAAAGCATTTTTGTTTAATTGGATGTGATAAACGCTTCTAGAAGATTGTATATAGAAAGCAAAGTGAGAAAGAGTATGTTTAAATATATTTGATGTCAGTTTGCTGTATATGGCAGCTGATATATATATATGTATATATATGAGAGAAAGAGAGAGAGTTATATAAGTAACTAACTTTTGCATGAATAAATAATAAATCGTCTAGACTGTGCTGAAACTCACAATTCGGGGCCAATTTATTTCTCAACTAACAAAATTATCTTGTTTTGTAACTAAAAAAAATATATAGTAAAAATTAATGTGTTTACAGAAACATGTCTGATTTAAACTTCCTACAAGTTCACCTGACAAACTCATATTTTCGAGATTTCGATTTTCGCGACGAACAACCTCATTTACGAGGTTGTTTGCACAGTTGAAGGAGACGGAGATGGATTCGCGTTATAAAACTGCATCCGACGTCAGATTCAAGCTGCATCGAAACTTCGTGGGATAAGCAAGAAATTAGTTTAATGTGCGTTTAATGACAACCCGCTCGCAATCCGTCACGTAAACCGGATTATCAGCTATGAGGCGGAAATTCGACAACGATCGCAAGTAGTATCTCAGCATGCATGAGTGGTATTTATCTCGCACTTAAACGTTATCTCGTAAATACACCGAAAGGTAAAAAGGTAAAAAGAAGTGAGGAAAAACTTTTGCGTTGCTCTCGATTATCATTTATAATAAAGAATTAATATTATAAGATTGTTTAACGAAAAACTCAATTTTGGGGAAAATATAATGTTATACCTTGCAATAAAAACGACTCGAATCGCAACGATCATTAACAATGCCGGGCGAGCTTCGATTATAAACATTTTTACGTTCGACATAATGACTGTGTGTGGCTCGATCTCCTATTCTCGTAACACTGCCGTGATTTAAACAGCGGTGCACGGAATACCGTAGTAAAACGCATGGAACTACGCGAATGTGTGCGGCACGCGACGCCCAACCACGACGTTAATCGCTCCTCGAAATTAATTTGCGCCGACGAGGTATTCGCGTGGTGAATTTTCGGCGAAACTGGATCGATTCGCGGATATATATCCGATATGTCGCGTTTAACGAGATAGGCGCGAAATATCGTGACGTAATCAGGAAAGTTTCGCCAATAAACTTACAGAAAATGTCGACCAAATGGTGACCAAATCTGAAAGAGAGAGAGAGAGAAAGAGATCTTTAGCCTAGATCCAAATAGACGAATAAAGTGAGATAGAGTATAGTGTAGATTGCTTATTCAGGTTCTATTAAGAATAAAATAACTACGGGGCAACAAGCGTACCATGTAATTGAGTTTTCTAACATTTATTACGTTCAGTTTTCTACATACAGTTTGAACATATGCATCTGTAATTATGCAGTTGTGAATTCTAACGAACGGTAGCGCGGTATGCAAATTATAACTCACCAAATAGAGAAACTTATGTTAGAAAATTTATGCTGAAAAGAATTCAAAGTAGTTATTTAGATCTAGCAAATATTTTAATAAGCCGCACCTTGTCGGCGAGGCTTTTAGAAGTAATAGAATAGTAATTACTATTTAACAGGATGTTATATATATTTTTAGTCTTCATACTCTATCTTTACATCGTCTTCGTTAATTATTGACAGCAATAGACTGTTGCCAGAATGCCGTAATTAGAATGCTCCATTCGAATGCACATGCAGACGATTTCATTTTACTAAATCTTCCTAATAAATTATACATTATATGACATATGTGCACACAGTCATTTATGCATCTCAAAAAATATCTTTTTTGTCTGTCGTAGACAACATGTCTGTCGTAGATCGAGCAGTATTTCAACATCTCAAATAAACTATATTACACTTTACAGAAAGTAAAAAGACTTAAAGAATATAACGAGACTGTATAACAATTTTATCATCTTTATACACATATATCTTGCAAAAAATATTTAAGAAAATTTCATCAAAAAATCTCTATTGATTTAATCTCCTACGGGTATTTAAAAATTATAAAGCATGGCACTAATTGAATTATAATTAACGCACATTCTAATAATAACAAAGTAAGAGCAAAAATATCATCTACAATAATATGTAATTATACTGATTATGATTTTATATTTTATAAATTATAAAATATATAAAGCCATAACCAGTAATATAACAATTACAACGTTTTTCCAATATGATAAAATTACAAACTTTCTACAAAGCAAAGTGATTTATAACACAAATATGTCAGTCATTTTAGTGTTAATGGTAGAAATGTCATCAGATACGATCTACGATATAGTTTATAAGATATTACTTTAACGTTATGTTCGGTCGAGATGTATTCGATAACGGGCAACATATCGATCGTTACTCGAGTTGTCGTCGCACGGATATGAAGTAGAGCCGTAAGCGTTAGCTGAGCGGAAGATCCAATTTTTCCAGCTAGTATAACCCGTGTGTGTGTGCTTGTTGCGTTTTACCATCATAAAAAAAAGCACACACGACCACGCGGCCGTCGTCCGCTTTCCACCAAGACAAGTTCCAGTAACGAGACACGGAAACTTTCTTTCCTTCGCTCTAGAAACAGAAAGAACAAGGCAAAGATGCGTAAGCATCTTTTTAGTATCGAGTTTGTGTCCAATAAGAGAAATCCGAGTCTCCCGTGTTCTCCACAAAACACAGAATCCGGACTTTAAGCGCTTTCTGGCGTGCTTCTCTCTCGGATTATTCATATCAAAGACAACCACGATTGACCGTGTTTTTTATTTTTTTAGACCGTAGAAGAAACTTTGATATAATTGCAGTGACTGCGGCTGCGTCGCGAGGAACCTCAAACTGTTATAACTTAAGCCAACCACAAGTTGTGAAAAAGCGTAGCTATGTAGATAGTCGTTGTAAATTACTAAGTTTTATACATCCCACCTTTTGCACAAAAGTCGCCGGTGTATCGAAGTGCGAAGTTCACCGAGAACTTCACAAGAAATTTCTCCTTTCCATTGTCAAGCTAGCGTCGTTAATTAAGCACGCGCTAGGAATTCGCCGACGACGAGGACACAGGCAAATCCCTTGGAGCTGAGCTTGCTCAAAGACTTATATTTGCAGAGCCAGTCGTACATACGTATGCGCGGATACGTGTCTTAATTCATTGTTCCCTGTAACTTTTCCTTTGGCGACAGAATTAATTTTCTTCCACTTTCCACTTCTTATTACCTCGCGCGAATAAAACAGCAGTATATACATTATCCCCTGAAGAGAACGGCAGAAGTGAACCGAATGATAACTATATTACCAGTTTAAGCAAATAAGAAGACAAGTTCGTAAACACTTTATGCAAATGTGAAGTCTCTCTACCGATATATCTCGTACATAGTTTCTCGAAAAAGGTCCGTATTTGCGAGGTCATCGGAACATTCGATTTTGTATGTAACGTAATTTTGAAACAAAATAAACTATATTTCTTGTATTTCTATTTCTTGTCTAATATTTCGCGTTACAACATTCTTTCTCTCAATGCTAAGCTATCGATCGTAGCTCGTGCCGAGCTTTCCCAAAGACGTTTTATTTTCAAAGAGCGAACTTACGTCGGAGGATGCGCTCAATTCATTGCTCTGGAAAACTTGCGCACCGGCGAGAGCCAACAGAGTCGGGTCCTTCTTCGATGCGACTCCTTTTCCTCTTCCTATCCAGCCTTTGTCCCCGTGTTCGTTTCTCCCTCAGGTCCTCTTGCGCGCCGTTACACGACAGAAAAGACTCTTCTGCATGCTCAGAGACGATGAACGAGTCAAGAAAAAGGAGGGAGTAGCGACGACGAGACGCTTCCTGCCGCGTTCTGCGAAAAATACAGACGACGCTCGTTGTCGTTGTCAAGTATCCCGGACGAGAGCTTGTTTCTCGCTTTGCAATACATATTTCTCAGCACAAATCTACAGATCGATATAGGCGCGGCCCACCAAGAACGATTCCTCACGCTTTGATTCATGACGCATTCGCCGAGTGTTTTATTTATCACGGTTATTTACGGTTAGCTTTTATCGATAAATGGCTGGATTTATTGCTCGTAATTTGGAAGAACGTTCCTCAGCGTTGTTTACTACGTTCCCAGGAAAATTGCTTTAAATTAGATATTCAAATTCAATTGAATCAAGCAGGCACTCGTTCGGACTTTTAATTATTATTTTGATTATATTTACTTCGTTGTCGAAACATTATTATTTTCATATCATGACTATTCAGAATCGTTCTAAATTATTAAAATATTCTGCTGAGAGCTATTCGTATTTATATAATTAAAAACACGTATAATGTTCTGTTACATTTCTGGAATTTGAGTGGGATATGTCAAAATTACATTATTACTGTTTTATTTTTATATATATAAAATATTTATCTGCATATTTTACATTGCAAATTTTATGATGCAAATATAATTGATTTGTATTTCAGATTTATGATTTTAATTTGAAAAAAGTAAAAATATAAATAGATAGATATATAATAAATATATAATATAGATAAATATATTTATTATAAATATAAATATATATATAGAATTCTCTATTGTAAAGCAACCATAAAAAATAAATATAGTCAAATTTTACAGAATCCTTCTAGTTGCTAATTCCATTATCAATTAGTAAAATTATATTTTCTTATATAGCAAAAAAATAATTCATTATTATTTTCTATTTTCAAGATATTCTGGATTATAAATGTCCCTAAAATTTCCCCTTCAGATCTAAATTTTATAAAAAAAACTTGAAGCAAAATATAAGCACAGAACATTTGCTTGTAGCCAAGAATATTTCTTCCCCCAAGATCATGCGCGGCCAACACAAATTTTACATTGCGCGATGGGCGGAAAATAAAGATTTACGATGTCGCGACTGTATAATCCCTAATCGGCGAATATTTCCACGGGAATTTCCTTGGAATGGTTTCAAGCAGGCAGGATCAGATCGTGGTAAGCTGGAGAGGATACATACGCATCGCCGGGTGAAATCTCGCGGGGCTTCCGCAACGTACACCCTCTCTTTTTACCAAGAAAATAAAGATAACTCCGCGTTTCCGAGACGCCGCACCGAATGCAACAGTACGCGTGGCGCGATCTCAACATCTAGCGTGAATAAAGAATGCACATCGTACGAGATTCCATTTGAAATTTGCATGGTATGCGTATATAGAATGTCCCCGTCGAAAGAATGCAACGTCAAACTAAATACGCGTCTTTGCTCACCCGCTTATCGCGCGGCAGCGTATCCTCGTGATGCGCTGGAGCACTTTCGGGAAGAATATCTTTTAAGCAATAAGAAAAAACGGATCCAAACGCTGGCTGATCGATCGCGAAAACACGATGATTAGAAAAAAAATGGTACTCTGAATTTTGACGTGATGAAAATTCTATTAAAATTCCGATAGCTTAAAACTTCTGAATACAAAAACGTCACTGCGCTGTCGCTCTTCGCTATTCCCTACTTTTGTAGGTCACGCGATAGTGAACAGTTAATGTGACCACGAGGGCGAAAAAACTGGAGATGTCTCGTGTTACAGCGTGAAACAACGAGAACGGTCAGAATTTTTATTCGTGGTGAGGAAGAGCAAAAAATCCTACTCATACGTTCGCGTTCGTGCGTGCCATTTTGCCGTTTGCGCTTTACAACAAACATTATGCACTTCGCTGCGAGAAGGAAATTCTGTTAAAAACACATCGTCGACCCGTAGATCAATGTCATACGTCGTACATATTATCGAAGCTCTCATACAATACTCGAAGTACTTCTTCAAACTATAATCCATTTCAT